>OU342744.1:367302661-367635887 GCA_910589775.1 Avena eriantha
TTTATGCTTAGTATTCTTTGTTGTAGCATGACTTGTTATAAACAGTTGAGATTGCTTAATGTGCCTTGGATGAATCATGCGTTGTTTTAGCATATTAAAGCATAGTATAGTGGTATTCTCCTTTGATGCTTTATTTGGGTTGACTTGGCGCATGGTCACATCATGTTATGACTATCCAAAGTCACCATAGCCTTTATGATCCTTTAGTCTTCAACTTGTAGTATCACTTTATGCTTTGATCAATGATGTTTTGTCGCTCTGCATGATTATGGCCATTATTGCTCTCTTAGTTTGTCGTTCCCAGTCTTTTGCTAGCCTCCACAACCAAGTATGAGTTCCACTCATGCATCCAACTCCCTAAACCAAGTTATTCCAAAGAGTCCACTATACCTACCTACTAGCTTATGCTATTCCAAGTATATTCATGCTTTTGTTTATCTTCCAAATTAAACTTGTTATGAGAAAACTAGTGATTAAAGCTCTCATGAACTTGATGGCACACTTTACTTTTTTGCATTTAATAAACTTGAACCATTGGGTCCTTCTTTGTTGTGTATATGCTTGCGCTTTATAAGTTGAAATTAGCAGAACCATGTACCATGGGGAACTCTTTCAACATTGCACTTGTACTTTGTACCCCGTTGATATCATGTTCTTTTGCTTACGGATCCCGGCGGTGTGAAATAAAAGTGGAACTTGTAAGATCACGGAGTTTGTATGTGTGTTAGAGAAACGCCTGGACCACTAGCCTAAGCCATGCCTAATCATGGTGGAAACTTGCAGCATCACCGTAATGAGCACTATATGAAGCATCCTCAACAAAAACCTATGCAAATAGCAAATAAAAAGATCGCTGAGATGCTCATTGTCTACTTGCCTTGTCATTTTGATTATGGGATAGCTCCTGTATCATGTGCAAGGGGTACCCTGTTGGCGGTTCTTTATGATACATATGTACTTAGAATGACAAGAGCTTACTTGTGACTGAAGTTGAGTAGCATGAGGATCGGTCTTCGTAAATAAGGGGCATGAGATTTCGGTTTATAACTTGTCAAGCATATCCTCTTAGTTGTGTTACTTTAACCTTAATCACCTTAAAGATGCTTATGATAGGGGCAATGAGAGCTAAAAGCTATAAGTACCATAATTTTTGGAAGCTCTTTATGAGACTTGAATCCCTACTTCCTTTTATGAAGGCCTTTCTTCCACCATTATATTGAGTCTCCACCTTCTACCTTTATGCACCTACTTTGAGAGCATAGTGGCCATTCTTAGTTCTATGTGCATTGTCCCAAGACTAGTTGATTGATGCATAACTTGATATTGCTTGTTTTAAACTATTTATATCTAGTCACTCTTATGAACTTTGAAGGTGTCCTATGCATTTCTATTTGCTACTGTATGAGGGACAAGTTGAATACTATTACGCTATGTTTTCTTCATGTGAAACAAACAAACGTCTTGCAAAGCATTGTTATTCATGAATCTTTTGTTTGTGCCTTTTCATGTTGCATCATAGTTTCTTTGTCTTATTGCTAGAACTTTGTCTTCATGTTATGATTGAAGTACTATGATCCGAGCTTTGAATGTTTTACATATACTTTGATCAAGCCTTGGATGGTGCATGTCACCTCAAAAATTATTCTTTCTTTTTATCACTTACCTACTCGAGGACGAGTAGGAGTTAAGCTTGGGGATGTTGATACATTGCAAATGTATCTATAATTTTTGATGTTCCATGCTTGGTTTTATCCACTTTCTTGTGTTTTGTCCACACTTTGGAGTACTTTTCATATGATTTCTTGGACTAACCTATTAACAAGAGCCACAGTGCCAGCTGCCTGTTTTCTGCTATTTTTGGTTCCGGGAAAGTCAGAAAATGAATATTCTCGGAATTGGACGGGACAAAAGCCAAAGTTCCTATTTTTCCGGAAGTCATCAGATGCCAGAATACGAGACGGGGAAGGGCTGGGGGCCGGCCACACCACCTGGCCGCGCGGCAGTGCCTGACCCGTGCCAGGGGGTGGTCTGGCCGACCCCAGCACCCCCTCGGCCTCTCCTTCCGCCTATAAGATGCCCTCGGGACGAAAACCCTAAGTGCCCGATCAAAAATCCAAGAAAGAGTCTATAGCCGCCATCATCTCCATCTCTAGATCGGGAGGGATCTGAAGCTCTTCCCGGCACCCTACCGGAGAGGGGAATTCACCCTGGAGGCCTTCTTCATCATCATGCAAGCCTCCGGTGTGATGCATGAGTAGTTCATCCTTGGACTATAGATCCATGTAGTAGCTAGATGGTTGGTTCTCCTCATTTGTGCTTCCATGTCTAGATCTTGTGAGCTCCGTTCATGATCAAGATCATCTATTTGTAATTCTGCATGTTGTGTTTGTGGGGATCCGATGGATATTGAGATGCTATTTCAGATTGATTATTGATTCTATCATGTCTTTGTTATTTGTGATCTTGCATGATTTCTGTTGTTAGTAGCTATCTTGGCCAAGTAGATGCTAGCAACTCCAAGAGTTAGTATTTATACTCGATAGTGGGTTCATGCCTCTGGTAATCTAGGGAAGTGACAGAAATCTCTAAGGTACTAGATGTGTTGTTGCTACTAGGGAGAACAATCGTATTGTTTACTTTACACGCATTTCGTAAAGCAATAATCTGTTGCTTGCAACTTAATACTGGAGGGGGTTCGGATGATAACCTGAAGGTGGATTATTAGTCATAGATGCAGTTGGATGGCGGTCTATGTATAATGTTGTAATGCCCAATCAAGTCTCAAAGGAGTCAAGATGATTAGTATATGCATGTATTGCTTTCTCGATGTTTGCTAATTGCCCCGCTGTAATTTGTTCACCTAGCATGTTATCTATCTTAAGGAGAGCCACCTCTAGTGAACTATGGATCCCGGTCCTTTTTGTTTACATACAATCTATAAACTGTTTACTGCTTTGTGTTTACTTTCTGCAAACTATTATTTCTTTTCATTTGATACGTTTAATCCTTTGTTTTCAGCAAAACACGGTGAGATTGACAACCTCATCGCAAGTTGGGGACAAAGTTCTGTGGTTGTGTTGTGCAGGTCTCCATGTTGCTACTAGCACCAGTAGTGCGCCCTGCCAAGGCTCAGCTAGTAACACCTTTGGGGTGTTTCCTTGCTCCTACTGGTTCGATTAAACCTTGGTTTCATAACTGAGAGAAACTTGCTGCTGTGCTCATAATACCTTCCTCTTGGGGTTCCCAACGAGCTCTAGATCAACACGAGCCATCACATTCCTACCATCAACAATGTTATGATTTCCAAGACATTGATCGATGGAGGTGCAGGCCTCAATGTCATCTCTATTGAAACTTTCGAGAAGATAAAAGGATTCTATGGGAGCCTATTGTCCACCAAGCCTTTCTCGGGAATGACTGAAGGAATAACCATGCCTCTGGGGCAGGTTAAGCTCCTTGTCACATTCAGGACATGAAGCAATTACCGCAGCAAGCTCATCGACTTAGACATGGTGCACCTGGCCCTAACCTACATCGCCATCCTTGACTACCCAGCTGTCGGACCAAGGGCATCGGGGGTACCCTGAGTCCCTAGTTGGCTGGGCCCTCAAGCAGTTCGTTTGGAAGCCTCACAAAGGCTTTAGGAGGAGCCCCCTCATGAGGGACGAAGGTGAATGAGTTTGGGTACAAGAGGCGACAAACATGGCGAGGGCGGGGCATAGGATGCTCCGCCCCGCTACGCTCCAAAGGGGTCCCAAGCGGTCAAAGGCACCCCCGGTAAAGGTCCCGACAACTGGGGTTGTGTCTCCCTGTTTTGGTGCAAGGGGAGCCAGAGGTGACGCACCCCGCAGGAGCAGACGTCATCCATGACTGAAGGAAAGTGGAGGATGGGAGCGTCTGAAGCTGTATAGGCGAGATCCAGGGAAAGTAGCCAGGTAGATCGAGTCTTACTGAGCGGCATTATGGTGACCCTTCCCTCCCTTCATTTAGGGGAAGAGGCCCATCCGCCCTATAAAAGGAGGCCTTCCTCTACCTTGAGGGAGGTCGATTTCGCAGGACTAGTAACCCTAGACATTGGCTCTCCGTTGTACCCTTGTGAAGCACAACGAGCAATACAACCAAGCAGGAGTAGGGGTTTACCTCCTCGCGAGGGTCCCAAACCTGAGTAAAAAACCGCTGTGTCAACCTCTCTATCATGTGCATGCGCCTCCACCCTCGTCGTCGTCGAGCAACTCGGAACACGTGATTCAGCCCCCTCTCGAACTCAGGGCTCGTTGGACCCCTATTCCTTTGTGGAAAACATATCCGACATTTGCCACACCAGGTAGGGGGTGAGGCGCTATTCGGGAGATTTCTTCCACTTCGGCAGCATGGTGCTGAGCCCCGACACGCTGATACGGATCAACGTGATCCGAAAGGGTTTAGGCCCGATCTTTCACGATGATAGATAGAATTTAGCAAGATAGAAAGAGAACCCAATCTGAAATAGATCAAACTGATCTCTCCTCAATTCCCCACGTTGGAACTGATCAAAATCAACTCCCACGGATAGCACAACATCAGACCTTGAAGATCAGCAAGCAAACACAATGATATGCGCCCCCAAACATTGGGACTTTTCTGGTGTCTCTTTTAGCTCGAAAATAACAAGTCTAAATTACATTGGCGGCTGCCAGGAACCGTTTATAGGGTGACTCCAACGCTACTTTGGCTAGGCTAGGCCCCATGCCAAACTAAAAGCCCAAATGGCAAAACACACTTGATTTTGGATAGGCCCAAAACCATCACACACAAATAAAACCAAAACAGAAAATAGAAACCTAAACCAAACTTAATAAAAATAAAACAACTAAATATCTTCGGACGCATCTCTTTGGCCAACATGAAACATCATTGTAGGCGCTCGAAAGTTAGGCTTCACCTCATCTTTAGGAGGCACTTCAAAGCAGAATTGTCCAAGCTTTAGAACATAAGGAGGTGGCAAAATATCAGGAGTAGTAGCTATCCTCCCCTCATCACACGTGGTCCCACCGGCGAGCATCTACGGACTCCTCCACTCAAGAGCGCATGTTGAGTGAGGCGTAGAGTTTGCTCCACCATGTCCCAGCTTCTCCCGAGTGTGCGGCGTGGCACGCCCGCCTCATTGGACTCCTAGGTGACCTAAGGTGCGACCTAGGCCCGATCGGCCACCAGGCACCGGGACCGGCGCTGGGGCCGATGAGAGGCCACACCGCTCCACGTCAAGACGCCCCCGGCGCCTTAGCGTGCATCTTGGGGAGGCAGTTCAAGCAGCTCTCCTGCAAGCTGGCAACAACAAGGCTTGGCGTATCGCTGCTAGGCTAGAATGGTTGCAACAACCGATCTCCTTTAGCGTCGATGACCACCTCGAGTCCATGCACATGGTGGGAGTCATCCCCATGATGTGCTCTCCCACCATCAAGGGCATCGCTGTATCCAAGACCCTCGTGGACGGTGGACCGGCCTGAGCATGCTTTTAGAGGAGGTGTTCTACCAGATGTGGGTGCCCACGACCGGCCTGGCACCGGCGCTGCCATTCACGGGCGTGACGGATGACGAGACCGTGCCCCTCGGGCAGGTACAACTTCCCATCATGTTTGGCACGGGCGACAACTATCGCACTAAGCTCATCACCTTTCACGTCGCCCACATTGGGTTGCCATACAATGCCATCCTAGGCTACCCAGCCCTAGCAAAGTTCATGGTCGTGACCCATAGCACCTACAATATGATCAAGATGTCGGGCAGCACGGGGCATACCCTCACAGTACGTTGTGATGAGGAAGAGGCCAGGCGGTCCCTCAAACAAGTATACAAGGGGGCGGCGGCCGCCTGCCCCGAGGAGGGAGCAGAACTGGGGGACATGGAACTTCCCACGCCCAAGAGGCTGACCCAACCCTAGGGTGCGGGTGGGGGAGCCGGAGGCGAGGATGCAGTTTCCCTGGAGGGGAAGTCGCCTCCTCTGTCGGCGTGGCCAGGATGAAAAGGCCGTTGTTCTCCCAGGAGTGTGTAGCAACCAAGAAGATCCCGCTCGACCATTGATGCAGCTCGTCCTACGGACGCCTCTATATCTAAACCAACAAGTCCCCCAAGTGGACCCATGACTCGTGCCCGAGCCAAACTCCTCCAAGCTAAGGTGAACTCGCTCCTCTCCTCGTGCCAATTTGATACCTCCTTGGATGGTGTGCTACTTCATGCAACTACCCTATGCATCATCAGGTACAAAGCTTCGACACATCACCAAGCACCCAAGGATGGAGAACAAGGAGCAGAACGTGAAGCAGAAGCCGCTGGAGCTGCTCAGACCGGAGTCTCCGGTCTGTGCACACCGGAGTCTCCGGCCTGCCAAAGTCTCCGGTCTGAAGACACCGGAGACTCTGGCCCTCTCTCCGGTCTGACCCCCTGCACCAGGCCCTGGGACAATCTGAAGGCCCCTCCGGAGGCTGGTCGGAAGGCTACACCGGAATCTCTGGCCTAGACCGGAGTCTCCGGTCCACCACATCGGAGTCTCCGGTACGACCGTCGCCAGGCATGAAAAGGCCTTTGGGCCTTCGGCCCATGTACCCCTTAGTCCGTCCATAACTTGTCTTTTATTCCTAAAGTACCCCAGTTTAAGTGGCTGGCCTATATATAGACCCCCACCTCCATTGTAAACCCTAGGCATCATATTGCAATTAGTGGAAACCCCTTTGTCGATCTATCTAATTCTTGCCTCATGCTCCTTGACTAAGGAGCACCAATATCCCCAAACCTCGTTGGAGTTTGCATCGTGCCTCCGCGTTGTACAAGGCCTAGGAATCGGTGTCCCTTTGCCTAGATGTCAAGATCTCACCGAGTCTCCCATCTCGTCATGCCAGTTCGAGAGAGAGTCCTCCGCCCGACGCTGATCCTAGGGATTGCGCCGGACCGGTCACCGCCGGCGTGAGCTATTGGTGTTTAATGTGGTTTTGCGTGTGTGTGTTCATCGCGTTCTTCGCGCCTATGTTCGTCGTGTTCATCCTTCCCTCCTTTCCCCCACTCCACCCTCGATTTGAAAGGGAATCGTGAAAGATCGGGCCACCCTAGAGGTTTGCCCTCAACATATTGGTATCAAGAGCTTCGTTGCCCACGATTTCCCCCACAAATTTTTCTTCTATCCACCAAAAATTCGAAAATCCCCAAAAAACAGCCCAAATTTGGCTTTGGATCGATCTCTTGATTTGGAGTGTTATTTGTGGTTTTGATCCGACCAAACCTTGTCTTAGGTGTTGGTCCAGCTTTCTCCTGCGTTTTCCCAGCCCAATTTGGCCAATTTTTCGCAGATTTGAGGACCCAAGGCGTGGATTTCCGCTCAAGAACACGAGCAGTTCGCGATCTAACTCCAGACCGGAATCTCCGGCCTGCACACCAGAGTCTCTGGCCTACACCGGAGTCTCCGACCTACCCACAACGGAGTTTCCGGCCTGAAACCCCAGAGTCTCCGGCCTGACGCCTTATTTCGACAATTTTGCCTCTAATCTTGCATTGGCTAATTTCCACTTGTTTGTTTGTGCCCGTGTGCGTGTCGCCAACTAACAGCAACCTTCCGCATCAACAAACCCCATGCTCATCGACACCACTGCCCACGAACATCATCCCGCACCACCGACGCCAAGTTCATCATCACCAACGAAGTTATAACTTGCATCACCTTGTTAACCCCTATCTCCTCTATGTGTACCTATCCCATGATAGTGGCTCATCTTGTGTCTGCTTGAGCATTGTGCATTTGTCCTTGGATAGTGAGAGTACAAGAGAAATATCAAGTGTGACTAGGTAGCATCAAGGGAGAGAAAAAGAAAACCAGAAAAAGATACAAAAGAAAAAGCAAAAGAAAAATAGTCTCCCATTGCCAAAGAGAGTCTCAAAGCTTGTAAGCAAGAGAGAAAGAAGAGCACCCAAGGCAAGTGCACAAATCCGTTGCTCACTTTTAATCTTTGCAAACGAGCCATGGTCTCTCCTTGCATTGGCACGACAACAAGCTTAGTCTTCGTTAGGACATTTTGTTTGCTCATTTTCATAGTCGTGTCAATCCCAACTTTCTCCACGTGTGTGTACATAGTCGTAGGTTCCCGTCACCCTTTTGAGTTGTTGACCTTCGCCTTTGACTTGAGTTTTGTTGGATTTTACCCACTTTTGACTATCCCTTTTCTTTTGGTTGGTTCTTTGGCATTCCACAATCCTAACCTACCACCAACAAGCCTTTGAGAGTTAGTTATTTCTTTAGTGTGAGTTTTATTTGCATTTCCACTTTGCACGCTAATAACTTTCACTTGTGGTTTCTAGTTTGGTGCAATCCCCAAGGTGAGGTACAAGGCTAACACCACCATATCCCACTTCCATATACAATACTTGTGTGTTTTGTATGATGGATATGCACGGTGAGGCGAGCCAACCACCTCCCCAAGAAGAAGATCAAGGACCGTACATGACACGCGCAAGTCACTTCATCGTTAGACAAGAGTTATGTGAACGTTGCCAAGCCCTTGAGATGCGACAAGATGAACAATTTGGTGAGACGCAAGCCGAGTTCAAGAACATCGACAACCGCTTCGACGGCCTCGAACGACAAATGCACGCAATGCATCACAACTTCGGCCACCAAAATGAAGCGCTCCAACACTCCATCGCCGAAACAAATGAAAACCTTTGACGCCTCATCGACAGTATGGCAAGACCATGTTCACGCGCTTCAAGCTCTTCAAGCTTCGCTTCGTCATGCCCTCTTCAACAAGATCTACATCCAAATGCTACAAGACGCAATGATGCCCCCATGGTTGAAGATGGAAGTTCTTCGAACTATGTACCTTCCCCACGGCATGCCGCAACGTCAAGCTATGATGGTGACCTGTCTTCAAGGCCACGAGCAAGGCAAGAAGGACACTATCATCATGCAGGGGCACTAGTGATCCAACAAGAGCAACCACCATCGACCGCGACACATACTTGACACAACAAGTGGTGACTCCAATTTGGAGAATCAAGATCGTCATTGACGTGAAGCTCTCCAAGATCCTCCTCCTCGTCATCAACGTCATCAACGTCCGCACCGACACCATGGTCATTACGAGGCACCTCCTCCATCTCAACAAAATTTGGAGCGTCAAGTGATACAAATTGAGCGACGCCCACCACGTCAAGAGGATCATGACCATGTTCTTCGCCGTGAGGTCCATGTGCCTAACCAACGTCATCAACCGAGGACGAGCCTCCCCTTCATCATCCACCACGTCAAGAGGCTCCACACCCTCACCATGAGGCCCAAGCGCCTCAACCACGTCAACAACCGCGCCAAGATCAAGAGCAAGCTCCTCCACAACAATACCAAGAGCAAGCTCCGCAACAAGGACGCGAGAACCAAGTTCCACCTCCCCAACTACAAGATCATCAACAAGGTCACCAAGCTCGTCGCAATGACCACAACGATGAAGAAACTTTTGGCAAGCTCAAGTTCAAAATGCCCAAGTTCACCGGATCCAGTGACCCCGGAGAATACCTCTCGTGGGCACTCAAGGTCAACAAAATCTTCCGCATGCACAACTATAGCAATGAGAAGATGGTCGCCATGGCTTCGCTTGAGTTTGATGATTATGCCAACCTTTGGTGGGAACAAGTTCAAATTGCTCGTGATGCAAGACAAGAACCGCCAATCACAACTTGGCATGACATGAAGGCTCACATGAGATCCCGGTTTGTCCTCGCGCACTACACGTGTGACCTCTTCAACAACCTTCAAGCGCTTCATCAAGGGACAAAGACCGTGGAA
Source organism: Avena eriantha (assembly GCA_910589775.1). Lineage (NCBI taxonomy): Eukaryota > Viridiplantae > Streptophyta > Magnoliopsida > Poales > Poaceae > Avena > Avena eriantha. The sequence continues at coordinate 367,312,464 of OU342744.1, forward strand.
GTGTACTTCAAGGAAATGGAACTCAATTTGATTCGCGCCAACATTGATGAGCGCATGGAGCAAACAATGGCATGTTTCCTTATTGGCTTGAATCACCCAATCAAGCGCATCGTCGAGTTCCAAACATACAACACCATGGTTGAGCTGGTGCACATAGCAACAAAGGCTGAACGTCAAGTGCAAGAGGATATCAAGTACAACAAACCCAAGGCGTACTTCACCTACAAGCAAGCTTCAACCGCTACACCAACAACTTTCAATGGAAGCTCATCAAGTACCTCCAAGCCTTCCTTCAAGCCCACACTTCCTCAAGGAAAACTGCCCTAGAGTGGCAAGCAAGCAAAGATTGATACACCTTTCAACGGGGAATTCTACAAGTGTGGAGGTAAAGGACACAATTCGGCCGAATGTGGAAACAAGAAACTCTTGTTCATCCATGACAATGGTGATGAAGAGTACTTGAGTGAAGATGAGTTTGATGCCCGTGTCAAGGAAGCAATGGCAAGGCAACGAGTGGAAGATGATCAAGAACTCCTCATGTGTGAACATGATGCAAGTCCATCGCTTGTCGTCACAAGGATCTTGACCACTCAAGCACAAGAGCATGAAGCCCAACACTCCAATATCTTCCAAACACGAGCCGGCATCAATGGAAAATCTATCAAGGTGATCATTGACGGAGGGAGTTGCCACAACCTTGCTAGCACCGAGTTGTGTGAGAAGCTCAACCTCACCCTTCATCCGCACAAGCACCCCTACCACGTGCAATGGCTAAGTGACCAAGGGTCCATGAAGATCAAGCATACCGTATCGGTCTCCTTCGCCATTGGTTCTTACAAAGATACAGTGGAGCGTGATGTGGTTCCTATGACAGTTTGCCACATGCTTCTTGGTCGACCATGGCAATTTGACAAGGCTGCTCAACATGATGGTCACACCAATGTATACACCTTCAAATGGCTAAACAAAACATCTGTTTTGTAACCGATGACTCCTAGCCAAATAATTGCGGATAATGCAAAGGCTTTAGCGAGGGCGCAAAGCACAACACCTACTTGTGAGAAGAGCGGTGAGAGAGAGAACCACCTCATAGTGAGTGAGAGCCACAAGCCAAACTCGAGTGGAAAAAATAAGAGTGTTCTCCTTGCCACCAAAAGTGAGATGAGAGATGTTCGGAACAACCCATCCATCTTGCACTATGTCCTCCTTTGCAAGGGACTAGCGCAAGGAACTAATGAATTAACCAATGTTCCTCCATCGTTGATGAATGTTTTGCAGGAATTCAAGGATGTGTTTCTCGAAGAGCTTCCACATGGAGTACCTCCTCTTCGCGGCATCGAACATCGCATTGATCTCATCCCCGGTGCACCACTTCCCAACCGTGCCACTTACCGCACGAACCCGGAGGAGACAAAGGAAATCGAACGTCAAATCAACCAACTCATCTCCGAGGGTTTGATCCAAGTTAGCACTAGTCCAAGTGTCGTACCCATGATTCTTGTTCCAAAGACGGATGATACGTTACGGTTATGCATGGACTGCCATCCAATCAATGCTATCACCGTGCGTTATCGACATCCCATACCACGTCTTGATGACATGCTTGATGAGTTGTGTGGAGCCACTATTTTTTCGAAAATTGATCTTCGTAGTGGTTACCATCAAATACGCATGGCTGAAGGTGATGAGTGGAAAACCGCCTTCAAGACCAAACTTGGTCTCTATGAATGGTTGGTTATGCCCTTTGGTTTATCGAATGCCCCATCCACCTTCATGCGCCTTATGAATCACATCTTGCATTCTCTCATTGGAAAAAGTGTTGTTGTCTATTTTGATGATATTCTTGTTTATAGCAAATCACTTGAGGACCATATAACACATGTCAAGGAAGTTTTTCAAATCCTTCGACATGAAAATCTTTATGCTAATCTTCCCAAGTGCACTTTTTCTAAAGACAAGTTGATTTTTCTTGGATTTATCGTTTCTTTGAAGGGAATTGAAGTTGACGTTTCCAAGGTAAAGGACATACGAGATTGGCCCATCCCAACAAATGTGAGTGAACTACGAAGTTTTCATGGGTTGGCCGGTTTCTATCGTCGTTTTGTGAAAGACTTTTCAACCATTGCTTGTCCCCTTGAATTGACCAAAAATAATGTCACCTTCGTGTGGGGCAAAGCACAACAAAAAGCTTTTGATGAACTTAAAAAGAGGCTCACTGAAGCACCTCTCCTTGCGTTACCGGATTTCACAAAAACTTTTGAGACAGAGTGTGATGCTAGTGGTATTGGCATTGGAGGAGTCCTTATGCAAAAAAGACGTCCTATAGACTACCATAGCGAGAAACTCGATGGTGCTCGCCTTAATTATCCAATTTATGACAAAGAGCTTTTTGCCTTAGTTCGTGTCATTCAAGTTTGGCAACACTACCTTTGGCCCAAGGAATTTATCATACATTCCGACCACGAGTCGTTGAAATATCTCAAAGGCCAAGCTAACTTGAGCAAGAGACACACTAAGTGGGTTGAGTTCATGGAGTCTCTTACGTACATTGTCAAGTATAAGAAGGGCAAAGATAATGTAGTTGCGGACGCATTGTCTCGCAAACACACAAGCCTTCTTACGAGACTTGAAATCAACGTGTTGGGTCTTGAGGAAATAAAATCTTTGGATGCTTTCGACCCGTTCTTTGAACCAATTTTCGCAAAGTGCTCCAATGACAAAGGAGTTGATGATTTCTATTTGCATAAGGGATTTCTATTTAAACAAAACAAACTATGCATCCCGAAGTCGTCGCTTCAACTTTTGCTTCTCCAAGAATCTCACGGTGGAGGCCTCATGGGTCACTTTGGCCATTACAAGACATTGGACATGCTCTCCAATCACTACTTTTGGCCCAAGATGAAGCGTGACGTGGAGCGCTACGTTCAACGATGCACGGCATGTGTTCAAGCTAAGTCGCAAGCTAACCCTTATGGTCTTTATATGCCATTGCCTATTCCTCATACCCCTTGGTCCGACATTAGCATGGATTTCGTGTTAGGATTGCCTAGATCTAAGCATGGTCATGATTCTATATTTTTTGTTGTGGATCGTTTTTCCAAAATGGCACACTTCATACCGTGCCATAAGACCGACGATGCTTCACATGTTGCAAATATGTTTTTCAGGGAAATCGTCCGTCTTCACGGTGTGCCAAGGACAATCGTCTCCGACCGCGACGTCAAATTCATGAGCTACTTATGGAAGACCCTCATGGCAAAGCTCGGCGTCAAGCTACTCTTCTCATCCGCATCGCATCCCCAAACTGATGGCCAAACCGAATTTTTCAATCGAAGCCTCGGGACTCTCTTTCGTGTGTTGATCAAGAAGAACTTGAAGGATTGGGAGGAATGCATCCCACACGCCGAGTTCGCCTACAACTATGCCAAGCACTCAACAACCAAGATGAGTCCATTCATGATCGTCTATGGTTTCGAGCCCCTCACCGCGCTCGACATCCTACCACTACCTCTCCATGAGCGCACAAACATGGACGTCGAGAAACGCGCACAAGCTATGAAGAAACTTCATGAAGAAACAAGAGCTAGTATCGAACAACAAGTCCTTTGCCAAGCTTCAAGGTTAAACAAGGACAAAAAGGAGATGATCTTTGAAGAAGGTGACCTTGTGTGGATACACCTAAGAAAGGACTGCTTCCCCAAGGAACATGACTCCAAGCTCAAGCCAAGAGGAGATGGTCACTTCAAGGTCCTCAAAAGAATCAACAACAACGCCTACATCATCGACATACCGACCTCCAAGTATCTTGCAAGCAATACATTCAATGTCAAGGATCTCTCACCCTACCATGGAGATGTTCAAGATGATATCCATGAAGAGTCAAGGATGACTCTTTCCCAAGGGGGGAGCTGATGTAGCCCGTCCTATGGACGCCTCTACATCTACACCAACAAGTCCCCCAAGTGGACCCATGACTCGTGCCCGAGCCAAACTCCTCCAAGCTAAGGTGAACTCGCTCCTCTCCTCGTGCCAATTTGATACCTCCTTGGATGGTGTGCTACTTCACGCAACTACCCTATGCATCATCAGGTATGAATCTTCGACACATCACCAAGCACCCAAGGATGGAGAACAAGGAGCAGAACGTGAAGCAGAAGCCGCTGGAGCTGCTCAGACCGGAGTCTCCGGTCTGTGCACACCGGAGTCCCCGGCCTGCCAAAGTCTCCGGTCTGAAGACACCGGAGACTCCGGCCCTCTCTCCGGTCTGACCCCCTGCACTAGGCCCTGGGACAATCTGAAGGCCCCTCCGGAGGCTGGTCCGGAGGCTACACCAGAATCTCCGGCCTAGACCGGAGTCTCCGGTCCACCACACCGGAGTCTCCGGTCCGACCGTCGCCAGGCATGAAAAGGCCTTTGGGACTTCGGCCCATGTACCCCTTAGTCCGTCCATAACTTGTCCTTTATTCCTAAAGTATCCCTGTTTAAGTGGCTGGCCTATATATAGACCCCCACCTCCATTGTAAACCCTAGGCATGATATTGGAATTAGTGGAAACCCCTTTGTGGATCTATCTAATTCTTGCCTCATGCTCCTTGACTAAGGAGCACCAATATCCCCAAACCTCGTTGGAGTTTCCATCGTGCCTCCGTGTTGTACAAGGCCTAGGCATCAGTGGCCCTTTGCCTAGACGTCAAGATCTCACCGAGTATCCCATCTTGCCGTGCCGGTTCGAGAGAGAGTCCTCCGCCCGACGCCGATCCCAGGGATTGCGCCAGATCAGTCACCGCCGGCGTGAGCTATTGGTGTTTAACGTGGTTTTGCGTGTGTGTGTTCATTGCATTCTTCATGCGTGTGTTCGTCGTGTTCATCCTTCCCTCTTTTCCCCGCACTCCACCCTCGATTTGAATAGGAATCGTGAAAGATCGGGCCACCCTAGAGGTTTGCCCTCAACAACCATGTCGTCCCGGTCACCACCATCACCATAGGGGCGCACCTCATAGCGGAAGAGGAGCGGGCGCTTGTCGCCTTGCTGCGCGCCAACATGGACATGTTTGCCAGGACTCCGTCGGACATGACCAGGGTGCCCCGGGAGGTGATAGAGCACCACCTGGCGGTGTGCCCAACGGCGCGCCCGGTGAAGCAAAAGTCGAGGCAGCAATCAGCCGAGAAGCAGATGTTCATTTTCTCCAAGATGGAGAAGCTGGTCAAGGCGCATCTTGTGCGCGAGGTCCTCCATGTCGATTGGTCGACCAACCCGGTCGTGGTTCCAAAGACCACGGGAGGAGGCCGCCTCTACATCGACTTCACCAACCTCACAAGGTGTGCCCCACGAACCCATTCCCGCTCCCTCGGATCAACCAGATAGTGGACTCAACGACAAGATGTGACCTGCTGTGTTTCCTCGACGCGTTCTCAGGTTATTACGAGATCAAAATGGCTCGCGAGGACGAGGAGAAGACAACTTTCATCATTCCCTGCAGGGTTTACTACTACACCTGCATGTCGTTCGGCCTCAAAAATGCCAGCGCCACCTTCCAGAGCCTGATGCGCATCGCCATGGGCATGTTGATGGGAAAGAACATGGAGGCCTACGTTGACGACATCGTAGTCAAGACCCGCGAGAAGGCCATGCTGGTGAAACCTTTGGAACTTACGCCAGGTGAACATCAATCTCAATCCCGCTAGGTGTGTATTCGGGGTTCTGTCGGGGAAGCTCCATGGTTTCCTGGTGTCACACCGGGGCATCGAGGCAAACCTGGACAAGGTACGAGCCATCAAAGAGATGGGTCCGCCCAAGCGACTCAAGGACATGCAGCGCCTGGCAGGGTGCCTAGCGGCCCTCGAGAGGTTCATTTCCATGCTAGGTGAGAAGGCTCTGCCCTTGTTCAAGATCATGAAGCGGACTGGCAACTTCGAGTGGACTCCGGAGGCAGATGAAGCTTTCGAGGCCCTCAAGAGGTACCTCACCAGCCCCCTAGTCATGGTAGTGCCAAGGGAGCGTGAGCCCTTATTGATGTACCTAGCCGTGCCCCTGCAGACAACGAGCACCGTCCTTGTCACCGAGCGTGAGGAGGAAGTTGCACGAAAGGCCTGACCCCCCGTGCCTCATGCGGGCTCGGGGGCTGGTGCTCCCGAGGAAGGCGTCGACGTGCAAGGGAATGCCCCCAAAGACAAGGTAGCGAAGCCACAGGAGGAGTATGCCCACGATGTCCTGACGAGGTCCATGGAGGTACTGCAGTGCCTGGTCTACTTCGTCAGCACGGTGCTCCGAGACGCCTAGGAGTGATATCCATTGTAGCATAAATTCCTCTATGCGCTCCTCGTGGCATCCCGAAAGCTCCCCCACTACTTCCAAGGCCACCCCATCCGGGTGGTCACCAAATTCCCCTTGGAAACCATACTGCGCAACCCCAACGCCATGAGGCGCATCACGGAGTGGGCCATCAAGCTGTAGGATTTTGAGCTGACGTTTGATACCACTCCCACCATCCGAGGGAGGGCCCTCACGAAGTTCACCGCGGAGTGGACGTATCCCGATGGCAGAGAGGTCGGGGAGGATATGTCCCAAATGCCCGGGAAGCTAGTCTCGGGACGTTGGGTGGTGAAGTTCGATGAGGCATGTGGGGGCCCCGGATTATTCCTCCGAGAATCCTTATTATGCATACAACACGATCCCATGATCAGTTAGTCGTGGCACATAACCGACAAGTATCAAAGTAAACATCCATTACTTAAGCGGATACATGTCATACCTTGCATGCCATTATGGCTACATCAATAATCATCAGCAGAACTTCACCAAGCATAGAGCCCGAGCCATGCCTTAACCTACAGGCAGCTGACTGGGAGAACGTCCTAGCTCGCATAGTCATCATCCTCACCTTCTTCTTGAGATCTAACCAAGTTAATAGCCAGGGACAATGTCTGTGAGTACTTTGAATGTACTCGCAAACCACCTTAAAGATAACAATAATAACAAGAGGATATGCAATATGGCTGTGGTAGTAGGAGGGCTCCAATGGAGGTTTTTTTCTCAAATAGTTTCACTTGTAGATATAGCATCCACATAACTTTGTTGAAAACTTTTGTAAAACATTTAGGAAACCGTTTGAAGATTTTTGGAAATCACTAGGATTGGGTCACCAATTTGTTCCTCCTTCCGGTCATCCCATGACCAAACTCCTTTCCTTCATTTCCGACCATCCCATGGTCAAAAAATGAATCCTTTTCGACCATCCCATGGTCAAAACATCTCCAAAACCATAGCTCTTCTGAAATCCTTTTTGAAATCAAAACCAGCACCGCTCTACAGTAGTTTGTCCAACCTGTCCTTAACCGCGGACACAGCTATTCGAATAGATTTACACTCTGCAGAGGTTGTACACTTTATCCACACCATCCGGGTACCCTACCCTGATCTACACTGATCGTGGGTTGAGTAACCGATCAAGACTCTCCGGATGCTCACTCCAATATAAGTGCCTACCCTATGAGTATTGTTCCCCTCAACACCGGGATGGCCTATATAGTTCCCAAGCCAACCGGAGCACTTTTTGCACTGCACAAAGTGTGCGCTTTCAATGAGGGGCTCATAGTAATGCGTGGCGGCCCGTAGACCCTTCGTTCCTTCTCCAGGACCATGTCTCACATGGACCTTTACAAGAGAAGGCTCACCCTCCAGGATTTCCCCTGTAGTAGTTGTAGGCAGCTTATACCAGAGTAAACAAACATCAAGCCCAACCCTGTCCCATTCCAGAGTAATGTGTTTGCACGGTTTAAGTTGTTATAGCTAAAGCTGCAAAGAACCGGGTGCGTTTTCGTAAACATTTTACCTCCTCTTTCCTTCAGCATCTTTTGTAAAACGAAAACCTTTTTCTTTCTCAAACTTCTCTTGGTAGAACCTCACCAAGGTTTGATCATAAAACTCTTTGTCAAACTTTTCCAGGGTCTTCCCATCCTATAGCTTTGCTTCGGCTAAAACAGGGTCTCCAAAGGGTTACGGTGTTATGCACCATCTATTCCACTAGGGGCTAGTAGGTTTCATCAAGGGGGTTGTACTCAATAGTACAAAAGTGTAATAGTTCGAGGAGCCAAACCACTACCATATATACATCAACATATAGCAAAACAGTGCAGTTTTCGTAAACAGAAGATAAAACATGCATAAGTAAAACAATAGGACAAGGCTTATGAGCAAGAAGGTGGCTTGCCTGTGGATCAGCTATATGGCATATATGTCCCTAGACTTCTTCTTTAGATAACCAAGTATACCAATACCAATAATAATAAGATCTCTTCTTCTTGGTGTCAATATAAGCGCAACTATCATCACCATCGAGTATACATGCAAACAAGCAAGGCCACAATCAAAACAAGGCATACCAGTGTACATACATACATCAAGAAAGGGTACAATACAAGTTTATGATTCAGTAGGTTTTGAGAAGAGTGGATTTAGAAGATTGAAATTGTCTTTGAAGCATTTGAAGGAAATCCTATAGGGTTAGGAGAGGGCATTTAGGCCAAGGCCATATTCTGTATGATACCATTGTATAAAAACTATGCCAGAAGATAGTGTTGATAAAATGAAACCAACAAAAGTGGTTTCACCATTTTATCAAAATCCATTAATTTATAATGGATTTTCTAGTGGGAAATACTCTAGTTTTAGGAGATAATTCCCTAGAAGAGTTCTGTGAGTCCAAAAATTAATTCCTTGGGTGGTTGTGTAGGGTTTTATGTACTTATTCACTGAGAGTTGGAATCATGTCAAAATATTTAGCAGAATGCCCTCAGGAATTTCCCAAAGTCAGTTCTGTAGTAGTTTTGTCTTTTTCATCAGATTAATTCTAAATAAGCTTTTGATATTATTCCAAATACACATTCTAAGTACTTTGAATACCTTTCTGTAGAAATTGGGTTTGCTATGTTTAGAGTCGTATAACTCCGGTAGTGATTTTTCTAGTAGAGCAAACCTAGATAGACACATTTAAATCACCATAATTCACTAATGGCTCAATAAATAAAGATATCCTAGGGGCTGATAGATCTGATGGTTTATGAGTTCTTAGATTTGGAATTATATCATAAACACTTTTGGTTTGGCCTAGAGAATTTATTAAAGGCATAATAGGCCTGATATTGTTATTTTTGCTACAGGCAAAATGTAGCTTAACATGGCGTGAGATAAATACTACCTAATATATAATTAAAATATCTTTCAGAGGGACTAGGGTTCACTCCATTTGGTGATGTGAATCGCCTTGAGGGATTTATTAGTTGAGGTAGAAACTTTTTAATAGATAAATTTGCCAGTAAATAATAAAGATTATTTCTGGAAGAGGGCCAGCTCTGAATGTTGTAAAAGACATGCCTGCACAAATATGAATTTATACCTAGGTATTTTGTGTTGATTTCCATTTTTAAAATGATTTAAAACAGACTGCAACTATTAGATCTGGAAATATAGGAAAAAGAAAAAGAAAAGGGTACCATGGGCTAGATCTGGAGGCAGCGAGGCCGCATCGGGCTAGGCCGGCCAAACCTCGCCAGCGGGAGCGCGCGCGCTAGCACGTTCAAAAACGCAGTGTGGGGCCCGCCTGTCAGTGGCTCACCGAGGCGAAGTGGTATGGGGCACCCCTGGTCGTCCGATTAGAGAGGGGATCGATGGCGTGGAGCTCGTCATCCACCTCCGAGGGGCGGCGGCGCGCGGAAACCCTAGGCAGGTTCGGGCGGCGGCGGGGAGCTCACCTAGGTGAGGGAGGGACGGTGAGGAGGCGATAGGGCGGCGCGGTTGAGTACGGGGAGCTCGAAGATGGGCGACACGGTTGGTTCCGGGGCTGGGAGGTGGTTCCCGCGTCGATAAGAGGCCGGCGGCTCCGAGCTCGACTGTAGCAGCACCTGGGAGGTACCTGGGCAGAAATGAGGGTAGGGTCAGATGCAGGGGGAGGAGGGGAGCTCGGCTAGGTAACATGCAGAGGAAGAAATAGAGGGGTGGAGGAGATATACTTGAAACGAGGGAGGAGGCCGACGCTCCTTGTTCTTCTTCTCACGGGCAAGGTAGAGCTAGGGAGAGGGAGTGGGCTTTGGGAGGGAAGTGAGTGGGGAGCAGAGGGAGTAAATGAGGGAAGAAGGAGGTGCGGGGTGGCCTCTTGCCTACTTAACCCGATGAGGAGGGGTTCATGATGAACCATGTCCATGGAGGGCTTGGGGAGGGGTGGTGTTCGGGGATAGGGCCTCATGGGCGGTGGAGGGAGGTGGTGTGGGCCTGTAAGTCGGGCACAGAGTGGAGAGGATGCATGCTGCAGCTGTTGTGGAAATAGAGGTGGAGATACCCTTCTCCTTTTCTTATTTTAAGCACAAAAGCCAAAAGGAGGGCTACAGTGATCGGGCTACCATACCACACGATTAGTGGGGGTGTATGAGTGCTGTGGTGGTGGATGATAGAGGTTTGGTGGGGTTTGAAGGTACATATTTGAATAACTTCAATTGTTGGGCAAATAGATGGTTGTGAAGCAAGTCTAACAAATTGTGTTTGGCAGGATGGGTAAATGGTACTGGTGGATATATTATGTCAAGGTACCTCTCTATGAATTAATTGAGATTTGGATGATTTTTAGTCCACTTTATATCATATATTCAAAAAGTGCAGAAGTGGTTTATAGAAGATCATTTAATATCTTTACATTTAACAAGGGTGGTTTTTGATGTGAGATGGTTCCAAATACCATATAACACCTTGGGGAATTTTTTTGGATTTTATAGGAGCATAAAAGTATATAAAACATTTATTTTATTGTTTCTTCCATTTAGGAAAAAGGGCAAAAGAATTATTAAAGCTCTTCAAAAATATTTACTTTTGAAGTGGGAGGATAGGGTATGATATAGGAATCATATGTACCTTAAGTTGGGGATGTGTTTTGGAGATAAACAATCTTTCCTTTATTGAGGTGGTTTTGGGATTTTTGTAAAAGAAAGGATTTAATTGTTTTAGGGCCAAACAAATTATTGATATTATTTTATAAATCTTTAAATCCAAGGTAGGTGATGTACACATGTTGTATCTACCATTTGTAAGCTTGGGTTTTGGAAATCCAACTTGATTTGGAAGGAAAATAAGAGATATAGGATCTTAGGAATGATTATATTTATACCTTCAAAACATGGTTGGATCTTGGAGCTCAATTCTCCCCTTGGGGCATGGGATAGATGGATGGATATACCAATTTGAGTATATCACCATGGTACAATAAGTTGAGCTTGATCATGATTGAGTGCTCTAGGAATTTATTCCAAACCTTGAATAAAATAAGGGTGCCAAGGCAGATTATCAAATGTCCTTCAAAAACTTGTGGTTTTTTTTGAAGCACAATGATCCATTTGGAACAAGTGAAGTAGGTATTTCTAGAACTTTATGAGTAGAACACAATCATGCAAGTAGTTGGTCAAAAGAAGACAGTGTGCAGATGTGATATTCTTCCAAAGTAGGCATGTTGATAAGGTTTGCATGAATTATTATTTTCTTGCCTACAAAACCATCAAGAACAAGTGGGTTAAAAGATGATATAGCCAAGGGAAAGAGTGGACCTTCGTAGTACATATGATGGTTTACAGGATGGTTCAAGTTCATTTCCAAAAATTCACAAGGGTTGGGAATGAGAGACATTCAAAGAAGTGAAGTTGAAACAGTTTCCAGACTTTGTCAAATTTAGCGGATTAAGAGTTTTTGACTAGAATATGAGTGGGGATATTTTTGATGGGTTTCAAGGTATCAAAGCATCATCAATTGGATGATGTTGAAGTGTAGATTGAGTAGAATAGATCCATGCTTGATATTGTTCTTCATTGACTTGGAAGCTTCTAGAATGAATGATGTCAGGAGTGATCTAGTTAATGGTTTTAGATGATCACCTATTGGCTGTAGATCAGATCTAGCTTGGTTATCTTGCTTAGTGTTTGGTAATCCTAGTTGAGTTTGATCCTATAGGATGAGCTCCTAGAGTAGCTCATACTACTTCTAATCAATCAAGTCAAGCAGCAGATCAAGGCAACTCATCTTACAAACAATTCAACTACTACTAGGGTTACCATCAAGCTTAGCTTGAGGTAAGGATGGGCAGGTGGAAAGGTTGGATTTTGAATAAGATGAGAGTTCTTTGTATGTCTACCAAGAGTAGAATTCAAAAGCTTTATAAAAGGTTTTGGAAATCCTAGAGGTAAGAGTAGTTGAAGGTTTTGTCTTGAAAACATAAGGAGATTGTAGCTCTCCATAGTTTTGTCAATAGAAGCTACTAAAATAGTTTTGGTTACACAAGCATCTTGGCTCATGTTTTGAAATGCTAGAACATTTGATAATATGTAGAATGAGCCGGGATAGTTTTGTTAAATAGCTTTTGACAACTGATGTTGAGGTAAGGAGTATATCATAAGGTATACAATCAGAAGCATAAGAACAGACAACAACAAGCAAGCACTGCACAATTAAGTAAGAAAAAGTTTTTGTTCCCCCAGATTTTTGCATTCTGGACAACTAATCAGGATAGCTGAAATTGGGATGTTACAGACCTTTCCCCCTTAAAAGAATCTCGTCCCGAGATTCGGGAGAGTAAGGTTAGGGGATTTTGTGTTGGAGTTAGTTCCATGTGTTTCTCGCGTACTAACTTGTCGGCTTTGTCTTTTAACAGGGTCACTGTGACGGTGAGGTCGAACTTCAATCTTCTTGAATGCATGAGTGTTGAGCAGGCTTCAATCGGGATTGTGAGGGGTGATCTTCCTTCTGTAAGGATTTACGGTGTTTCTCGTAAGGGATTATTGTATCCTAGTTCACGATTTTGGGTCTAACTCCTGAGGTTGCTTCTGATAGATGGTTAGTCTATTTTTGTGGGAAAGAAGTAGGTCTTTCCTCCTTAGGGTAAAACTAGGGTAGCTCGGGAATATGTCAGTCTTTCCACCTTAGAGCTTCACTAAGGTCCTTCGAGGGTGGTGCTGATCTTCCATCTTGAAGTGCTGGCGTGGTGCTAAAGAAGGTTGTATCTCCTAGGGTCTTGAGTTGAGTTCCTCGAGTGTCATTCTATTGTGAGAACCTTATCTGGGTGGTTTTCTTGCGAAGCCTTAAGGAGTTAGCCTAGGGAAAATTAGGTGTTAACGACTCTTCTTGCTAGTCTTCCGTTAGGGTAGAGGCCTCCAGCTTCAGAGGAGACGTCTTCACTAGAATCCCTGATGTTGCTTCTGCTCGATGGCGGATTAGACTTGTTGTCTTCATGCAGTCTTGTCTTCAGGATTTTGGAGTATTCTAGCTTTCTGGTGAGGAACTTATCGTAGTTTGGGCAGGGTCGACTAGAATAGTTAGTCTTTTAGTGGCTGTCGAAAGTCCTAATATACTGAAGGTTAGTGGAGACAGGTCTTCACTTCCTATCCGGGTTAGCAGGTCTTGTGGTTTCTTGTGGATAGTGAGGATCCTCCGGTGGTAGACTTTCGGCTTCACAGGATTCTTGCTATTGTCTACAGGTGAGTACTTAGCATGCAGGGGTGGTGACAAGTCTTGACAGTTGAGATTGACGAAGTAGGCCATCCTGCTGAAGAGAGATCTTCAAGTTTCTCTAATTTTACTATGGCAAGATCCAGGTTCTTGGGGCACTTTAACTCTCATAACTCCCAAGGTTAGTAGGCTTCTCGTTACTAACAACAAACAGGGGTTCCAGAGGCACTAGGTGGGGTATCGATCCTCGAGTCACATTTGAATAGGTTCAAAATAGGACAGAACACACATACACAACGAGCCGAGCGAGGGGTCGCAATGTCCTTCGCAAACAACACACATCAAGCTACATGTTAAGCACTTAGGCAAGCAAACACGGTCTACTATGGGGACCAAGGAGTTAACTACACGCGATTTAGGGGAACCCTGATCTTAGGACTATAAATCCTAAATGTCACCTTATGGGGGTTTTGGTCACTATCTTGTGTATGAAGCCTTCGCCGAGTCTTTGGACGCTTCTTGATAGTGTAGCACCTGATGTCTTCGGATTAGGGGGATTCCGTTGGTAGGGTGATATTGTAGTCTCCTAGAGTTTGCTGGTAGTTGCTTCTCTTGGTCTCATTAGCACTGCCTTCACTTGGTTCCAGAGTCCTATTTGTTTTAAATCCGTATGTTTTAAGTTTGGACGAGAATTAGAGGAAACCAATTTTGAAATTATTTAAAATAGGGTAAGATAGGGAGTAGAATCTTTCGAAAAGTTTTTGAGGAAATTAGTTTTCAAAAGCCGGCATTTCCAAAATAGTCTTGCTATCTAACGACCATGCTAACTAAGATTCTCCTACAGTCAGGATGGCTTTGATACCAAGTCTGTGGGGCCAACGGATTATTCCTCCGAGAATCCCTGTTATGCATACACCACGATCCCATGATCAGTTAGTCGTGGCACATAATCGACAAGTATCAAAGTAAACATCCATTACTTAAGCAGATACATGTCAGACCTTGCATGCCATTATGGCTACATCAATAATCATCAGCAGAACTTCACCAAGCATAGAGCCCAAGCCATGCCTTAACCTACAGGCAGCTGACTGGGAGAACGTCCTAGCTCGCATAGTCGTCATCCTCACCTTCTCGAGATCTGACCAAGTTAATAGCCAGGGACAATGCCAGTGAGTACTTTGAATGTACTCGCAAACCACCTTAAAGATAACAATAATAACAAGAGGATATGCAATATGGTTGTGGTAGTAGGAGGGCTCCAATGGAGGTTCTTTTCTCAAATAGTTTCTCTTGTAGATATAGAATCTACATAATTTTGTTGAAAACTTTTGTAAAACATTTTGGAAACCGTTTGAAGATTTTTGGAAATCACTAGGATTGGGTCACCCATTTGTTCCTCCTTCTGGTCATCCCATGACCAAACTCCTTTCCTTCATTTCCGACCATCCCATGGTCAAAACATGAATACCTTTCGACCATCCCATGGTCAAAACATCTCCAAAGCCATAGCTTTTTCGAAATCCTTTTTGAAATCAAAACCAGCACCGCTCTACAGTAGTTTATCCAACCTGTCCTTAACCGCGGACATGGCTATTTGAATAGATTTACACTCTGCGGAGGTTGTACACTTTACCCACACCATCCGGGTACCCTACCCTGATATACACCGATCGTGGGTTGAGTCACCGATCAAGACTCTTCGGATGCTCACTCCAATATAAGTGCCTACCCTATGAGTGTTGTTCCCCTCAACACCGAGACGCCCTATATAGTTCCCAAGCCAACAGGAGTGCTTTTTGCACTGCACAAAGTGTGCGCTTTCAATGAGGGGCTCATAGTAACGCGTGGAGGCCCGTAGACCCTTCATTCCTTCTCCAGGTCGATGTCTCACATGGACCTTTAAAGGAGAAGGCCCACACTCCAGGATTTCCCCTATAGTAGTTGTAGGTAGCTTATACCAGAGTAATCAAACATCAAGCCAAGCCCTATCCCATTCCAGAGTAATGTAGTTGCACGGATTAAGTTGTTATAGCTAAAGCTGCAAAGAACCGGGTGCGTTTTCGTAAACAGTTTACCTCCTCTTTCCTTTAGCATCTTTTGTAAAACGAAAACCTTTTTTCTTTCTCAAACTTCTCTTGGTAGGTCAAACCTCACCAAGGTTTGATCATAAAACTCTTTGTCAAACTTTTCTGGGGTCTTCCCATCCTATAGCTTTGCTTCGGCTAAAACAGGGTCTCCACAGGGTTACGGTGTTATGTGCCATCTATTCTACTAGGGGCTAGTAGGTGTCATCAAGGGGGTTGTACTCAATAGTACAAAAGTGTAATAGTTCGGAGGAGCCAAACCACTACCATATATACATCAACATATAGCAAAACAGTGCACTTTCATAAATAGAAGATACAACATGCATAGGTAAAACAGTAGGACAAGGCTTATGAGCAAGAAGGTGGCTTGCATGTGCATCAGCTATATGGCATATATGTCCTTGGACTTCTTCTTTAGATAACCAAGAATACCAATACCAATAATATTAAGATCTCTTCTTCTCGGCGTCAATACAGGCGCAACTATCATCGTCATCGAGTATACATGATAACAAGCAAGGCCACAATCAAAACAAGGCATACAAGTGCACATACATACAGCAAGAAAGGGTACAATACAAGTTTACAATTCAGTAGGTTTTGAGAAGAGTGGATTTAGAAGATTGAAATTGTCTTTGAAGCATTTGAAGGAAATCCTATAGGGTTTATAGGCTAGAAAATTATTTAGGAGAGGGCATTTAGACCAAGGCCATATTATGTATGATACCATTGTATAAAAACGATACCAGTAGATAGGTGATGCTAAAATGAAACCAACAAAAGTGGTTTCACTATTTTATCAAAATCCATTGATTTATAATGGATTTTCTAGTGGCAAATACTCTAGTTTTAGGAGATAATTCCCTAGAAGAGTTCTGTGAGTCCAAAAATTATTTTCTTGGGTGGTTGTGTAGGGTTTGATGTAATTATTCCCCGAGAGTTGGAATCATGTCAAAATATTTACCAGAATGCCCTCAGGAATTTCCCAAAGTCAGTTTTGTAGTTGTTTTGTCTTTTTTCACCAGATTAATTCTACATAAGCTTTTGATATTATTCCAAAGACACAAGATAGGTACTTTGAATACCTTTCTGTAGAAATTGGGTTTACTATTTTTGGAGTTGTATAACTCCGGTGGTGATTTTTCTAGTAGAGCAAACCTAGATAGACATATTTAAATCACCATAAATCACTAATGGCTCAATAAATAATGATATCCTAGGGTCTGACAGATATGATGGTTTATGAGTCCTTAGATTTGGAATTATATCATAAACACTTTTTGGTTTGGCCTGGAGAATTTATTAAAGGCATAATAGGCCTGATATTGTTATTTTTGCTACAGGCAAAATGTAGCTTAACATGGTGTGAGATAAATACTACCTAATATAGAATTAAAATATCTTTCAGAGGGATTTGGGTTCACTCCATTTGGTGATGTGAATCGCCTTGAGGGATTTATTAGTTGAGATAGATACTTTTTAGTAGATAAAATTGCCATTAAATAATAAAGATTATTTCTGGAAGAGAGCCAACTCTGAATGTTGTAAAAGACATGCCTGCACAAATATGAATTTATACCTAGGCATTTTGTGTTGATTTCCGTTTTTAAAATGATTTAAACTAGACTGCAACTATTAGATCTGGAAATATAGGAAAAAGAAAAATAAAAGGGCGCCACGGGCCAGATCTGGAGGGAGCCGGGCTGCACCGGGCTAGGCCGGCCCAACCTCGCCAGCGGGAGCGCGTGCGCTGGCGCATTCAAAATGCGGCGTGGGGCCTGCCGGTCAGTGGCTCGACGAGGCGAAGGGGTACAGGGCGCCCCTGGTCGTTCGATTAGAGAAGGGATCGAAGGCGCGGAGCTTGTTGTCCACCTCCATGGCACGGTGGCGCGCGGAAACCCTAGGCGAGTTCGGGCGGCAGCTGAGAGCTCACCTGGGTGAGGGAGGGACGACGAGGAGGCGACGGGGCAGCACGGTTGAGTATATGGAGCTCAAAAATGGGCGGCACAGTCGGTTCCAGGGCTAGGAGGTGGTTCCCGCATCGATCAGAGGGTGGCGGCTCCGAGCTCGACCATAGAAGCACCTGGGAGGGACCTGGGCAGAAATGAGGGCAGGGTCAGATGCAGGGGGAGGAGGGGAGCTCGACTAGGTAACATGCAGAGGAAGAAACATAGGGGTTGAGGATATATACTTGAAACGAGGGAGGAGGCCGATGCTCCTTGTACTTCTTCTCACAGGCAAGGTAGAGCTGGGGAGAGGTAGTGGGCTTTGGGGGGAAGTGAGTGGGGTGCAGAGGGGGTAAATGAGGGCAGAAGGAGGCGCGGGGTGGCCTCTAGCCTACTTAACCCAATGAGGAGTGGTTCATGATGTACCATGTCCATGGAGGGCTTGGGGAGGGTGGTGTTCGGGGATAGGGCCTCAGGGGCGGTGGAGGGAGGTGGTGTGGGCCTCTGAGTTGGGCACATAGTGGAGAGGAGGCGTGCTGCAGTTGTTGTGGTGATAGTGGTGGAGATACCCTTTTATGCCAAGATCTTCTCCTTTCCTTCTTTTAAGCACAAAAGCCAAAAGGAGGGCTAACGTGATCGTGCTACAGTACCACACGATTACTGGGGGTGTATGAGTGCTGTGGTGGTGGATGGTGGAGGTTTGGTGGGGTTTGAAGGTACATATTTGAATAACTTCAATTGTTGCGCAAATAGATGGCTATGAAGCAAGTCTGACGAATTGTCTTTGGTAGGATGGGTAAATGGTACTGGTGGATATATTATGTCAAGGTACCTCTCTATGCATTAATTGAGATTTATTGGATGATTTTTAGTCCACTTTATATCATATATTCAAAAAGTTCAGAAGTGGTTTATAGAAGATAATTTGATATCTTTACATTGAACAAGGGTGGTTTTTGATGTGATATGGTTCCAAATATCATATAACACCTTGGGGAATTTTCTTAGATTTTATTGGGGCATAAAAGTATTTAAAACATTTATTTTATTGTTTCTTCCATTTAGGAAAAAGGGCAAAAGAATTATTAAAGCTCTTCAAGTGGGAGGATAGGGTATGATATATAGGAATCATATGTACCTTAAGTTGGGGATGTGTTTTGGAGACAAACAATCTTTCCTTTATTGAGGTGGTTTTGAGATTTTTGCAAAAGAAAGGATTTAATTGTTTTTCGGCCAAAACAATTATTGATATTATTTTATAAATCTTTAAATCCAAGGTAGGTGATGTACACATGTTGTATCTACCATTTGTTAGCTTGGGCTTTGGAAATCCAACTTGATTTGGAAGGAAAACAAGAGATATAGGATCTTAGGCATAATTATTTTTATACCATCAAAACATGGTTAGATCTTGGAGCTCAATTCTCCCGTTGGGGCATGGGATAGATGGATGGATGGACCAATTTGAGTAGATCACCATGGTACAAGAAGTTGATCTTGATCATTCTGGAGTGCTCTAGGAATTAATTCCAAACCTTGAATAAAATAAGGGTGCCAAGGAAGATTATCAAATGTCCTTCAAAAACTTGTGGTTTTTTTGAAGCACAAGGATCCATTTGGAAAAAGTGAAGTAGGTATTGCTAGAACTTTATGAGTAGAACACAATCATGCAAGTAGTTGGTCAAAATAAGATAGTGTGCAGATGTGATATTCTTCCAAAGTAGGCATGTTGATAAGGTTTGCATGAATTATTATTTTCTTGCCTACAAAACCATCAAGAACAAGTGGGTTAAAAGATGATATAGCCAAGGGCAAGAGTGGACCTTCGTAGTACATAGGATGGTTTACAGGATGGTTCAAGTTCATTTCCAAAAATTCACAAGGGTTGGGAATGAGAGACATTCAAAGAAGTGAAGTTGAAACAGTTTCTAGACTTTGTCAAATTTAGTGGATTTAGGGTTTTTGACTAGAATATGAGTGGGGATATTTTTGATGGGTTTCAAGCTATCAAAGCATCATCAAGTGGATGATGTTGAAGTGTAGATTGAGTAGAATATATCGATGCTTGAGATTGTTCTTCATTGACTTGGAAGCTTCTAGAATGAATGATGTCAGGAGTGATCTAGTTAATGGTTTTAGATGATCACCTATTGGCTGTAGATCAGATCTAGCTTGGTTATCTTGCTTAGTGTTTGGTAATCTTAGTTGAGTTTGATCCTATAGGATGAGCTCCTAGAGTAGCTCATACTACTTCTAATCAATGATGTCAAGCAGCATATCAAGGCAACTCATCTTATAAACAATTCAACTACTACGAGGGTTACCATCAAGCTTAGCTTGAGGTAAGGATGGGCAGGTGGAAAGGTTGGATTTTGAATAAGATGAGATTTCTTTGTATCTCTACCAAGAGTAGAATTCAAAAGCTTTATAAAAGGTTTTGGAAATCCTAGAGGTAAGAGTAGTTGAAGGTTCTGTCTTGAAAACATAAGGAGATTATAGCTCTCCATAGTTTTGTCAATAGAAGCTACTAAAATAGTTTTGGTTACACAAGCATCTTGGCTCATGTTTTGAAATGCTAGAACATTTGAGAATATGTAGAATGAGGCAGGATAGTTTTGTTAAATAGCTTTTGACAACTAATGTTGAGGCAAGGAGTATATCATACGCTATACAATCAGAAGCATAAGCACAGACAACAACAAGCAAGCACTGCACAATTAAGTAAGAAAAAGTTTTTGTTCCCCCTGATTTTTGCATTCTTGACAACTAATTAGGATAGCTGAAATTGGGATGTTACAGGGCATTTAATGGCAATGGGGCTAGAGAAGCGGCAATACTCACATCCCTGACTGGCGACAAACTCTGCAATGCCATACAACTGTAGCTCAGGGACGACGATAAGCACTCCAACAATATCGCCAAATACGAGGGCCTAATCACAGGGTTCAAGGCCTCCATCGCCCTTGGCATCAGGCGGGTCACGATATAGAGAGACTCCTTGCACCTTGTTAACTTATCCAACAAAATCTACAAACCCAAAGACGAGCATATGGAAGCGTACCTGGAGGAAGTCCGGAGATTGGAGAAGCACTTCCTAGGCGTGGACCTCCTCCACATTTTGTGTGTGGGGGGGGGGGCAGGAGGCCGATCAGATTGCCAAGCACGTGTCTCATTAGAAGCCGCAACAACTAGGAGTCTTTGATGAAAGTATCTTCAAACCACTGGCTACCACCAAGCAAGGGCCAGACATCCCTCGCGAGGGCCCCCCACCACCTCCCTCGACAGGCACCCCGGATTATGGGTTGCCCTTAGGAGTCCGCCTCCTCCTGGCGCTGGCCGCTGAGGAGACATACTGGATCTCCGAGCTCAAGGCTTACCTAAGGGATGGCACCCTACCAAACAATGAAGACATGGCGGAGTGCCTCGTTTGCCAGGCTAAGAAGTACTGCCTTGTGGATGGGGAACTCTACTACTACAGACCTAACAGTGTCGCCTTGCAGTGCATCCTGACCAAGAAAGGCCGTGAAATGTTGGCTGACATCCACGCCAGGGAATGCAGCCAGCACTCCTCGGTGCGCACCCTCGTGGGGAAGGCCTTCCGTAACGGTTTTTACTGGCTCAGGGCGCTTGATGACGCCATAGAGCTGGTCAAATCATGCAAGGCCTGCTAGTTCCACGCAAAGCAGATCCACCAACCCACCCAACAACTGCAAACCATCCCGCTCGCGTGGCCGTTCACGGTCTAGGGGCAGGATATCCTCGGGCGCCAAGGGGCTACCAGTATCTCTACGTCACCATCAAGAAGTTCACCAAGTCGGCTGAGGTAGAGCCCGTTTGAACCATCCCTGCAGGATCAGCGGTCAAGTTCATTCGTAGCCTGGTGTGCCATTTTGGTGTTTAAAATCGGATCATCACTGACAATGATAGCTAATTTATGAGTGGGAAGTTCAAATCTTATTGCGAAGACATCGGGACCAAGATCTGCTACGCCTCAGTCACCCATCCGCGTAGTAACAGAAAGGCGGAGCGGGCCAACACGGAGGTGCTGAGGGTCCTTAAGACAAGGAGTTTTCGCCGCAAGCTTAAGGAGTGCGGCTGAGGCTGGATCGACGGGCTCCCAGGTGGGTTATGGTCCATCTATACTACTGCGACCAAGCCAACTGGCGAGACCCCGTTCTTCCTCGTCTATGGAGCTGAAGCCATTATCCCCGTTGAACTAAAACATGGGTCCTCGTGGGTCCTGGCCTTTAATAAGGCGGTGCAAGGGGAGTTTCGGCAATAAGACCCCGTGCTCCTGGAGGAGGCCCACCACAAGGTCAACGTCCGAGTGGCCAGGTACCAGCAGGCGCTACGCCGCTACCACTACCGCAACGTGTGAGCCCGTACCTTGGAGGTAGGGGACCTCATCCTCCGACAGGTTCTCTCTTGTGAGGGCCTCCACAAGCTCTCCCTGATGTGAGATGGACCCTTTCTGGTCGCCCACGTCTCAAGGCCAGGAGAGGTCCGCCTGGAGACAGAAGAAGGGATGTCAATCCCAAACGCGTGGAACATCTAGCACCTCTGTATGTTAAACCCCTGAGCCCCACCAGAGCTGGCACCCAACCTTGTTTTTGTTCCCCTCTCATTCACATTGTTTCGGTTTTCCCCCATTCCCCTTTTTCTGCCATCTAAAAGACTTGAGAGCAGTTTACGCTTTTTTGGTGTTCCGTGTTATGGTTTTCACTCCTTCATTTTTTTCTGTGGTGCTATTCTCTCGTGCGAGTCGCGTGAGCAGGGTCTAGGCACGGTGCATGTCACTGGAGCCACCCTCGGTCGATACTGAGGTCTAAAGTGTCGAGCTCTGACTTACAGACTAGCTCCGGCGGCATGTCACCTAACCCACGGTTCCCAGTGCTCGATAATCTTCACACAACATGCACAGAGAAAGCATTCACCGTGCGGAACCTATGGTTCCTCCCCGAGGGACTATGAAAGGGAAGTACACATCCTACAGCTCCCTCAACCTTGCCATTGCCGCCAAGAAGGACCAGACTCTCACCATGCTCGTCAAGGATCGCCAATCACTTCGTCGTCAAAGTGAGAAGAAGGATCGCACCATCGCTCGTCTTTGCAAGAAGGTGGTCGCTCTCGAGAAGACCATCCATGAGCAAGAAGTCCAGCTTGAAGCAAAGGAGGAGGAGGAAGGTGAAGACATCTAGGGAGATCTTCACTCGTACCTCAATGATGACAACGACTACCTGGAGGATGATTCCATGGATTTCTACACCGATGATGATGATTCTGACTTCATTGATGATGATTAGATGCACTTGATCACTACCGTAGGAGTGAGTTGTATCGGTCCCACTGTATCGTAGTTTCACAGAATGGTTCTTAAAACCATCTGTTTTCCCTTTTGTGTTGTGGTGTGTGTTTGTATTGTGTGCTTGAATGAATGAATGAATGAGAAGAAGTTAGTTTGCAAAACCGGCGTTCAAACCCAAAGTTTAAAGCTTTTGAAACAAAACCATGAACCTTACAACTTTTCCTCTTATCTCATTATCTATCTCAATCTTCAGATGACTCGTGGAAACCCCGGAGGAAGCAGCTCATCGCAGGACCCAATGCTACAGATTCTGCAGATGCTAGTTTCTGACCGTGAAGCTAGTAGAGCCGAACACCAAGCCAACCTAGCCACTCTTCAACAGATAGCTTAGATGGCCCACAATAATCAAGGCCATGGAAATCAGGATCACCATGGATCTAAGCTTAAGAACTTTCAGAATACCAATCCCCCTATCTTTAACAAATTTGAGGACCCCTTAGATGCTGATGACTGGCTGCAAACCATGGAGAACAATCTAGAAGTCACAGGGGTTGACGCCAACGAGAAGGTACTGTTTGCCACCCATTATCTGGCAGGAGATGCAAGAGCCTGGTGGAATAGCACTCGTACTATGAACCATGGTCAGGTGATGACTTGGGAAGCTTTCAAGATCAAGTTTAGTCGCACCCATGTGCCACAAGGTTCAATCACCAGAATGAGAGATGAGTTCAGGGAACTGAAGCAAAGAAGGATGACGGTAGTTGAATACCGTGTCAAATTTCTGTCCCTAGCTAGATATGCCCCTGATGAGATCAACACTGAAGCCAACAAAAAGGAAAGGTTCCTGAATGGATTGCGAGATGAGATGCAGACGGTGTTAGTCAACATCCGTTTTGAAGACCTAGAAGAGCTAGTAGACTCTGCCATCCAGATGGAAGCGAAGATCAATCAAGCCAATGACAACCGTAAGCACGGGATGATGCACCAGACTGGGTCCCACAATGCCTAGAAGTATCGCCCCAACCCGTCTGTAGGATATGCCCCAAGAAATAATAGACAACCGATGTCTCGTCCAAGCTATCCCAATCGTAGCGGAGGAAACTTGAAGTCTGGAGGAAACCATAATAACATCCCCGGCAACTCAAACAATTTCAATCATGCACCGACCAAGTCCAACAACGACAACAATACTGTCCCAAGGACTGGAAGCAATGTTGTGCCCGTTGCAGCCAAAGACAAGTCCCAGATTACTTGCTTCGAATGTGGAGTCAAGGGTCACTACTCCAACGAGTGTCCCAAGAAGCTTGCAGCCACCACCAATGTGAATGCCCCAGCTCAGCAGCAACGTCGTGTTTAGCTTGGACAAAGATTTGCCCTAGGGAATTCGCTCAACCGCAACGGTCGTCTGTTCCACATGAATGCTGAAGAAGCTCAGGAAGCGCCCGATGTCGTGCTGGGTATGTTTTCTGTTAACTCAGTACTTGCAAGTGTGTTGTTTGATTCTAGAGCATCGCACTCGTTTGTTACAGAAGAATTTGCATGCACTAGTAAGATTCAACCAACAAAATTGAAGCATGTTATGATAGTTCAAATACCTGGTTCAACCACCAAAGCTAGAAAAATTTGCAAGGTTGTACCTATCAGAATCCATGGAATAGATTTCTATGCCAATCTAATAGTACTTGGAACCAAAGGTTTGGAAGTAGTACTAGGAATGGATTAGATGTCGAAACATAAAGGATTGATAGATTGTGCCAAGAAAGCCATAACCATGACCCGTAGCTCTAGAATATCAGTAGAGCATGTATCTGAAACCTTGCCCCGTCAGTTCAAATGCAACAAGAGTCTAGCCCAACCAACCCTAGACCAAGTCAGAGTAGTCTGTGAATACCCCGACGTATTCCCAGATGAATTGCCCGATATGCCCCCATATCGGGATATCGAGTTCATCATTGAACTAATTCCTGGAACTGGATCCATAGCTCAGAGACCTTATAGTATGAACCCATCAGAATTAGTGAAGCTGAAGAAGCAACTTGATGCTATGTTGGAGAAAGGTCTGATTCAAGCAAGCGCATCGCCATGGAGATTGCATGTTCTATTTGTGGACAAGAAAGATGGAGGTAACCGTTTGTGTACAGATTACCGGAAGCTGAATGATGTCACCATCAAGAACAATTACCCACTGCCCAAGATAGAGGATCTGTTTGATCAATTGATTGATGCTAGAGTGTTTTCTAAGATTGATCTTGATTTAGCCCGACCTTCGGTCGTTACCACATCATGGTCTCCAACTTATGCCAAGTCGTCATGGACTCCAAAGGTGAATCCGTTCCTCTATGCGAACCCACTTCCTACCCTATTGAATGGTATACTACTTCATACTCCGTCATGTATTCATGATAGGTTCATACCGACAAGTACGGAGGCATGTGAGGAAGACTAGAGCACCAAGCCCAACAAGACGGAGGCTCGGAAGAGCAAACGGAAGAAGCAGCAGCTAGAGCACCGGAGTCTCCGGCCTGCACACACCGGAGTCTCCGGCCTGCAGACCCCGGAGTCTCTAGACCCATCTCTAGACCGACCCCCAGAGCGAGCTCGAGGACAGTCTGTCTGCCACTCCGGAGACAGACCGGAGTCTCCGGACCCCACACCGGAGTCTCCGGCCTGAACGTATGGGCCTGCGTGCCGCTAGCTGGGCCCTTGACCCATGTACCCCTTAGTTTGCCCAGACTTTCCCCTTTTATTCCTAAAGTACCCTTGAACTAGTGGCTGGCCTAAATATAGTGCCCCCACCCCCTCATGTAACCCTAGGCATAATGATAGACTAAAGAAAACCCCCTTTGTGGAATCTCTAGTTTTGCCTCATCCCCTTCTATCAAAGGGGATCGAGTATCGTCACCACCTCGTTGGAGTTTGCATCGTGCCTCCCTCGTTGTACAAGCCCTTGGCATGGTGTCCCTTTTCCAAGACGTCAAGACCCTCTCCAAGGTGTTCTTCCCTCTCCGTGTGGGATCGAGGGAGCACGTTGACCGATCTTTCCTTGTGAGGATTCTATCGGACCGGTGGCCACCGGTGAGAGCAATCGGCCTTGTATCGTGTGAGTTTATCGTGTGTTCATCGTGTTCTTCATGAGGTGTGCGTCCGCTTCTACTACCTTCTCCCTTTCCCTCGCTTTCTCATCGATTTGACCACGAGATCCGTGAAGATCGGGCCACCCACGGGGTTACCCCATAACATTTAGTATCAGCAGCTTTTGGTTGCCACGGATTCCTCATCGATTTGGTCTTTTCCCCCATAAATTCAAAAATTCCACCAAAACCAGCCCCAATTCGTGTTTTGGATCGATCTGTCATTTGAGTGTGTTTTGGTAGGTTTTGATCCGTGGATTACTTGCTAAACTTGTTGATCTACCTTCTCCGTCGCACAGGTCCCATTTATCCCACCGTGTGTGTTTCCTTTTACATAATTCCTATCTTGTGGATTGACTTGTTTTGCTTTGTGATCATCGTGGATCTTTACTTGCCATTACAATATCTTGATTTCGGATTGGTTCTTGACATGCCACCTTCCATACCTATCCACCATAAGCTTTGTGTGTGTGTTTTTTAGTGGTTAGTTGGTTTTGGTGTTCCGCGTGAACTTCACTTTGCTTGGTTTTGATTGCTCTCAAGTGTTGCCACTTGCACGATACTATCTTCCAAGGTAAAGTAAGGTTTTACGTTGCATCCCTAACCCCCTACCACTTCCATATACACCACTTGGTCTTGTGAATCATGTCTAGGAACTTCGGAGCTGAGGATGATTTCTATGAAGAATCCATGATGAGCCACCATGCATATGCCTCCACAAGCATGGATGACATGATGGAGCACTACACCAACAATGTCTCCACATGCTTGGGTGATATGGAGTTCTACAACAATAATAACTCCCCAAGCATGGACGACTTCAAGAACGACAACGAGAAGCTCCTCAAGTCGCATCGACCAAGAGGGAGCCTCCACCTTGAGAGGCCAAGGTCCACCATCACATGGACAAGTTCGAAAGCTCCCTCGACAACTTCAAGAGCGACATGGACAACAACTTTGCCAAAACCATGAGCATGATGGCGAAGGCTAATGATGCTTTGCGCTCATTACACCGCCTCACCAAGAAGAGTGCCAAGGACAAGAAGCATCGTCGCGAGCGTCATGTGGATGACCAAGTGCGCCATCTACATCAACCTTTGGCAAGGCACACCAATGACCTCCGTCGACACCATCATAAGGCACCTTCAACTACTCCTGCCACCACCAAAATGGCACCAAGAGCAAGCTCTCCTCCACGCCATCAAGCTTCAACGCCCAAACTTGACGTCCTAGGTGACGCATGCAACTTCATGGATGAGGAAGACAAAGACCTCTACTTCGCCAAGTTGGACGAGTACATCAAGAGGACTACACAAGCCAAGGTGCAAGACACCGACGACAAGGTCGGGAATGGTGAGCATGGGATTTTGCCTTCACCAAAGAAGGCGCATGGAGTTGAGAGAATCAATCCTACCCCCATATGCTTGAGTGATGATGTGGAACCAATCCCATGTGAGTATGAGAGCCACTTAGCCCACTTGAGTGAAAACAAGAGTGAGACGAGTGACTCCACCATATGTGAGATTGAGTGCTTCCACTTTGAGGGCATGAGTGATACACCTAGTGAGTTGAGAGTGGTAGTTGATAGGTCATGCGAGACCACTTTGATTTCTCACAACTTACCCTCTACCTCTAGTGTGTTTTCTCTTGATGTGCTAGGTTCCATGGATCAAGAAGCGCCAAGCTTGGAGATGTTGATGCCTCCAACTAAGAAGATGAACATGGTGGATGAAGATGATGCCATCCCCATACATGATGAAGAAGTCGCCCACATGGAGGCCAATACTACCACAACACCCACTTCATATGAGAGGTATGAACAAGTTAAAAATAAGGGTGTTGATGATGCCAGGATCCCACTAGTGGACATGATGACTTGTGATGATTGGCATGCTATGGATGATGTTTTTGATATCACATATGCTTCATTGATATTTCCATGTGATACTTTGCCTTTGCATAATGTTCAGCATGTGAAATTATTTGATTGTGATGATGTTGCCATAGACATACCATGCTCTAAACATTACATTGATAATATCATTGCTTGCACTTTGTTGAACAATTGCTCTTTCCAATGTTTTGCATGCAATGATGTTACCAATGGTACCCCTCGAACCATGTTTTTTCATGAATGTTTTACAATCTCTCCCGTTGCTTGCAATAAGATGAACAATTGCTCTTTCACATGTTTTGCTTGCAACAATAATTCTCATATGGTTTATATTGAGACGACCCCCATAGCTTTCTCAAATTTTGGAGATTTTGATGATTGCCATGATAAGCATGTTCACCGCTTGCATACTCACCATGCACCCATGTTACACTTGCTTGATACTAATGGTGTAACATCCCACATTTTTGCAATTACAGATGTTACTAGAAGCATGCATCATATCATTGCATCATGGCATCACATATCAAAAACCGCGTCAGGGTTTTTGCAAAAAACCCCATAGTCATATAAAGACTAAAAGGTTAAAACAAAATCAACCCTCCTAAAACCTTTGCAAAAGTGTTATTTTATAATCCTATCCTAATCCCCTTCTTTTTACAAAATTTTAGAGACAAATTTCGTCTAATTCGGAGTCCGTTTGCGAAAGTTATAAAACAAATAGCAAAACAGAAAATAATAAAAGGATTAAAAAAAAGGAAACCTAACCTAGGCGGGCCAGCCGAAGCCAGCCCGCTCCTATTCACCGCGCACGCCGCAAGCGGGCGGCGCTTACCGCGCACGCCCGGCTGGGCCGGCCCAGCAGTCGCGCCAGCCGCCAGCCCGCCTCCGCCACCCGCAGCCGCTGACGCCCCGACCCCACCCGTCAGCCGCCTCCTCCCCGAGTCCAGCTCGAGCACGCCGCGCCGCCGCCACCGCGTCAGCGCCAACCGCCTCCGGCGAATCCGGAGCGGATTCCGCGACCCCCGCCCCAAGTATTCGCCCCTATTTAAGACCGGGCACGCCTCCCCAAAACCCTAGCTCCCTTCCGCCGCCACCGCCGCGAGCCGCCGCCAATTCCTCGCCGGAACCCCGCTGCCTCCGCCGCATCCAGCCGCCGTTCGCCGTCGCCTCGGAGAAGGAGAGCCGCAGCCGCCCCCGGGAACGCGACCACGACAAGGAGCCGCTCGCCGTCGTATGTTTCGCCGGGCCGGAGGAGCACCGCTGCCCGCCGTCGACCATCGCCGGAGCCCCGCCGCCGTCCGCCGTCTCCAGTCGCCGCCCGCCACGGTAAACCGCCGGCCACCCCCCTCACCGACCGTCAGATCGGGATCCAACGGATCCAAATCGGTCGAACAGCCCCGGCGAACCGCATCGTGCCGCGTGGCAGCCGCCACGTCGACGCCGTGTCGGTGTCACGCGCGCCTCGCGGACCAATTGCGTTGCGCCACGTGTCGCCGCGTCACTGACCCTTTTTGTTTTTCTTTTATAATAGGCAGACATTGCTCCAATCTTGTAAAATCCATAGTAATTCAAATATTAGTCCAAAAATTGCGTATAATATACCGTTGGATTCATATTTCGAGTAGAACACAGATCTACAATAATATTACTGTTTTGCCACAGCAATCTTGCAGTAAGATTTAAAGATTAGATTAGAGTATTTTAATTCTAGAAAATTATCTGTAGCACCGTTTCAGTTGATTGTTGTTGCGTTGGCTTTGTATCGTCGAGACCTTCTGTAGAAAATTGTCATATAATGCTTAGGGTGTTCAGATCTGTCTCGAGGTAGATTAGAGTTGTAGATCTAGTTTTGAGCTTGGTTAATTAGGGTTTAACCCAAAATACCTAAAATCTGTGGGGAATCGATTCTAATGACATCCCCAACCCAACAACACCCCTGGATAAAACCCTTGGTCGAAATCAACTCCATCCTTGCATATTACCATGTTGCATGCATGCATATTTGACTTCGTGACTTGTTTTGTGCAAATTGTGATTGAATCCATGTTTGTTTCATTAGATTGCTCGGAGTGCGCTGAGGAGTATTGTTGTGTAGATTGCTGCTCGGATCAAGGCAAGTTACACCACTTGTTCATATTTATGTCCCAGTTTTGACTATGCATGTTTTACTCTTCAAAATTCTGTAGTATGCATGTGTAGGATTTTGGTAGATTTTCTTAGTACTATTTTGCAAGTGTGGTTTTGTAGCATGCCGTGAGTAGCTCTATGCCTAGGATTCTCTATCCCAATAGGTTATCCTGTTTTTCAAAGTTATGCATACTATGCTATACACTTATCTATAGCAAGTACCGTTGGGAGGGTTCGAAAGACTCAAAATTTTCTAAGTATGATAGCTCTCTCAGGCGAACTTTTCTCCTCAAAACCCCCTTCAAAATAAAACTAAGTTTTCTTCTGAGCGGAATGGTTGTCGGGACAACGAGTGGGTTTTTGGTGGAGGACAGCCGCCCAGGAATCAAAGAAGTCTGCCACGTTTCAGAATTCAGAAGCTTCCCGTGCAACCACAATACATATGGGCTCTGTCTTGGCTTAGTACTTAGTGGGAAACCTCACCGGGGTACCAACATTTGGAGGTTCTTGGCACGGTTGGATCCAGCTGGTAGAGGGGCTACTAAGGGAAGGCTTCGCCATGGTCTTGTCTGTAAAAGGACTTGATCGTGGATTGTGGGGAAAGTGCACAACCTCTTGAGAGTATTGCAATCTGATCGATCAGCCATGTTCACGGAAACAGAACAACTTTGAGCATCTGAAGGATGGAGCCTCTGAAAGATCTTCCACTCTCTTTTCCAAACTTAACATTTTATAAACCCTAGGGCGTGAGTAATATCGCCATTGGGTGGGATTTTGGGAACTTGGTGCGTAATATCCAAGTGCTAGGTTGAATTGGGCACTTGGTGAGTAATATCCATGTGTTTCATTAGACCCTATACTATTCATCAAAGTTTACAAAGTAGGGAAAACTTTCTTCCTCTTTTCTTATTACATTGATAAAATTGGCTTTACACAAATGAACCCCAGAGCCTACTCTTAGCCTTGCATGTAGAGATAGTCTTACTCTTTCCTTGGTGTAATTTGCCAATACATTCAAAGTATTGACACAACTTGTTGGCTGCACGTCTTATGTGCAGAATCCGAAGATTCAAAGGTGCGTAGGGATTGCGGGTCTTCACGCAGCTAGCCTGAGGCGTTGATGGACTCAAGTTTTACTTAGTTTCCGCTATTTTATTTGAGCTAGCCATGAGCTATGCAAGTTGTAATAATTATACTCTGGATTATTCGTGTAATAATGACTTGTGTTTTACATGATATTCATCGACTGTGAAGTGCTAGCTATTGATCCAGGGACTAGAATGTTAATCACAGGGACTTAGGATCCTTATTGGTCCGAGGTCGCAACAGTGGGTATCAGAGCACAAAGTTGCCTGTAGGACGTGACCCCTAGGATTGGAAACCATCTTTACCATGTGTGTTTTTGCTTTCTATATTTTTCTATGTTATTTGTACTCTTCTAGTACCTCTCTTCCTTATCAGCTTGTGTTTAATTTTCTCTCTCCTAACCTAAAGATGACGGCTTTCTACTTCGACGCCGACGAAGACATTAAGTGCCTGCGCTTCGGGGAATGCCTTCTAGACATCATCAAGACACTGCAGTTGCCCATGCCATCAATCAAGGGAAGCGAGTTGAGGAAGATGCACAAGGAAGGATGCTGGGCGATTGAAGTCATCCAACCAGGGCGCAGTCAGACGGAACCCAAGACAGAGGCCATGGTACTCAACTTCACCAGCGACTCCAAGGAGAAGGGACTTAGCATTTGTTTACAGTAGCTCATTGGACGCCTTTGCGGACGCCACCATGTAGAGGTTGAAGGCGACTACATCAAACTCTTTGGAAGACGTGATGAGAAGGGAGTTCCAATCGAGTTAACCCCGGAAGAAAGGAAGACATGCAAGTGTCGAAGAATCCAATATCAAGACTTGGAGTTCCACATCAATGACCTTCGGAAGGGGAGCTGCCTTGAGATTGTGAGGAATGACGAGCTTTGTGCCCTAGTCAAGGAGAAGGACGAGAAGATCGAAGAGCTGGAAGAAAAGATCAAGTCCCTAGGAGGGGAGCTCACCGCCCAAGACAAGAGGTTCGCTAATCAAGAGAAGAGGGTGCAAGATAAGAACAAGAGGATTAGGGAGAAAAGTCTAGTGCTCGCAAAGAACGAGCTAGAGTTCAAGAACCTTGCCACCATGTTGAAAGACCTACGAGCAGCCAAGAGGAGCTTGGAGGAGAAGATCACGCCCGTGACTATGGGGTCAAGTTTGATCAAGAAGCTACAGAAGGAGAAGAAGGAACTCTGAGCGAAGCTATAAGCTGCTACCCAGGAGCTGCAAGAGGTGAAGGAACTCCAAGGAAGGCTCGAAGCTGCAACACCGGAGCCACAGGAGATGAAGGAACTTCAAGAGAAGCTTGAAGCCACGACGAGGGACATGGAGCTATACAAGTCACTGCTGGAAAAGGAAGGCTTCATCATTGAGGATGAGGAAGTGGATGATGAGTAGAATAGTTGGACCACCTTTAGTTCTATAGTCAAACGTTATTCGTGATTGTAATGAGTACCAAAAATTATATTGGTTAGTTAAATTTGGTTGAGTGTGTGAATTTTTGTGCCATGTGTGCCTTGCTTTTCTCGTGTGTTTTTCTTGTTTACATAAGGGTAGGAGTTTATTCCTTAGACTTTCTATCTATTTCTTAACTTGCCTCCCAAACCCTCCAGATGGCGAGACGCGGAAACAACAATAACAACATGCCCCCAGAGATAGCTCAACTTCTGAACTCCCAGAATCAGTTGATCCAACTCCCCACTCAAAACATGCAAAACAACAACAACAACAATCCGCCGCCTCCACCACCTCCACCGCCCCAACAAGATCGCTTGACTCGGTTCTTGAGGTTGAATCCCCCAATTTTCTCAAGTAGTTCTGAGCCAATTATGGCAGACTACTGGCTCCGCACCATCAACAAGAAGTTAGACATCGTCCAAGTTGTTGGAGCTGATAGGGTGCGCTTTGCCGTGCACCAACTTGAGGGACCATCTGCTGAATGGTGGGATAACTACCAGGTCACCCACCCTGACATTGAAGCTATCACCTGGAACCAGTTTGAAGCAGCCTTTCGTACCCATCACGTAGCCGCGGGAGTCATGTCACTTAAGAGACGTGAGTTCCGCGACTTGAAACAACTACACCGCTCTGTCTCCGAGTATGGGGACCTTTTCAACAAGCTGGCACGTTATGCACCTGATGATGTATCCACTGATGCCAAGAGACAGGAGGAGTTCTTGAGGAGACTTAATGATGAAATATCTATTCAGCTTGTGGCTCTGAAGTTCGATAACTACCAGGAACTCCTGGACAGGGCAGTGGTGGTTGAAGCAAAGTAAAGGAGTATAGAGAACCGAAAGAGAAAGTCCACCTCACACAAGCACAACTCTGCCCCATATCAGAAGCAACGCACTTCGTCACCACCACCCCACAACCACAATGGTCACAACCACAACGGTCATCATCATGGAGGACATAACCATAATGGCCATAAGCACCGCAATGGAAATGGCAATGGGAAGGATCTGAGTGAAGTGACATGCTTCAAGTGTAACAAGACAGGGCACTATGCGACTACTTGCCCCGAAAAGACGAAGAATGGGAATGGTAATGGAAACGGCAACGGACACAACCATAGCAATGGTAAAGGAAATGGGAAGAAGCCGAACCCGTTCGTCAAAGCCACGGTGAATCATGTCTCCATGGAGGATGCTCGTGAGGCACCTGACTCCGTGATTGGTAAGTTCAAGCTTAACTCCACACCTGCAGTTATTCTTTTTAATACTGGTGCATCGCATTCATTCATATCAAGGGTATTTGTGGATAGAGGCAAGATACCTACGGAGACTATTAGTACTCCCCTAAGGGTAAGTTCTCCTGGAGGAGAAATAGTGGCAAACTCTGGATGCCGTGGGTTAGAACTAAGAATTGGGGCACACACCTTTCCCACCAGCCTAGTCGTTCTGGAATCACAAGGCTTAGACATAATTTTGGGCATGAATTGGATGACCGAGTATGTGGGAGTCATAGATTGTGCCAAAAGGATTATCGCACTCACGACTTCGGAAAAGAAAAGGATCCGCTTTAAGTCAGCTTTCGCACTCAAAGGAAGTATGGTGAACTCTCTTAAGGGGGTTAGCTTGGAGGATGTGCCAATTGTGAAGGAGTATCCAGATGTGTTTCCGGAAGAATTGCCAGGGATGCCTCCCGACCGTGACATCGAGTTTCTCATTGACTTGATGCCAGGTACTGGACCAATAGCAAAGAGACCGTACAAGATGGATGTGGATGAGTTGAAGGAACTTAAGAAACAGCTTAGAGAGCAATTGGACAAAGGCTTCATTCAACCAAGTGCGTCATCCTGGGGAGCACCTGTCTTATTTGTGGAGAAGAAGGATATGACCAAGAGGCTAGTTGTGGACTACCGGTCGTTGAATGAAGTGACGACCAAGAACAAGTACCCTCTACCCAATATTAACGACCTGTTTGACCAATTAAAGGGAGATAGTGTGTTCTCTAAGATTGATCTCTGATCAGGATATTTCCAGCTAAAGATCCGGGAACAGGATGTACCCAAGACAGCTTTCACCACGAGATACGGATTGTATGAGTACACCGTGATGTCGTTTGGCTTAACCAATGCCCCAGCATACTTCATGACCATGATGAACAAGGTATTCATGTAGTACTTGGATAAGTCTATTGTGGTATTCATTGATGACATACTCATATACTCCAAGGACGAGAAGGAACATGAGCGGCACCTGCGCCTGATTATGGAGAAGTTAAGGGAACACAAGTTGTATGCCAAATTCAACAAATGTGAGTTCTGGTTGAAACAAGTGGGATTCCTTGGTCATATTGTATCAGCTAAAGGTGTTGCCGTGGACCCAAGTAAGGTAGCTTCCGTGACAGAATGGGAGTCTCCTAAGAATGTGGGTGATATTAGGAGTTTCCTAGGCCTTGCGGGATATTACCGGAGATTCATTGAAAACTTTTCCAAAATAGCAAAACCTATGACAGAGTTGCTGAAGAAAGAGAAGAAGTTCCAATGGACAGAGGCCTGTGAAACAAGTTTTCAGGAATTAAAGAAACGCCTAGTAACAGCACCAGTTCTGTGTCTCCCTGATATCCAAAAGGATTTCCAAGTCTATTGCGACGCCTCTCGGCAAGGACTGGGTAGTGTACTAATGCAAGATAGAAAAGTAGTGTCATACGCCTCTTGGCAACTTAAGAACCATGAGAATAACTACCCCACGCACGATTTGGAACTAGCATCAGTTGTGCATGCGCTTAAGGTATGGAGACATTACCTAATGGGCAAACATTGTGATGTGTTCACAGATCACAAGAGTCTTAAGTATATCTTCACTCAAAAGGAATTAAATATCAGGCAAAGGAGATGGCTTGAGCTCATCAAGGATTATGACTTAAACCTGCAGTACAATCTTGGAAAGGCCAACGTTGTGGCTGACGCCTTAAGCCGGAAAGTCTATGTAAATGGACTTACCGTGGGAGAACTTCCAAAAGATTTGTGTGAAAAATTCAAGGACCTCAGGTTGGAAATAGTTCCGGAGGGATACTTAGCAACTATGGAGATAGTGCCAATGCTTCTGGACCAAATCAAAGAGGCCCAGAAGGGGGACAAAGAGTTGGAAGAAATAAGAGCTAATATAAGCAAGGGTAAAGCAAAAGGGTTTCACACGGATGAACAAGGAACACTTTGGTATGATAAGCGTTTGTGCGTTCCCAATGATCCCAACATCAGGAAGTTAATCCTTCAGGAAGCTCACGATTCACCTTACTCAATTCATCCCGGTAATACAAAGATGTACATGGATGTGAAAGATAGATTCTGGTGGAACAACATGAAAAGGGAAATTGCTGAATATATCTCCTTGTGTGACGTGTGCAACAGAGTCAAGGCCGAACATCAAAAACCCGCAGGACTGCTACAGCCATTACCTGTGCCCGCTTGGAAGTGGGACAAGGTAGGCATGGATTTTATCACAAGACTACCGCGGACTCGTTCAGGGTATGACTCCATCTGGGTAGTGGTCGACCATTTCACAAAGGTGGCCCACTTTATTCCCGTAAAAACCACCTATACGAGTGCTAAACTTGCCAAGATTTACATGTCATGAATCGTAAGCCTTCATGGTGTACCCAAAGGGATTGTCTCGGATAGAGGTACCCAATTCACCTCTAAGTTTTGGTGGCAGCTACACGAGTCTCTAGGGACGCGACTGGAGTTTAGTACCGCCTTCCACCCACAAACAGATGGGCAAACAGAAAGAGTTAATCAGATCTTGGAGGACATGTTAAGAGCCTGTGCGCTAGACTATGGGTCTAGTTGGGATGATAACTTGCCATATGCGGAATTCTCATACAATAACAGCTACCAAACTAGCATCAAGATGGCTCCATTTGAAGTTTTATATGGCAGAAAATGTAGGACTCCGCTTCTATGGAGTGGAGTAGGAGAACGTAGTTTGTTTGGACCTGAACTAATCACGGATGCCGAAGAGAAGGTGAGACAGATTCAAGACAGGTTAAAAATAGCCCAATCCAGACAAAAGAGTTATGCTGATTCCAAGCGTAGGGATGTGACTTATGAAGTAGGAGACCGTGCGTATCTCCGAGTTTCACCACTGAGAGAAGTTAAGAGATTTGGTATCAAGGGTAAGTTAGCACCCCCATTCATAGGGCCCTACAAGATGATGGGTCGTAGAGGGGAAGTTGCCTATTAGTTGGATTTCTCCGAGGTGCTAACAGTTCATGATGTTTTCCATGTTTCGCAACTAAAGAAGTGTCACCCGGAAATGGATGAAACCCCACTAAAGGATACAGTCCCATTGGAAGAAGTTCAATTGGAAAACGATCTCACCTATGAGAAAAACCCACCAGGATTCTGGAAACAGCCGACAGAATTACTCGTACCAAGACTATCAAGTTTTGCAAAGTTCAATGGAATCACCATTCCGAGGAAGAAGCCATGTG
The DNA here is from genome assembly GCA_910589775.1 of Avena eriantha. Classification (NCBI taxonomy): domain Eukaryota; kingdom Viridiplantae; phylum Streptophyta; class Magnoliopsida; order Poales; family Poaceae; genus Avena; species Avena eriantha. Next base: position 367,349,457 of record OU342744.1, read on the forward strand.
GGAACGTGAAGAAGACGTGAAGAAAGAACACCCACACCTATTTGCTAACCAACCCGAATCTCGGGGACGAGATTCTTCTTAAGGGGGGTAGGTTTGTAACATCCCACATTTTTGCAATACAGATGTTACTAGAAGCATGCATCATATCATTGCATCATGGCATCACATATCAAAAACTGCGTCAGGGTTTTTCCAAAAAACCCCATAGTCATATAAAGACTAAAAGTTTAAAACAAAATCAACCCTCCTAAAACCTTTGCAAAAGTGTTATTTTATAATCCTATCCTAATCCCCTTCTTTTTACAAAATTTTAGAGACAAATTTCGTCTAATTCGGAGTCCAATTGCGAAAGTTATCAAACAAATAGAAAAACAGAAAATAATAAAAGGATTAAAAAAAAGGAAACCTAACCTAGGTGGGCCAGCCGAAGCCAGCCCGCTCCTATTCACCGCGCACGCCGCAAGCTGGCAGCACTTACCGCAGACGCCCGGCTGGGCCGGCCCAGCAGCCGCACCAGCCGCCAGCCCGTCTCCGCCACCCGCAGCCGCTGACGCCCCGACCCCACCCGTCAGCCGCCTCCTCCCCGAGTCCGGCTCGAGCATGCCGCGCTGCCGCCGCCGTGTCAGCGCCAACCGCCTCCGGCGAATCCGGAGCGGATTCTGCGACCCCCGCCCCAAGTATTCGCCCCTATTTAAGCCTGGGCACGCCTCCCCAAAACCCTAGCTCCCTTCCACCGCCACCGCCGCCGAGCCGCTGCCAATTCCTCGCCGGAACCCCGCCGCCTCCAGCCGCCGTTCGCCATCGCCTCGGAGAAGGAGAACCGTAGCCGCCCCCGGGAACGCGACCACGACAAGGAGCCGCTCGTCGTCGTCTATTTCGCCGGGCTGGAAGAGCACCGCCGCCCGCCGCCGACCATCACCGGAGCCCCGCTGCCGTCCGCCGCCTCCAGTCGCCGCCCGCCACGGTAAGCCGCCGGCCACCCCCCTCTCCGACCGTCAGATCGGGATCCAACGGATCCAAATCGGTCGAACAGCCCCGGCCAACCGTGTCGTGCCACGTGGCAGCCGCCACGTCACCACCGCGTCGGTGTCACGCGTGCCTCACGGACCAATCGCGTTGCGCCACGTGTCGCCGCGTCACTGACCCTTTTTGTTTTTCTTTTATAATAGGCAGAAATTGCTCCAATCTTGTAAAATCCATAGTAATTCAAATATTAGTCCAAAAATTGCGTATAATATACCGTTGGATTCATATTTTCGAGTAGAACACAGATCTACAATAATATTACTGTTTTGCCACAGAAATCTTGCAGTAAGATTTAAAGATTAGATTAGAGTATTTTAATTCTAGAAAATTATCCGTAGCTCCATTTCAGTTGATTCTTGTTGCGTTGGCTTTGTATCGTCGAGACCTTCTGTAGAAAATTGTCATATCATGCTTAGGGTGTTCAGATCTGTCTCGAGGTAGATTAGAGTTGTAGATCTAGTTTTGAGCTTGGTTAATTAGGGTTTAACCCAAAATAACTAAAATCTGTGGGGAATCGATTCTAATGACATCCCCAACCCAACAACACCCCTGGATAAAACCCTTGGTTGAAATCAACTCCATCCTTGCATATTACCATGTTGCATGCATGCATATTTGACTTCGTGACTTCTTTTGTGCAAATTGTGATTGAATCCATGTTTGTTTTGTTAGATTGCTCGGAGTGCGCTGAGGAGTATTGTTGTGTAGATTGCTGCTCAGATCAAGGCAAGTTACACCATTTGTTCATATTTATGTCCCAGTTTTGACTATGCATGTTTTACTCTTCAGAATTCTATAGTATGCATGTGTAGGATTTTGGTAGATTTTCTTAGTACTATTTTGCAAGTGCGGTTTTGTAGCATGCCGTGAGTAGCTCTATGCCTAGGATTCTCTATCCCAATAGGTTATCCTGTTTTTCTAAGTTATGCATACTATGCTATACACTTGTCTATAGCAAGTACCGTTGGGAGGGTTCGAAAGACTCAAAATTTTCTAAGTATGATAGCTCTCTCGAGCGAACTTTTCTCCTCAAAACCCCCTTCAAAATAAAACTAAGTTTTCTTCTAGGCGGAATGGTTGTCGGGACAACGAGTGGGTTTTTTGTGGAGGACGGCCGCCCAGGAATCAAAGAAGTCTGCCACATTTCAGAATTCAGAAGCTTCCCGTGCAACCACAATACATATGGGCTCTGTCTTGGCTTAGTACTTAGTGGGAAACCTCACCGGGGTACTAACATTTGGAGGTTCTTGGCACGGTTGGATCCAGCTGATAGAGGGGCTACTAAGGGAAGGCTTCGCCATGGTCTTGTCTGTAAAAGGACTTGATCGTGGATTGTGGGGAAAGTGCACAACCTCTCGAGAGTACTGCAATCTGATCGATCAGTCGTGTTCACGGAAACAAAACAACTTTGAGCATCTGAAGGATGGAGCCTCTGAAAGATCTTCCACTCTCTTTTCCAAACTTAACGTTTTATAAACCCTAGGGCGTGAGTAATATCGCCATTGGGTGGGATTTTGGGAACTTGGTGCGTAATATCCAAGTGCTAGGTTGAATTGGGCACTTGGTGAGTAATATCCACGTGTTCCATTCGACCCTATACTATTCATCAAAGTTTACAAAGTAGGGAAAACTTTCTTCCCCTTTTCTTATTATATTGATAAAATTGGCTTTACGCAAATGAACCCCAGAGCCTACTCTTAGCCTTGCATGTAGAGATAGTCTTACTCTTTCCTTGGTGTAATTTGCCAATACATTCAAAGTATTGATCCAACTTGTTGGCTGCACGTCTTATGTGCAGAATCCGAAGATTGAAAGGTGCGTCGGGATCGCGGGTCTTCACGCGGCTAGCCTGAGGCATTGATGGACTCAAGTTTTACTTAGTTTCTGCTGTTTTATTTGAGCTAGCCATGAGCTATGCAAGTTGTAATAATTATACTCTGGATTATTCATGTAATAATGACATGTGTTTTACATGATATTCATCGACTGTGAAGTGCTAGCTATTGATCCAGGGACTAGCATGTTAATCACAGGGACTTAGGATCCTTATTGGTCCGAGGTCGCAACAAATGGTGATGTGCACAAGAAGAGATATGTCATGATGGATGATGTATTTCTCTACCATGCACACACGTTCTTCCTTTTGTGTTTGTTGTGTGTAGGTACCCGCATAAGAATGTCAACCTCGGTTGAGCACGAGTTGACAAAAAGAGCTCTAGAGAGTATGCCCCAAGTGAGTTCAAGATCGAACCCAGCTCTGATACCTTTCGCATGCTTTGCATCTTTCATGTTGACAAGTTGCTCTTTCCTATGGTTTGATTGCAAGAATGTTAATGGTATTCTTTCACCTTGTGACAATCATGTTTTGTTGCTGTTGGATATTGATGCTTCGTGTGTTGCCACAAAAATGTTGAACAATTTCTCTTTTCGATGTTTTGTGTGCAACCATAATGCCATTATGAGCATGTATTGTCATGAGAGCTTCCAAGTCTCTTGTATTGTTGTTGCAACAAACATAAGGACCACTTGCTCTTTCATATGGTTTGTTTGCAAACACATTGCTTTTGCTTCCGCTCGTGATACTCATATCCCAATGATATTTAGTTTTGATGATATATGTATGGCATCCAACATATTGAACAATTGTTCTTTCCAATGGTTGGTTTGCACACATAATGATGTTTTTTCGGATGTTCTTCCACATGTGTTTTTGCCGAATTCTCCTACTCTTGCATCAAAGATGTTGACCAATATTGTCCATTGCTTTGAGTGCCATACGAAGATGTTTTATGGAGTTTTTGAGTTCCCACATTTGGATGATGTTCAAACGATTTCCATGCACTTTGACCTTGCATATGCATCCGGTTTGCTATACTTGAGTTGTGCTAATAGTGTTGTGAACAAGAATGGCAATGCCACAATTGACATGCTCCTCTATCACACACGAACATATGTTTCTTGGTCTTTGTTGTGTGAAGGTACAATTGCGTACGCGTCAACCTCTATGGATCAAGAGTTGACAAGATGAATCGAAGAGAGTTACCTAGGGCTACCCTTCAACGAGTTATCTCTACAACATAAGGTGATTTCCTTCTACTTGAGGACTCATGCTATAATCTTCATGAATTGGCTACGCTTTGAGTGTTGCTTCGCTTTTGTTGTGAGCTTTGTAGGCTTCATGGAAGGCGAAGGAACATCGAAGTGTTGTCAAGTCAATCTTTTCGAGGACAACTATATGGTGAACCCCAGGATCAAGAAGGTCTCTCAACATCTTCTACTTTGTGATGAGCATGTAGAGTCGAGGACGACTCTTTTTGAAGGGATGGGAGATGATGTAGCCCGACCTTCGGTCGTTACCACATCATGGTCTCCAACTTATGCCAAGTCGTCATGGACTCCAAAGGTGAATCCGTTCCTCTATGCGAACCCACTTCCTACCCTCTTGAATGGTATACTACTTCATACTCCGTCATGTATTCATGATAGGTTCATACCGACCAGTACGGAGGCATGTGAGGAAGCCTGGAGCACCAAGCCCGACAAGACGGAGGCTTGGAAGAGAATACGGAAGATGCAGCAGCTAGAGCACCGGAGTCTCCGGCCTACACACACCGGAGTCTCCGGCCACACCCGAGTCTCCGTCCTGAAGACACCGGAGTCTCTGACCTGCAGACCCCAGAGTCTCCGGACCCATCTCTGGACCGACCCCCAGATCGAGCTCGAGGACAGTCTGTCTGCCACTCCGGATACGGACCGGAGACAGACCGGAGTCTCTGGCCTGAACGTATGGGCCTGCGCCGCCAGCTGGGCCCGTGGCCCATGTACCCCTTAGTCCGCCCAGACTTTCCCCTTTTATTCCTAAAGTACCCTTGAACTAGTGGTTGGCCTATATATAGTGCCCCCACCCCCTCATGTAACCCTAGGCATAGATGATAGACTAAAGAAAACCCCCTTTGTGGAATTTCTAGTTTTGCCTCATCCCCTTCTACGAAAGGGGATCGACTATCGTCACCACCTCATTGGAGTTTGCATCACGCCTCCCTGGTTGTACAAGGCCTTGGCATCGGTGTCCCTTTGCCAAGACGTCAAGACCCTCTCCAAGGTGTTCTTCCCTCTCCGTGTGGGATCGAGGGAGAACATTGACCGATCTTTCCTTGTGAGGATTCTATCGGACAGGTGGCCACCGGTGAGAGTAGGCCTTGTATCATGTGAATTTTGCGTGTGTTCATCGTGTTCTTCACGAGGTGTGCGTCCGCTTCCGCTACCTTCTCCCTTTCCCCTCGCTTTCCCATCGCTTTGACCACGAGATCCCTGAAGATCGGGCCACCCACGGGGTTACCCCATAACAGATCTTAGAACTGGTTATCACCAACTCAAGATTCGTGCAACGGATATTCCAAAGACCGCCTTTACCACCAGATATGGATTGTATGAGTATACGGTCATGTCTTTTGGATTAACCAATGCCCCTGCTTATTTCATGAATCTCATGAATAAGATTTTGATGAACTTTCTGGATAAGTTTGTCATTGTTTTTATCGACGATATTCTAATATATTCCAAGTCAGAAGAAGACCATGAGCAACATCTGAGAACCATCCTTGAAACCCTTAGAGAGCATCAGTTGTATGCCAATGTGAATTCTGGTTGAAGGAAGTAGGATTCCTCGGACATATTGTGTCAGCAGGAGGAGTCGCTGTTGATCCCTCCAAGATCAAAGATGTTGAAAAATGGGAAGCCCCAACCACTCAAACTGAAGTCCGTGCATTTCTCGGATTAGCGGGATATTACCGCAAGTTTGTTGAAGGATTTTCGAGCATCGCAAGACCGATGACCCAACTGTTGAAGAAAGATAGAAAGTTCGAATGGATGGACAAATGTTAAGCAAGTTTTCAAGAACTCAAGAAGAGATTGATTCCAGCCCCAATATTGATTATGCCAGATATAAAGAAGCCTTTTGATGTGTATTGTGATGCATCCAAGATTGGTCTCGGATGTATGTTGATGCAAGAAGGCAAAGTGATAGCATATCTGTCTCGACAACTAAAGCAGCATGAGCAAAACTACCCTACCCATGATCTTGAACTAGCAGCCGTAGTTTTAGCATTGAAGACATGGCATCATTACCTTATGGGTAACCACTTTGAGATTTATTTGGATCACAAGAGCCTGAAGTATATTTTCACCCAGAACGAGCTGAATATGAGGCAAAGGAGATGGATAGAGTTAACCAAGGATTATGACCTTGAGATTCACTATCACCCCGGCAAGGCCAATGTGGTAGCGAATGCTCTTAGCAGATTGCCGTGTAGATTAAACACCATGATCAAAGAAGCCTAGCCAAGTTTGCATGAAGAGTTGGAGTAGTCTAGAACGAAGCTAGTTAGCAAAGGATTTTTAGATAGCATTGAACTTCAACCCACGTTGATCAGTCAGATCAAGGAGGCACAGAAAGGAAATGCAAGTATCGACGGAATCTAACGTCGTATTGGTATAGGAAAGGTACCTGGAATCACTAAGGATGAAGAAGGAGTTTTGTGGTACAAAGGACGTATCTGTGTGCCAGCAGATTCGGAGCTGAAGCAAGTTATCATGCAGGAAGCTCATGATACTCTTTATTCTATCCACCCTAGAGGAACAAAGATGTATCAAGATTTGAAGGAGCAATTTTGGTGGCACAAGATGAAGAGAGAAATCGGAAGCTACATAGCCAAGTGTGATATCTGTCAGAGAGTCAAAGCGGAACATCAGAGACCCGCAGGACTGTTGCAACCATTGCAGATTCCGGAATGGAAATGGGATTCCGTCGGGATGGACTTTATCACTGGTTTGCCTACTTCTAGTAGGGGAAATGACTCTATTTGGGTCATAGTTGATAGACTATCCAAGGTAGCCCATTTTATACCTGTCAAGACAACCTACCAGAGTTCGAAGCTAGCAGAGTTGTACATTGCTAGAATCGTCAGTTTGCATGGAACCCCAAAGACCATAGTGTCGGATCGAGGAACCTAGTTTACCTCAAGATGTTGGCAAAAAGTCCAAGAAGGATTAGGAACCAAGTTGAATTTCAGCACAGCTTATCACCCGCAAACCGATGGACAGACTGAAAGAGTCAACCAGATCTTAGAAGACATGTTGAGAGCTTATGTGTTGAGTATGGATCAAAATGGGAGGATTGTCTGCCTTTCGCAGAATTCTCATACAACAATAGTTATCAAGATAGTTTCCAAATGGCCCCATTTGAATTTCCATATGGAAGAAAGTGGCATACCCCCTTGAATTGGTCGCAAGTAGGAGAGAGTTAGATTTTTGGACCCGACATCCTACGAGAAGCCGAAGAGAAGGTTCACAAAGTCCGTGAGCACCTCAAGACCGCCCAATCCAGACAGAAGAGTTATACTGACAAGAGACGTAGAGACATGACTTTCAATGTCGGAGATTTTGTGTATCTCAAAGTTTCGCCGTTGAAAGTTTCGCCGTTGACAAGAGACGTAGAGACCTGACTTTCAGCTGAAAGGAAAGTTACCCCCCAGATATATTGAACCCTTCAAGATTCTGAATCACCGAGGAGAAGTATCATATCAACTGGACCTGCCAGAGGAGATGTCAGCCATCCATAATGTGTTCCTTATCTCGTTACTTCGCAAATGCCTAGAAGTTCCAAAGAAGATCGAAGTTTTCAAGAACATCGATCACCAAGCCATAGATATCAACAAGGATCTGACATATCTTGAAGTACCCATTCGTACCTTGGAAGAAGCCTTCAGAACCACCAGGACCCAGAGTATCAAGTTTCTCAAGATCCAATGGAGCAACCATACTAAAGAAGAAGCTACTTGGGAGCGAGAAGATTACATCAGGAATGAGTTTCCACATCTTGTTAGTTCCTAGTTTTTCTTAAATCTCAGGACAAGATTTTGTTTAAGGAGGGAAGGTTTGTAACACCCCAAAACTTCTAATCAAGATTATCAAGTTCAAATCACCCAATTTATTAAGAAAATGAATATGAATACATGTGTGTTTGCATTAGTCTAGACTTGAGTGTATATGCCATGCTTGATTGTTCCAAATGATGTGAAATGGTTCAAAGATGAATACTACATCATCTAGGCCATTTACAAACTAAATCCAAAGAGAAAGAAATCAAATATGAATAAATAAAGCAAATGGTCATTTTGACAAAAGTTAACCACTAGGTCACTTTGTGTGTTCCTAGAAGAAGATTTCTAACAGAAAGATTTCTACTTCTTTCCACCCCTTGCTAGACCAAGTAAAAGTGTATCAAGGCCCACTTTAAAAACTTACAAAAACATTTTCCAAAGCAATTAAATGGAGAGTTGAAAATTGAATCTAGTTCATATGTTAAGATCCCACTTTTTCAAAAACCCACCAAATCAATTCCCCTTAACCTCTCCAAGCAAACATAGACTCTCAAGCTTAATTTAAGATCACTCAAAAAATTTGAATCAAAAATTCCAAACCAAGTTTCATGCGGCCATTTACACAAACACCTTGCTTAAACTATCTAAACCTCTGCCTAACTTCACTGTTGTGCACAGTAATCCTCGACCATTTGGTCCCCTCTTAATCCTACTGTCTCCCCTGAGGTTAACCAATCCCCGGACAACCACCCCCTTTGCCGTATGCAAAGTGGAGCGCCGCCCGTTTGTGGTCGTCGCCGGCCGATAGTGGGCAGCACGCCAGGAGCCTCGCCAGCCTTGCCCACGACACGCACTAGACACGCCTCGCTCCACCGCCACCCCCTGTCCAGGCCACGATCCTAGCCAAGCCCTGGACAACCCTAGCTACGTCGCACCCTGCCTCTCTATGCCATGTCCAGAGCGCGTCAGCTCGTCGCGCCCGAGCAGCTCGCCCAGACCGCTCCTTGCCCTCACCGCGCACGCGCATGCCCGCCATGATCACAGCACCCCAACAGACACCCCTGTTCGCCGCCGCGCGACCCGCAGCTGCCGCACGCCGCCGCAAACACCTCTAGATCTGTGCGGAGCGCCGCACGCTCCCGACCGAACCACACCGCCCCATGCCTCGCCATTAAGCCCATAAGAACCACCAGGGACCACAGCACCGCCCACTAGCCACCACGATGCCGAGAGCCGCATGTAGCCTCGTCACCAACGAGCTCGCACCCGCACCGCTCGGTCCCCTCGCCGCGCTATAAAAGGAGGCCACCCCCGCCTCCATTCTCCACACCATTCCACTCACCACCTCTCACTGACCCTCCCCCACTTCTTCTCAAAGCAAGGCGAGCTCTCTATCACGGGAATTTGGCCGGAGCCCACCACTGTTGGAGGAGAAGGGTGTCGTCGCTTTTGACCACCCCAAGCCCTGTCGTGACCACGCCTCGACTCGCCGTCGTCTACCATGTTGATCGCCCCTGTCGCCGACCCTAGCTGGAGCACAGGTGAGCCTGCCAGACCCCCACCACCGCGTTAGGGTTGATTCCTCGCCCGAGCAGTTCGTCGTCGACGATGACTCCCAGCCGTTGGATTAGAATTAGATAGCACGGCCCAGATGCTTAAATACCGTTTTGCGTAGTTAGTCCCGCTGACTGGTGGACCCCATCTGTCAGCATCCCGCTATGCCGCATAGTGAAGCTGGGCCGACCCGTTTAACTTCCCGCGCTGGACTAAAAATTCAAATAATTGTTTTTCCATTTAGGTTTAAACTAGTTTCTATCCACATATTCAAAAATCAATTCAGAGAGTTTCACTTAACCAAATTGCATGATTCAAATTTTGTTAGAAAGGTAATTAAATTATCTATCCATGCCCGTTGGATTTAAATCATTTGGAGTTAGAGATATTCTATAGGAAAAATAATAAGATAGAGACTTTTTTAACTTCAAACATTTTCAAAAATCAACCATAATAGCTTTTGAGTTGATTCCAACTCTCAAAAAATCACATTTGACAATATCTATCTAAATATGTAAAAATATCTAGGTTTGCATGCAGTGACATTGGACTAGTAACAAAAGAATGCGATTAGGGCATTTCTAGTCACTTTAAATCTATTAAAGGATAATCTTAAACTTTATAAAATATGATCAACCCTTTAAATCACATTCCCATGTATTAGAATATGTGGTGATGACATGTGTCCACATGATCCCATACTTTAATTCGAGAATATTTGATGCAGCCCGTCGTACGGACGCTCCTACATCTACACCACCAAGTCCCCCAGGTGGACCGATGACCCGTGCCCGAGCCAAGCTCCTTCAACATGAGGTGAACTCAATCCTTGCCTCATGTGATTTCGATACATCCTTGGATGGCTTGCTACTTCATTCATATACTCTATGCATTCTCAGGTATGAACCACATGAAGAAACACCAAGAGAAGGAGCCAAGCCAGCCCAAGACGAAGTCCCAGGTCAAACCGGCGCCAGGCTCGGTGGACCAAAACTCTCGCCGGAAATCCCGGCGCACCAACCGGCGGACCGGACCATCGACCGGAACTTTTGGCGCATGCCGAAACATACCGGCACCGACCGAAACGCTTCTCTGCCTACGGTTCCGGTTGCCGACCGGAATTACCGGCATGGACCGGAATTTCTGGCGCCCAGTCCGGCGCAACTGGACTTATTGCCAGAATGCCTAGTCAAGTCAACATGGGTTTGATGCCCGAGAATATTTCTATTTCGTCCAGTTTTTACCCTTTTATCCCTAAAGTACCCCTGAACTAGTGGTTGGCCTATATAGTCCCCCACCTCCATTGTAAACCCTAGGCATGATATTTGGAATTAGTAGAAACCCCTTGTGGATCTATCTAGTTCTTGCCTCATGCTCCTTTGACAAAGGGAGCACCAAATATCAAAAACCTCGTTGGAGTTTGCATCGTGCCTCCGCCTTGTACAAGGCCTACGCATCGGAGTCACTTTGCCTAGACGTCAAGATCTCGTCGAGTCTCCCATCTCGCTGTGTCGGTTCGAGAGAGAGAGATCCCCGCCCGACGCCGATCCTAGGGGTCACGCCGGACCGGTAGCCACCGACGTGAGCAATTGGCTTGTATCGTGTCTTCGTGGTGTGTGTGTTCATCGTGTTCTTCGTGTGTGAGTTTGCGGTTCCGCTCTCTCCCTCACCCCCACACCTCCTCCGCCTCGATTTCAAGGGATTCGTGAAGGTTAGCCCTCAACATATTTGTATCAAGAGCTTCGTTGCTCATGAATTCCCCCACAAATTTTTCTTCCATCCACGAAAAATGTGAAAATCCCCAAAAAAGAGCCCCAAATTTGCCTTCGGATCGATCTCTGGATTTTGTGCGTTTTTCGTGGTTTTGTTCCACAGATCTATTTCTTTGGGTACCGATCTACCTTCCTAGAACATTTTCCCAGACCAATTTGGACAAATTTTCTGAAAATTTTGACCGATTTGACTTTTGGAGTTCGTCGCGAACTCAAACCGGCACCAGGCTCAGTGGACTGGCCCAATGTAACATCCCAGGTTTTGCAGTTTTCGATGTTACTAAAAGCATGCATCATATCATTGCATCATGGCATCACATACCAAAAACTCCATCAGGTATTTTTCTTAAACCCATAGTCACTTATAGACTAAAAGGGGTAAAACCTTTTTGAACCACCAAAACCCTTGCAAAGGTGTTATTTTATAGTCCTACTCTAACCCTCTTCTTTTTACAAAATTTTAGAAACAATTTTCGTCTAATTCGGAGTCCGTTTGCAAAAGTTATTAGTCAAATAGCAAATCAAAAATAATAAAAAGAAAAAAAGAGGAAACCTAACCTAGGCGGGCCAGCCGAAGCCAGCCCGCTCCTATTCACCGCGCACGCCGCAAGCGAGCGGCGCTTACAGCGGACGCCCAGCTGGGCCAGCCCAACACCGCCGCCAGAAGCCAGCCCGTCCCACGCCTGCAGCCGCCGACAGGCGGGACCCACCCGTCAGCCGCCTTCCCCGAGTCCGGCTCGAGCACGCCGTTCGCCGCCGCGTCAGCGCCAACCGCCTCCGGCGAATTCGGAGCGGATTCCGCGACCGCCGCCCCAAGTCTCTGCCCTATTTAAGCCCGGGCACGCCTCCCCAAAACCCTAGCTCCTTTTCCGCCCCGCACCGCCGCCAATTCCTCACCGGAACCCCGCCGCCTCGGCCGCTGTTCGCCGTCGCCTCGGAGGAGGAGAGCCGACGCCGCCCCCGGGATCGGAACCGCGGCGAAAAACAGGCCGCCGTCGTCTACTCCACCAAGCCGGGGGAGCACCGCCTCCTCATCGCCGACCGCCGCCGCCCGCCGCCGCCGCCCGCCGTCGACCCCGTCGCCACCCACCTCGGTAAGCCGCCGGCCACACCCCCTCAACCGTCCGATACCGATCCAACGGCCGAGATTAGACCGGCCGCATCGAAGCGGTACCGGCAAATCGCGCCGCGCCACGTGGCAGCCGCCGCGTCGTCGCCGCGTCAGCGCCACGTCGACGTCACGCGCGCCTCGTGGACCAATCCTGAGCCGCCACGTGTCGTCGCATCGCGGGCCCTTTTGTTTTTTTTCTTTTAAATAGACTCACATTGGTCCAAACTTGTAAAATCAATAGTAATTTGAGTTTTAGTCCAAAATTGCATATAATATACCGTTGGATTCATATTTTCGAGTAGAACACAGATCTACAATAATATTTCTGTTTTGTCATAGCAATCTTGCAGTAGGATTTAAAGTTTAGATTAGAGTATTTTAATTCTAGAAAATTATCCGTAGCTCTGTTTTAGTTGATTCTTGTTGCGTTGGCTTTGTTTTGACAAGACCTTCTATAGAAAATTGCCATATCATGCTTAGGGTATTCAGATCTATCTCGAGGAAGATTAGAGTTGTAGATCTAGTTTCGAACTTGGTTATTTAGTTTAACCCAAAATACCTCAGATCTGTGGGGAATCGATTCTAATGATATCCCCAACTCAACAACACCCCTGGTTAAAACCCTTGGTCGAAATCAAATCCCTCCTAGCATATTACCATGTTGCTTGCATGCATAATTGACTTCGTGACTTGTTTTGTGCAAATTGTGATTGGATCCATGTTTGTTTCGTTAGATTGCTCGGAGTGCGCTGAGGAGTACTGTTGTATAGATTGCTGCTCGGATCAAGGCAAGTTACACCACTTGTTCATGTTTATGTCCCAGTTTTGACTATGCATGTTTTACTCTTCAAATTCTGTAGTATGCATGTGTAGGGTTTTGGTAGAATTTGTTAGTACTATTTTGCAAGTACGGTTTTGTAGTATGCCATGAGTAGCTCTATGCTTAGGATTTTTCCATCCCAATAGGTTATCCTGTTTTTCTAAGTTGCTTGCTATGCTATATACTTATATATATCAAGTACCGTTGGGAGGGTTCGAAAGACTCAAGAATTTTCTAAGTATGGGAGCTCTCTCGAGCGAACTTTTCTTCTCCAAAACCCCTTCAAAATAAAACTAAGTTTTCTTCTGGGCGGAATGGTTGTCGGGACAGCGAGTGGGATTTTGGTGGAGGACGGCCCCGCAGGAATCAAAGAAGTCTGCCATGTTTCAGAATTCAGAAGCTTCCCGTACAACCACAATACATATGGGCTCTGTCTTGGCTTAGTACTTAGTGGGAAACCTCACCGGGGTACCAACATTTGGATGTTTTTGGCACGGTTGGATCCAGCTGGTAGAGGGGCTACTAAGGGAAGGCTTTGCCATGGTATTGTCTGTAATAGGACTTGATCGTGGATTGTGGGGAAAGTGCACAACCTCTCGAGAGTATTGCAATCTGGTCGATCAGCAGTGTTCACGGAAACAGAACAACTTTGAGCATATGAAGGATGGAGCCTATGAAAGATCTTCCTCTCTCTTTTCCAAACTTAACATTTTATAAACCCCAAGGCGTGAGTAATATCGCCATTTGGTGGGATTTTGGGAACTTGGTGCGTACTATCCAAGTGCTAGGTTGATTGGGCACTTGGTGAGTAATATCCGCGTGTTCCATTCGACCCTATACTATTTATCAAAGTTTACAAAGTAGGGAAAACTTGCTTCCTCTTTTCTTATTACATTGATAAAATTGGATTTACCCAAATGAACCCCAGAGCCTACTCTTAGCCTTGCATGTAGAGATAGTCTTACTCTTTCCTTGGTGTAATTTGCCAATACATTCAAAGTATTGACCCAACTTGTTGGCTGCACGTCTTATGTGCAGAATCCGAAGATTGAAAGGTGCGTAGGGATCGCGGGTCTTCACGCAGCTAGCCTGAGGCGTTGATGGACTCAAGTTTTACTTAGTTTCCGCTGTTCTATTTGAGCTAGCTATAAGATATGCAAGTTGTAATAAATATACTCTGGATTATTCCTGTAATAATGACTTGTGTTTTACATGATATTCATCGACTGTGAAGTTCTAGCTATTGATCCAGGGACTAGCATGTGAATCGCAGGGACTTAGGATCCTTAACGATGCAAGGTCGCAACAGATGGTATCAGAGCACAAAGTTGCATGTAGGACGTGACCCCTAGGATTGGAAAACACCTTTACCATATGTGTTTTCGCTTTCTATATTTTTAGTACTCTTCTAGTATTTCTCCTTCTTATCACCTTGTGTCTAATTTTCTCACTCCTAACCTAAAGATGACGGCCTTCTACTACGACACCGCCGAAGACATCAAGTGCTTGCGCTTCGGAGAGTGCCTTCTGGACATCATCAAGACACTGCAGTTACCCATTACGTCAATCAAGGGAAGCGAGTTGAGGAAGATGCACAAGGAAGGATGCTGGGCCATTGAACTCATCCAACCAGGGCGCAGTCAGATAGAACCCAAGACAGAAGCCACTGTACTCAACGTCACCAGCGACTCCAAGGAGAAGGAACTTAGCATCTGTTTGCAGGAGCTCATTGGACGCCTTTGCGGACGCCACCATGAAGAGGTTGAAGGCCAGTACATCAAACTCTTTGGAAGACGTGATGAGAAGGGAGTTCCAATCGAGTTAACCCCGGAGGAAAGGAAGACATGCAAGCGTCGAAGAATCCAATATCAAGACTTGGAGTTCCACATTAATGACCTTCAGAAGGGGAGCTGCCTTGAGGTCGTGAGGAATGACGAGCTTTGTGCCCTAGTCAAGGAGAAGGACGAGAAGATCGAGGAGCTGGAAGAGAAGATCAAGTCCCTAGGAGGGGAGCTCACCGCCCAAGGCAAGAGGTTCGCTAATCAAGAGAAGAGGGTGCAAGATAAGAATAAGAGGATTAGGGAGCAAAGTCTAGTACTCAAAAAGAATGAGCTAGAGTTCAAGAACCTTGCCACCATGTTGAAGGACCTTCGAGCAGCCAAGATGAGCTTGGAGGAGAAGATCACGCCCGTGACTATGGGGTCAAGTTTGATCAAGAAGCTATAGAAGGAGAAGAATGAACTCCAAGCGAAGCTAGAAGCTGCTACCCAGGAGCTGCAAGAGGTGAAGGAACTTCAAGGAAGGCTCGAAGCTGCAACACCGGAGCCACAGGAGATGAAGGAACTTCAAGAGAAGCTTGAAGCCACGACGAGGGACATGGAGCTATACAAGTCACTGCTAGAAAAGGAAGGCTTCATCGTTGAGGATGAGGAAGTGGATGATGAGTAGAGTAGTTGGACCACCTTTAGTTCTATAGTCAAACGTTATTCACGATTGTAATGAGTACCAAAAATTATGTTGGTTAGTTAAACTTGGTTGAGTGTGTGGAACTATGTGCCTTGTGTCCCTTGCTTTTCTCGTGTGTTTTTCTTCTCTTGTTTACATAAGGGTAGGAGTTTATTCCTTAGGTTGTCTATCTATTTCTTAACTTGCCTCCCAAACTCTCTAGATGGCGAGACGTGGAAACAACAATAACAACATGCCCCCAGAGATAGCACAACTTCTGAACTCCCAGAATCAGTTGATCCAACTCCTCACTCAAAACATGCAAAACAACAACAACCCGCCACCTCCACCGCCTCCACCGCCCCAACAAAATCGCTTGACTCGGTTCTTGAGGTTGAACCCTCCAACTTTCTCAAGTAGTTCTGAGCCAATTGTGGCAGACGACTGGCTCCGCACCATCAACAAAAAGGTAGACACCGTCCAAGTTGTTGGAGCTGATAGGGTGCGCTTTCCCGCGCACCAACTTGAGGGACCAGCTGCTGAATCGAGGGATAACTACCAGGTCACCCACCCTGATATTGAAACTATCACCTCGAACCAGTTTGGAGCAGCCTTTCGTACTCATCACGTAGCCGCGGGAGTCATGTCACTTAAGAGATGTGAGTTCCGCGACTTGAAACAACTACACCGCTCTGTCTCCGAGTATGGGGACCTTTTCAACAAGCTGGCACGTTATGCACCTGATGATGTATCCACTGATGCCAAGAGACAGGAGGAGTTCTTGAGGAGACTTAATGATGAAATATCTATTCAGCTTGTGGCTCTGAAGTTCGATAACTACCAGGAACTCCTAGACAGGGCAGTGGTGGTTGAAGCAAAGTAAAGGAGTATAGAGAACCGAAAGAGAAAGTCCACCTCACACAAGCACAACTCTGCCCCATATCAGAAGCAACGCACTTCGTCACCACCACCCCACAACCACAATGGTCACAACCACAACGGTCATCATCATGGAGGACATAACCATAATGGCCATAAGCACCGCAATGGAAATGGAAATGGGAAGGATCTGAGTGAAGTGACATGCTTCAAGTGTAACAAGACAGGGCACTATGCGACTACTTGCCCCGAAAAGACGAAGAATGGGAATGGTAATGGAAACGGCAACGGACACAACCATAGCAATGGTAAAGGAAATGGGAAGAAGCCGAACCCGTTCGTCAAAGCCACGGTGAATCATGTCTCCATGGAGGATGCTCGTGAGGCACCTGACTCCGTGATTGGTAAGTTCAAGCTTAACTCCACACCTGCAGTTATTCTTTTTAATACTGGTGCATCGCATTCATTCATATCAAGGGTATTTGTGGATAGAGGCAAGATACCTACGGAGACTATTAGTACTCCCCTAAGGTAAGTTCTCCTGGAGGAGAAATAGTGGCAAACTCTGGATGCCGTGGGTTAGAACTAAGGATTGGGGCGCACACCTTTCCCACCAGCCTAGTCGTTCTGGAATCACAAGGCTTAGGTATAGTTTTGGGCATGAATTGGATGATCGAATATGAGGGAGTCATAGATTGTGCCAAAAGGACTATCGCACTCACGACTCCGGAAAAGAAAAGGATCCGCTTTAAGTCAGCTTTCGCACTCAAAGGAAGTATGGTGAACTCTCTTAAGGGGGTTAGCTTGGAGGATGTGCCAATTGTGAAGGAGTATCCAGATGTGTTTCCGGAAGAATTACCAGGGATGCCTCCCGACCGAGATATCGAGTTTCTCATTGACTTGATGCCAGGTACTGGACCAATAGCAAAGAGACCGTACAAGATGGATGTGGATGAGTTGAAGGAACTTAAGAAACAGCTTAGAGAGAAATTGGACAAAGGCTTCATTCAACCAAGTGCGTCATCCTGGGGAGCACCTGTCTTATTTGTGGAGAAGAAGGATATGACCAAGAGGCTAGTTGTGGACTACCGGTCGTTGAATGAAGTGACGACCAAGAACAAGTACCCTCTACCCAATATTAACGACCTGTTTGACCAATTAAAGGGAGCTAGTGTGTTCTCTAAGATTGATCTCCGGTCAGGATATTTCCAGCTAAAGATCCGAGAACAAGATGTACCCAAGACAGCCTTCACCACAAGATACGGATTGTATGAGTACACCGTGATGTCGTTTGGCTTAACCAATGCCCCAGCATACTTCATGACTATGATGAACAAGGTGTTCATGGAGTACTTGGATAAGTTTATCGTGGTATTCATTGATGATATACTCATATACTCCAAGGACGAGAAGGAACATGAGCGGCATATGCGCCTGATTATGGAAAAGTTAAGGGAACACAAGTTGTATGCCAAATTTAGCAAATGTGAGTTCTGGTTGAAAGAAGTGGGTTTCCTTGGCCACATTGTATCAGCTAAGGGTGTTGCCGTGGACCCAAGTAAGGTAGCCTCCATGACAGAATGGGAGTCTCCTAAGAATGTGGGTGATATTAGGAGTTTCCTAGACCTTGCGGGATATTACCGAAGATTCATTGAAAACTTTTCCAAGATAGCAAAGCCTATGATAGAGTTGCTGAAGAAAGAGAAGAAGTTCCAATGGACCGAGGCATGCGAAGCAAGTTTTCAAGAGTTGAAGAAGCGCCTAGTAACAGCACCAGTATTGTGTCTCCCTGACATCCAAAAGGACTTTCAGGTCTATTGCGACGCTTCCCGGCAAGGACTCGGTAGTCTACTGATGCAAGATGGAAAAGTAATGTCTTACGCCTCTCGGCAACTTAAGCACCATGAGAATAACTACCCCACGCACGATTTGGAACTAGCATCAGTTGTGCATGCGCTTAAGGTATGGAGACATTACCTAATGGGCAAACATTGTGATGTGTTCACGGATCACAAGAGTCTCAAGTATATCTTCACTCAAAAGGAATTAAATATGAGGCAAAGGAGATGGCTTGAGCTCATCAAGGATTATGACTTAGATCTGTAGTACCATCCTCGAAAGGCCAACGTTGTGGCTGACGCCTTAAGCCGGAAAGTCTATGTAAATGGACTTACCGTGGGAGAACTTCCAAAGGATTTGTGTGAACAGTTCAAGGACCTCGGGTTGGAAATAGTTCTAGAGGGATACTTAGAAACTATGGAGATAGTGCCAACACTTCTGGACCAAATTAAAGAGGCCCAAAAGGGGGACAAAGAGTTGGAAGAAATAAAAGCTAATATAAGCAAGGGTAAAGCAAAAGGGTTTCACACGGATGAACAGGGACACTTTGGTATGAGAAACGTCTGTGCGTTCCCGGTGACCCTGATATCAAGAAGTTAATCCTTCAGGAAGCTCATGATTCGCCTTACTCAATTCATCCCGGTAATACAAAGATGTACATGGATATGAAAGAGAGGTTCTAGTAGAACAACATGAAAAGAGAAATTGCTGAATATATCTCCTTGTGTGACGTATGCAACAGAGTCAAGGCTGAACATCAAAAACCCGCAGGACTGCTGCAGCCTTTACCTGTGCCCGATTGGAAGTGGGACAAAGTAGGCATGGATTTTATCACAGGACTACCGTGGACTCGCTCTGGGTATGACTCAATCTGGGTAGTGGTCGACCACTTCACAAAGTTGGCCCACTTCATTCCCGTAAAGACCACCTATACGATTGCTAAACTTGCCAAGATTTACATGTCAAGGATCGTAAGTCTTCATGGTGTACCCAAGGGGATTGTCTCTGATAGAGCTACCCAATTCACCTCAAAGTTTTGGTGGCAGCTACACGAGTCTCTAGGGCACGATTGGAGTTTAGTACTCCCTTCCACCTGCAAACCGATGGACAAACGGAAAGAGTTAATCAGATCTTGGAGGACATGTTAAGAGCCTGTGCGCTAGACTATGGGTCTAGTTGGGATGATAACTTGCCATATGCGGAGTTCTCATACAATAACAGCTACCAAACTAGCATCAAGATGGCTCCATTTGAAGTTTTATATGGTAGAAAGTGTAGGACTCCGCTGCTATGGAGTGGAGTAGGAGAACGTAGTTTGTTTGGACCTGAACTGATCAAGGATGCCGAAGAGAAGGTGAGACAGATTCAAGACAGGTTAAAAATATCCCAATCCAGACAAAAGAGTTATGCTGATTCCAAGCGCAGGGATGTGACTTATGAAGTAGAAGACCGTGCGTATCTCCGAGTTTCACCACTACGAGGAGTTAAGAGATTTGGTATCAAGGGTAAGTTAGCACCCCGATTCATAGGGCCCTACAGAATCTTGGGTCGAAGAGGGGAAGTTGCCTATCAGTTGGAATTACCCGAAGTGCTAACAGTTCACGATGTTTTCCATGTGTCGCAACTAAAGAAGTGTCACCCGGAAATAGCTGAAACCCCACTAAAGGATACAGTTCCGTTGGAAGAAGTTCAACTGGAAAACGATCTCACCTATGAGGAAAAACCTACCCGGATTTTGGAAACAGCCAAGAGAATTACTCGTACCAAGACTATCAGATTTTGCAAAGTTCAATGGACTCACCATTCCGAGGAAGAGGCCACGTGGGAACGTGAAGAAGACCTGAAGAAAGAACACCCGCACCTATTTGCTAACCAACCTGAATCCCGGGGACGAGATTCTTCTTAAGGGGGGTAGGTTTGTAACATCCCAGGTTTTTCAGTTTCCGATGTTACTAGAAGCATGCATCATATCATTGCATCATGGCATCACATACCAAAAACTGCATCAGGTATTTTTCTTAAACCCATAGTCACTTATAGACTAAAAGGGGTAAAACCTTTTTGAACCACCAAAACCCTTGCAAAGGTGTTATTTTATAGTCCTACTCTAACCCTCTTCTTTTTACAAAATTTTAGAAACAATTTTCGTCTAATTCGGAGTCCGTTTGCAAAAGTTATTAGTCAAATAGCAAATCAGAAAATAATAAAAAGAATAAAAAAAAGAGGAAACCTAACCTAGGCGGGCCAGCCGAAGCCAGCCCGCTCCTATTCACCGTGCACGCCGCAAGCGAGCGGCGCTTACCGCGGACACCCGGCTGGGCCGGCCCAACGCCGACGCCAGAAGCCAGCCAGCCCTGCACCTGCAGCCGCTGACAGGCGGGCCCCACCCGTCAGCTGCCTTCCTCGAGTCCGGCTCAAGCACGCCGTTCGCCGCCGCGTCAGAGTAGGAGAGCCGACGCTGCCCCCGGGATTGGAACCGCGGCAAAAAACCGACCGCCGTCGTCTACTCCACCAAGCCGGGGGAGCACTGCCTCCTCATCGCCGACTGCCACCGACCACCGCCGCAGGCCGCCGTCGACCCCGTCGCCACCCACCTCGGTAAGCCGCCGGCCACAGCCCCTCAGCCGTCCGATACCGAACCAACGGCCCAGATTAGACCGGCCGCACCGAAGCGGTACCGGCGAATCGCGCTGCGCCACATGGCAGCCGCCGCGTCGACGTCACACGCGCCTCGCGGACCAATCCCGGGCCGCCACGTGTCGTCGCATCGCTGGCCCTTTTGTTTTTTTTCTTTTAAATAGACTAACATTGCTCCAAACTTGTAAAATCAATAGTAATTCGAGTTTTAGTCCAAAAATTGCGTATAATATACCGTTGGATTCATATTTTCGAGTAGAACACAGATCTACAATAATATTTCTGTTTTCTCATAGCAATATTGTAGTAGGATTTAAAGTTTAGATTAGAGTATTTTAATTCTAGAAAATTATCCGTAGCTCCGTTTTAGTTGATTCTTGTTGCGTTGGCTTTGTTTTGACAAGACCTTCTGTAGAAAATTGCCATATCATGCTTAGGGTGTTCAGATCTATCTCGAGGAAGATTAGAGTTGTAGATCTAGTTTCGAACTTGGTTATTTAGGGTTTAACCCAAAATACCTAAGATCTATGGGGAATCGATTCTAATGATATCCCCAACTCAACAACACCCCTGGTTAAAACCCTTGTTCGAAATCAAATCCATCCTAGCATATTACCATGTTGCTTGCATGCATAATTGACTTCGTGACTTGTTTTGTGCAAATTGTGATTGGATCCATGTTTGTTTCATTAGATTGCTCGGAGTGCGCTGAGGAGTACTGTTGTGTAGATTGCTGCTCGGATCAAGGCAAGTTATACCACTTGTTCATGTTTATGTCCCAGTTTTGAGTATGCATGTTTTACTCTTCAAATTCTATAGTATGCATGTGTAGGGTTTTGGTAGAATTTCTTAGTACTATTTTGCAAGTATGGTTTTGTAGTATGCCATGAGTAGCTCTATGCTTAGGATTTTTCCATCCCAATAGGTTATCATGTTTTTCTAAGTTGCTTGTTATGCTATATACTTATATATATCAAGTACCGTTGGGAGGGTTCGAAAGACTCAAGAATTTTCTAAGTATGGGAGCTCTCTCGAGCGAACTTTTCTTCTCCAAAACCCCTTTAAAATAAAATTAAGTTTTCTTCTGGGCGGAATGGTTGTCGGGACAACGAGTGGGATTTTGGTGGAGGACGGCCGCCCAGGAATCAAAGAAGTCTGCCATGTTTCAGAATTCAGAAGCTTCCCGTGCAACCACAAAACATATGGGCTCTGTCTTGGCTTAGTACTTAGTGGGAAACCTCACCGGGGTACCAACATTTGGAGGTTTTTGGCACGGTTGGATCCAGCTGGTAGAGGGGCTACTAAGGGAAGGCTTCGCCATGGTCTTGTCCATAATAGGACTTGATCGTGGATTGTGGGGAAAGTGCACAACCTCTCGAGAGTATTGCAATCTGATCGATCTGACGTGTTCACGGAAACAGAACAACTTTGAGCATCTGAAGGATGGAGCCTCTGAAAGATCTTCCTCTCTCTTTTCCAAACTTAACGTTTTATAAATCCCAAGGCGTGAGTAATATCACCATTGGGTGGGATTTTGGGAATTTGGTGCGTACTATCCAAGTGCTAGGTTGATTGGGCACTTGGTGAGTAATATCCGCGCGTTCCATTCGACCCTATACTATTTATCAAAGTTTACAAAGTAGGGAAAACTTGCTTCCTCTTTTCTTATTACATTGCTAAAATTGGCTTTACGCAAATGAACCCAGAGCCTACTCTTAGCCTTGCATGTAGAGTTAGTCTTACTCTTTCCTTGGTGTAATTTGCCAATACATTCAAAGTATTGACCCAACTTGTTGGTTGCACGTCTTATGTGCAGAATCCGAAGATTGAAAGGTGCGTAGGGATCGCGGGTCTTCACACAGCTAGCCTGAGGCGTTGATGGACTCAAGTTTTACTTAGTTTCCGCTGTTCTATTTGAGCTAGCTATAAGCTATGCAAGTTGTAATAAATATACTCTGGATTATTCGTGTAATAATGACTTGTGTTTTACATGATATTCATCGACTGTGAAGTGCTAGCTATTGATCTAGGGACTAGCATGTTAATCACAGGGACTTAGGATCCTTAACGATCCAAGGTCGCAACACCCAACTGCCGGAAATTTCGGCGACAGTTCCGGTGAACCGGAATAGTCACCGGAATTTCCGGCGCCAGGCTCGGCGCCGCCGGTTTGGCCGCCAAAAATTCTGCTTCGCCCATTTTTGTCCGTTTTTCCTCTTGTGTTGTTCGTGTTTCGTGTGCATGTCGCCAAACTAACTTCAAGCTTCCGCAACAATATTCACATACCACGCTCATCAACACCACGACACCAAACATCATCCCCAACACTGGTAACAAGTCATCATACCAAAGGTACAACTTGTTTCACCTTGTTAACCCTTCTTCCTTGAGTGTATCTATCCTATGAGAGCAACTCATCTTGTGTTTGCCTAAGCATTGTGCACTTTTCCTTGGAAAGTGAGAGTGTGAGAGCAAATACAAGAGTAAACATAGTAGTATAGAAAGGGAGAAAAGGAATCAAAAAAAGAGAGAGAGAAAAAGAAAAAGAAAAAGAAAAATAGAAAGAAACATGGTCTCCCAATACAAAGAGAGTCTCAAGATTGTAAGAAAAGAGAGAAAAAGGGCGCGACCAAGGCAAGTGCACAAATCCGTTTCTTATTTCTCTTTTGGCGAACGAGTTGTGGTCTCTCCTTGCGTTGGCACGACACCGAGCGTAGTCTTCGTTAGGACCGTTTGTGCTCATTTTCATAGTCGTGCTAACCACATCCGTCTCCACGTGTGTGTATCCTAGTGTTTTGTAGATCGCCTCCTATTTGCTTTTGATCTTTTGGTTCTCTACCATGTTTGACAATAACCTTTTTTTGGATCGTTTTGTTTGGTTTTCCACAACCCTAACCTTCCACCCACAACTTTGAGAGTTTTAGCTTTCCTTCTTTAGTGTGAGTTTTGTTTGCATTTTCACTTTGCAAGCCAATAGTTCTCACTTGTGGTTTCTAGTTCGGTGCAATCCCCAAGGTGAGTTACAAGGCTAACACCACCATATTCCACATCCATATACAATCCTTGTGTGCTTTGCATAATGGATAGGCACGGTGAGTCGAGCCAACCACCTCCCCAAGAAGAAGAACAAGGACCGTACATGACGTGCGCAAGTCACTTCATCGTCTGACAAGAGTTCCGTGAATGTTGCCAAGCTCTCTAGACACGACAAGATGAACAATTTGGCGAGACGCAAACCGAGTTCAAGAACATCGACAACCGCTTCGATGGCCTTGAAAGACAAATGCACGCAATGCATCACAACTTTGGCCATCAAAATGAAGCGCTCCAATGCTCCGTCGCCGAAACAAATGACAATCTTCGACGCCTCATCAACGGAATGGCAAGGCCACGCTCACGTGCATCAAGCTCTTCAAATTCTTCGCGTCGTCATGTTCCACTCCCACAAGATCTCCATCCAAGTGCTCCGAGACGCAATGATACCCCCGTGGTTGAAGATGGAAGTTCTTCCAACTACGTACCTTCTCCAGGGCTCGCTGCAACGTCAAGCTATGACGGTGATTTCTCTTCAAGGCCACAAGCAAGGAAAGAACCACAACGTCATCACGCAAGGGCATTGGTGATACAACAAGAGCAATCACGAGAAGAACAGCAAGTGCAACCGGAAGTCCACCAACATCGCCTGCGACACGTACTTGACACAACGAGTGATGACTCCAATTTGGAAAATCAAGCTCGTCATCGACGTGAAGCTCTCCAAGATCCTCCTCCTCGTCATCATCGTCATGAACGTCCGCACTGACACCATGGTCATCACGAGGCGCCTCCTCCACCACGTCAAAACTTGGAGCGCCAAGTGGTACAAATTGAGCGACGCCCACGACGTCAAGACGCTCAAGACCATGATCTTTGTCGTGAGGCCCATGTACCTAACCAACGTCACCAACCGAGGAAAGAGCCTCCCCTTCATCGTCAACCACTTCATGAGGCTCCACATCCTCAACAACCTCATGGGGCCCAAGCGCCTCAACAACATCACCAACCACGCCAAGAGCAAGAGCAAGCTCCACAACAAGAACATCAAGAGCAAGCTCCGCAACAAGATTATGAGAACCAAGTTCCACCTCCTCAACCACAAGATCATCAACAAGGTCACCAAGCTCGTCGCAATGACCGCAACGATGAAGAAACTTTCGGCAAGCTCAAGTTCACAATTCCCAAGTTCACCGGATCCAATGACCCTGAAGAATACCTTTTGTGGGCACTCAAAGTCGACAAGATCTTCCGCATGCACAATTATAGCAACGAGAAGATGGTCGCCATGACTTCGCTTGAGTTTGATGATTACACCAACCTTTGGTGGGAACAAGTTCAAGTTGCTCGTGATGCAAGACAAGAGCCGCCAATCACAACTTGGCATGACATGAAGGCTCATATGAGATCCCGCTTTGTTCCCATGCATTACACGCCTGACCTCTTCAACAACCTTTAATCGCTTCGACAAGGGACAAAGACCGTAGAAGAGTACTTCAAGGAAATGGAACTCAACTTGATTCGCACCAACATTGACGAGCGCTGATATGTTGCTAACGTATCCATAATTTTAGATGTTTCATGCTTGGTTTTATCTACTTTCTTATGTTTCGTTCCAACTTTGGAGTACTTTCTATACACTTTCTTGTACTAACCTATTAACAAGAGCCACAGTGCCAGCTGCCTGTTTTCTGTTGTTTTTGGTTCCAAGAAAGTCAGAAAATGAATATTCTCGGAATTGGACAGGACAAAAGCTAAAGCTAGTTTTTCACCGAGGGACACCCGGAGCCAGAATACGAGACGGAGAGGGGCCAGGGGGCCGCCACACCACCTGGCCGTGCGGCCAAGCATTGCCTGCGGCAGGGGGTGGTCTGGCCGCCCTAGGCACCCCCTCGGCCTCCCCTTTCACCTATAAGATGCCTCTGATACAGAAACCCTAAGTACCCGATCAAAATTCCACGAAAGAGTCTGTAGTCGCCGTCATCTCCAGCCCTAGATCGGGAGGGATCTGAAGCTCTTCCCGGCATCCTGCCGGAGGGGAGAATTCACCCTGGAGGCCTTCTTCATCATCATGCAAGCCTCCGGTGTGATGCGTGAGTAGTTCATCTCTGGACTACGGGTCCATGTAGTAGCTAGATAGCTGGTTCTCCTCCTTTGTGCGATCATGTTTAGATCTTGTGAGCTCCATTCATGATCAAGGTCATCTATTTGTAATTCCTACATGTTGTGTTTGCGGGGATCCGATGGATATTGAGATGCTATTTCAGATTGATTCTATCATGTCTTTGCTATTTGTGATCTTGCATGCTTTCTGTTGTTAGTAGCTATCTTGGCCAAGTAGATGCTAGCAATCCAAGAGTTAGATTTATGCTCGATAGTGGGTTCATGCCTCTAGTAATCTGGGGATGTGATAGAAATCTCTAAGGTACTAGATGTGTTGTTGCTACTAGGGAGAAAACAACAATCCTTTGTTCCTAGAACAATCGTATTGTTTACTTTATACGCAATGCGTAATGCAATTATCCATTGCTTGCAACTTAATACTAGAGGGGTTCGGATGATAACCTGGAGGTGGATTATTAGTCATAGATGCAGTTCGATTACGGTCTATGTATAATGTTGTAATGCCCAATCAAGTCTCAAAGGAGTCAAGATGAGTAGTATATGCATATTGCTTTCTCGCTGTTTGTCAATTCCCTTGCTGTAATTTGTTCACCCAACATGTTATCTATCTTAAGGAGAGGAACCACTAGTGAACTATGGAGCCTAGTCCTTTCTTTTATCATCAATCTACAATCAACTGTTTACTGCTTTGTATTTGCTTTCTGCAAACTATTACTTTCTTCCACTCGATACGTTTAATCCTTTGTTTTCAGCAAAACCGGTGAGATTGACAATCTCATCGCAAGTTGGGGCAAAGTTCTATGGTTGTGTGGTGCATGTCTCCATGTTGCTGCTGGCACCGGTAGTGCGCCTGCCAAAGTTCAGCTAGCAACACCTTTGAGGTGTTTCCTTGCTCCTACTGGATTGATAACCTCGGTTTCATAATTGAGGAAAAACTTGTTGTTGTGCTCATCATACCTTCCTCTTGGGGTTCCCCAATGGGCTCGATATATTTTGGGCTAAGCAACTGATTTTCTGGCGCCGTTGCCGGGGAGTCAAGGACATCTTAACAAGGGAGTCCCTCATAACCAATCTCTTTACTTTGTTGTTTTTGTTTTGCTTAGTTTACTTTTGCTTTGTTTGCTTGTTTCTTTATCAAAAACACAAAAGAAATAGTTCCTACTATAGTTGGTATTTTCGTTGGTCTATTATTGTCTTGCTTTATCATGCTTATTATCAATGGTTGGTTTCTCTGAAACGGAATCTAATTGGCAAGGTGGGTTCACGGAAGAACAAAAATATTATTATATGGAACACCACTTGTTACAAAAAGGGAAACTCTTATGGGAACAAATTGATAAATTGAATACCATTGCTAGAAACATGTGCTCTACATATAATGTTACTTATTGCATTGATAAATCATGTTGCCATAGGAGGTATAAACATCTCCCTTTTCAATGTGAGTATACTGATAATGTTACCATATCTTCTTATGTTAAAGGAAATTGTGACTTTTATGATGTGGAACAAACTGAAGAATTTATTGCTTCGAAGGGTGCATTTGAACTTGCCAGTTTGCTTGAAAATACCGATGATGCACCTTATAAATATGAGGTTTATGATATACTTCAATTTTTCTTTGATAATTACAAGGAAAAAATGGCTATATTCTTGAATATCTTAATAGATGCTCTCCACCAGCGGAAGAGACTAATGCCTTGCGGAAGCCTATGGAAGAAGAAATTGCTGAAACTGGAAGCTCATTGGATGAAAAAGAGCAGGAGAGTGATGATCAAGAGGAGGAAGAATGGATCTACCCATTCCTACCTTCTAATGAGAGTAACTCTTTACCCCTTACAATATTTGATTGTCCCCCATGCTTACTAAAGGAGGATGAATGTTATGTTCCTGAGGATTCTTTTGAAAATGTTTATAATAAAGCTCCAGTGCTTGTAGATCATGAAAAGCATGCTTTATGTGATAGTTATATTGTTGAGTTTATTCATGAGGCTACTGAAAATTATTATGAGAGAGGAAAATATGGTTGTAGAAGTTTTCATGGTACTGAAACACCTCTCTATGTGCTGAAAGTTTTGAAGTTACTTTTGTTTTATCTTCCTATGCCTGTCACTTTGTTCTTTGTGAGTTTATTTGCATATACGATTCCTATGCATAGGAAGTGGGTTAGACTTAAATGTGTTTTGAATTTGCTTCTTGATGCTCTCTTTTACTTCAATTCATATTTCTTATGTGAGCATCATCGAAATTCTTATGCCTAGCTTAAAGGCGTTAAAGAAAAGTACTTATTCAGAGATAACCCAAAAGTTTTAGATGAGTCTTGGAAGTTATTACTTCAGTAATAACCGCTACTTATCCTTTTTTATTTGATTTTTGTGCCAAGAGTAACCTCTAATGAGAGAGAAGTAATGATTGGGAAAGTTGTTGTCCCGAATCAGATTTATGTGCTTCATCGTAAAAATTCGTGTAAAATCTATGTACGTCCTTTTGAGGAGTAAATTTTTTTGCTTCTGCCCCAGGTTGTTATATAACTTTCCTTAGTTCAACACGTTTCAATTTGAGTAACAGAAGGCCTTCAAAAAAATTCATCTTTACCTGTTGGTATGTTTTGACAGATTTTTGCCATTATTTGCATTTGCTTCTTGTTGGTTCCTTTTTGAGTTCTTTTGGGGAATTGAGATTTTTGAGGGAAGTGCTAAAGTAGCTTGTGTTTTAATGGAAGTTTTATTGGTGTTGGAACTGAACCCAAAGACCTATATTCTTGAGTGCACTAATGTTGCTAATAAAGATTGTGTGAAGTTTTGTATGAAGGAAAAATTCCAGGTGTATGGAAGGAATGAGTAATGAGATGAAGGATGGACTAAAGCTCAAGCTTGGGGATGCCACGCATGTCACCCCAAGAAATATCCAAGAAGTACAAGCGTCAAAGCTTGGGGATGCCCAAGGCATCCCCTTCTTCATCAATAAAAATTACAGGTTTCTTCCTAACACTTCATTTTTATTGTTTCATGCACTGTTGTGTTGTTCTTGGACCGTCTTCTTTTCCATTTTCGTTTTGGTTTTTCGTTTGCTTGGTTTTCTTAATTTCTGAATAAATTGGTTGGACCCCTCTTTCATGCATTGGTTTTCAAATAGTTTGGTTTGGATTAGAAAATAGTAAGAAAGTTCATGCTTAAGTGGTAAAGAGAGCTTGTTTTTGACTGTGGCCTATGCTTGGTCATGCCATGCTTGATATTGTTTTGGCTTTATGCTTAGTATTCTTTGCTATAGCCTGACTTGTTATAAACAATTGAGATTGCTTAATGTGCCTTGGAAGAATCATGCATTGTTTTAGCATATTAAAGCATAATATTGTGGTATTCTCCTTTGATGCTTTATTTGGGTTGACTTGGCACATGCTCACACCATGTTATGACTATCCCAAGTCACCAAAGCCTTTATGACCCTTTAGTTTTCAACTTGTAGTATCACTTTATGCTTTGATTAATGATGTTTTGTCGCTCTGCATGATTATGGCCATTATTTCTCTCATAGTTGGTCGCTCCCAGTCATTTGCTAGCCCCCACAACCAAGTATGAGTTCCACTCATGCATCCAACTCCTGAAACCAAGTTATTCCAAAGAGTCCACCATACCAACCTATTAGCATATGCTATTTCAAGTATATTCATGTTTTTGTCTACCTTCCGAATTAAACTTGTTATGAGAAAACTAGTGATTAAAGCTCTCACGAACTTGATGGCACACTTTACTTTCTTGCATTTAATAAACTTGAACCATTGCGTCCATCTTTGTTGCATATATGCTTGCGCTTTATAAGTTGAAGTTATCAGAATCATGTATCATGGGGAACGCGTTCAACATTGCACTTGTACTTTGTACCCCGTTGATATCATGTTCTTTTGCTTCTGGATCCCGACGGTGTGAAATAAAAGTGGAACTTGTAAGATCATGGAGTTTGTATTTATGTTAGAGAACCGCCTAGACCGCTAGCCTAAGCCATGTCTAATCATGGTGGAAACTTGCAGCATAACCATAATGAGCACTCTATGAAGCATCCTCAATAAAAACCTATGCAAATAGCAAATAAAAAGATCGCTGAGATGCTCATTGTATGCTTGCCTCATCATTTTGATTATGGGATAGCTCATGTATCATGTGCAAGGGGTACCTCGTTGGCGGTTCTCTATGATACATATGTACTTATAATGACAAGAGCTTACTTGTGACTGAAGTTGAGTAGCATGAGGTTCGGTCTTCGTCAGTAAGGGGCATGAGATTTCAGCTTATAACTTGTCAAGCATATCCTCTTAGTTGTGTCACTTTAACCTTAATCACCTTCAAGATGCTTATGATAGGGGCAATGAGAGCTGAAAGCTAACAAGTACCATAATTTTTGGAAGCTCTTTATGAAACTTGAATCCCTACTTCCTTCTAGGAAGGCTTTTCTTTTACTTTTATGTTGAGTCTCCACCTTCTATCTTTATGCACCTACTTTGAGAGCATAGTGGCCATTCTTAGTTCTATGTGCATTGTCCCAAGACTTGTTGATTGATGCATAATGTTGATATTGCTTGTTTTAATCTATTTGTATCTAGTCACTCTTATGAACTTTGAAGGTGTCCTATTCATTTATGTTTGCTACTCTATGAGGGACAAGATGAATGCCACTATGCTATGTTTTCTTTATCTGAAACAAACAAACGGCATGCAAACCATTGTTATTCATAAATCTTTTGTTTGTGCCTTTTATTGTTGCAACATAGTTGCTTTGCTTTATTGTTAGAACTTTGTCTTTCATGTTATGATTGAAGTACTGTGATCCCAGCTATCAATGTTTTACAAATACTTTGATCAAGTTTATGATGGTGCATGTCACCTCAAAAATTATTCTTTTTTATCACTTACCTGCTCGAGGACGAGCAGGAGTTAAGCTTGGGGATGTTGATACGTTGCTAACGTATCCATAATTTTTGATGTTCCATGCTTGGTTTTATCTATTTTCTTATGTTTTGTTCCAACTTTGGAGTACTTTCTATACACTTTCTTGGACTAACCTATTAACAAGAGCCATAGTGCCAGCTGCCTGTTTTTTGTCGTTTTTGGTTCCAGGAAAGTCAGAAAATGAATATTCTCAGAATTGAACAGGACAAAGCCAAAGCTAGTTTTTCACCGAGGGACACCCGGAGCCAGAATATGAGACGGAGAGGGGCCAGGGGGCCGCCACATCACCTGGCCGCGCGGCCAAGCCTGGCCTGTGCCAGGGGGTGGTCTGGCCGCCCTAGGCACCCCCCTCGGCCTCCCCTTTCGCCTATAAGATGCCTCCGATACAGAAACCCTAAGTACCCGATCAAAATTCCACGAAAGAGTCTGTAGCCGCTGTCATCTCCAGCCCTAGATCGGGAGGGATCTGAAGCTCTTCTCGGCACTCTTCCGGAGGGGAGAATTCACCCTGGAGGCCTTCTTCATCATCATGCAAGCCTCCGGTGTGATGCGTGAGTAGTTCATCTCTTGACTACGGGTCCATGTAGTAGCTAGATGGCTGGTTCTCCTCCTTTGTGCTATCATGTTTAGATCTTGTGAGCTCCATTCATGATCAAGATCATCTATTTGTAATTCCTACATGTTGTGTTTGCGGGGATCCGATGGATATTGAGATGCTATTTCAGATTGATTATTGATTATATCATGTCTTTGTTATTTGTGATCTTGCATGCTTTCCGTTGTTAGTAGCTATCTTGGCCAAGTAGATGCTAGCAACTCCAAGAGTTAGTATTTATGCTCGATAGTGGGTTCATGCCTCTAGTAATCTGGGGAAGTGATAGAAATCTCTAAGGGCTTGTTTGATTCATAGGAATTGCATAGGATTGTGTAGGATTTGAATCCTATGGGAATTTTTCATATGTTATTGTTTGATTCATAGGAACACATCCTATAGGAATTAATCTTATAGGAATCTTGTAGTGTAATTCCTATAGGAAAGAAACATTAGATCATACCTCATGGAAAAATTCCTTTGCAACATCAAACAGAATTCCTCTTCCCATAGGATTCAAGTTGGCATGACATCTCAACCCTATGTTTTTCCTATTCCTATACTTTTCCTATCCTATGAATCAAACAAGCCCTAAGGTACTAGATGTGTTGTTGCTACTAGGGAGAACACAACAATCCTTTGTTCATAAAACAATCGTATTGTTTACTTTACACGCAATGCGTAATGCAATTATCTGTTGCTTGCAGCTTAATACTGGAGGGGGTTTGGATGATAACCTGAAGGTGGATTATTATTCATAGATGCAGTTGGATTACGGTCTATGTATAATGTTATAATTCCCAATCAAGTCTCAAAGGAGTCAAGATGAGTAGTATATGCATATTGCTTTCTCGCTGTTTGTCAATTGCCCCGCTTTTATTTTGTTCACCCAACATGTTATCTATCTTAAGGAGAGCCACCACTAGTGAACTATGGACCCCGGTCCTTTCTTTTATCATCAATCTACAATCAACTGTTTACTGCTTTGTGTTTACTTTCTACAAACTATTACTTTCTTCCACTCGATACTTTTAATCCTTTGTTTTCAGCAAAACCGGTGAGATTGATAACCTCATCGTAAGTTAGGGGCAAAGTTATGTGGTTGTGTTGTGCAGGTCTCCACGTTGCTGCTGGCACCGGTAGTGCGCCCTGCCAAAGTCAACTAGCAACACCTTTGAGGTGTTTCCTTGCTCCTACTGGATTGATAACCTTGGTTTCATAACTAAGGGAAAACTTGCTGCTGTGCTCATCATACCTTCCTCTTGGGGTTCCCCAACGGGCTCGATATATTTTGGGCTAAGCAAGCGCATGGAGCAAACTATGCCATGCTTCCTTATTGGGTTGAACCACCCAATCAATCGCATCGTCGAGTTCCAAACATACAACACTATGGTTGAGTGATGTCTACGCACTTCTATTCTTGTAAACAGTTGTTGGGCCTCCAAGTGCAGAGGTTTGTAGAACAGCAGCAAGTTTTCCCTTAAGTGGATCACCCAAGGTTTATCGAACTCAGGGAGGAAGTGGTCAAAGGTATCCCCTCTCAAGCAACCCTGCAATCAAGATACAAGAAGTCTCTTGTGTCCCCAACACACCCAATACACTTGTCAGGTGTATAGGTGCACTAGTTCGGCAAAGAGATAGTGAAATATAAGTGTATGGATAATTATAAGTGGTAACGGTGCCAGAAAATAGTTTGTTGGCGTGTGGTTGACGTCGGAAAAGACTAAAGGCAAACTAAAATAAAGATGGAAGCAAGCAAACATGTAACAGATCTAATTGCAAACGGTGTATCAATGCTTAGAAACAAGGCCTAGGGATAATACTTTCACTAGTGAACACTCTCATATAAATATCTTTTCTTTATGATACTACTCTGAACTACTCTCCAGTTGGACACTCTAATCCATGGTAGGGCTATAACAACACTCCTCAAAGTTTGCTTTTCCCATCTAGGTAACCCCACACTGTCACCTTGAGCACTAGATGGTTCCAACAAACACCACAATTTCACAAAGACATCCAACTCCAAATATAACTCATAACAAGTATTTGTAATCTATAGCCTAAGTGCCACCATGGTGTGCACGCTATCAGTTTCACACACATGGGGAGAGCAGAGATCTATTAAAGCACTTGAGTAGCAAGGTGGATCTATAGATTACAAGCTCGTGATCACAATATGATCATGCATAGAGAGAGAGAGATGAACACATAGCTACCGGTAGAACCCTTAGCCTCGAGAGAGAACTATTCCCTCCTCATCATGGGAATCAGCAACGGTGATGGAGATGGTGGTGGAGATCGATGGAGATGGCTCCAGGGGCACTTCCCAGTCCCGGCAGGGTGCCGAAACAGAGACTTTCTATGCCCCGAATCTCCCCTTCGGTGGTAGTGGCACAGTGGAACTTCTTGTGGCTGGAGGCTGGACGATTTAGAGTTTTCGTCCGGGAGCTTCTTATAGGCGAAAGGGCAAGGTCAGTGGGCAGCCAGGGGACCCACACCACCTGGTGGCACGGCCAGGGCTAGCTCGCGCCACCACATGGTGTGGCCGCCCTGTGGCCCCTCTTCGTCTCGTCTTCTGGTTCCATGAGTGTTCCAGTAAAATATCGACTTTGGCTTTTGTCCGGTCAAATTCCGAGAATATTCATTTTCTGACTTTCCTGGAACCAAAAACAGTAGAAAACAGGCAACTGTCACTGTGGCATCTAGTTAATAGGTTAGTCCAAGAAAGTGTGTAAAAGTACTCCAAAGTGTGGACAAAACATAATAAAGTAGATATAAAACAAGCATGGAACATCAAAATTTATAGATACGTTTGCAACGTATCAACATCCCCAAGCTTAACTCATGCTCGTCCTCGAGTAGGTAAGTGATAAAAAGAAAGAATAATTTTTGAGGTGACATGCACCATCATAAACTTGATCAAAGTATTTGTAAAACATTGATAGCTGGGATCATAGTACTTCAACATAGCATGAAAGATAAAGTTCTAACAGTAAGGCATAGCAACTATGTTGCAACATGAAAGGATACAAACAAAAGATTCATGAATAACAATGCTTTGCAAGACGTTTGTTTGTTTCACATAAAGAGTGACTACATACAAATAGTTTAAAACAAGCAATATCAAAGTTATGCATCAATCAACAAGTCTTGGGACAATTCACATAGAACTAAGAATGGCCACTATGCTCTCAAAGTAGGTGCATAAAGATAGAAGGTGGAGACTCAACATAAAAGTAAAAGAAAGGCCTTCATAGAAGGAAGCAGATATTCAAGTTTCATAAAGAGCTCCCAAAAATTATGGTACTTTTTAGCTTTTAGCTCTCATTGCCCATATCATAAGCATCTTGAAGTGATTAAGGTTAAAGAGAACAAACTATGGAGTATATGCTTGACAAAGTATAAGTTAGAAATCTCATGTCCCTTGAATACGAGGGTCGCTCCTCATGCTACTCAAGTTTAGTCACTGGTAAGTTCTTGTCATCGTAAGTACATGTGTATCATAGAGAACCGCCAACGGGGTACCCCTTTCCCGATGATACGGAAGAATCCCCATATCAAAATGACAAGGCAAGTAGACAACGAGCACCTCAGCAATCTTCTTATTTACCATGGGAATATGGTGCTTTTTTCTCTCTTTCCTCTTTTCATAATCTCTTTTTTTCTTTTCTCTTTTTTCTCAATATCTGACTCCTTTTTTATAAGAAGAATGCTTTATAGACAACTCATTATGGTTACGCTATAGGTTTCCACCATGTCAGCATGGATTAGACCAGCGGCCCAGGCGTTTCTCTAACACATGTACATAACTCCATGGACTTACAAGCTCCCCTTTCATTTCACACCGGTGACATCCATAGACAAAAGAGCATGATATCAACTAGGTACAAAGTACAAGTGCAATGTTGAAAGCGTTCCCGATGACAACATTGTTCTGCTAATCCCCAACAAATAAGTGCAAGCATATACAACATAGACGGCACAATGGTTCAAGTTTATTAAGGGCAAGAAAAGTAAAGTGTGCCATCAAGTTCATGAGAGCTTTAATCACTAGTTTTCTCATAACAAGTTTAATTCGAAAGGTAGATAAAAAAATGAATATACTTGGAATAGCAAATGCTAATAGGTAGGTATGGTGGACTATTTGGAATAACTTGGTTTAAGGAGTTGGATGCATGAGTGGAACTCATACTTGGTTGTGGAGGCTAGCAAAAGACTGGGAGCGACAAACTAAAAGAGTAATAATGGTCATAATCATGCAGAGCGACAAAACATCATTGATCAAAGCATAAAGTGATACTACAAGTCGAAAACTAAAGGATCATAAAGGCTTATGGTGACTTGGGATAGTCATAACATGGTGTGAGCATGCGCCAAGTCAACCCAAATAAAGCATCAAAGGAGAATACCACAATACTATGCTTTAATATGCTAAAAAAGCGCATGATTCATCCAAGACACATTAAGCAATCTCAATTGTTTATAACAAGTCATGCTACAACAAAGAATACTAAGCATAAATCCAAAACAATATCAAGCATGGCATGACAAAGCATAGGCCACAGTCAAAAACAAGCTCTCTTTACCACTTAAGCAATGAACTTTCCTACTCTTTTCCAAACCAAACCAAACTATTTGAAAACCAATGTATGAAAGAGGGGGTCCAACCAATTTATTCAGAAAACTAAGCAAACAAAGCAAACAAAAAACCAAAACGAAAATGAAAAATAAGATGCTTCAAGAACAACACAACTGTGCATGAAACTATAAAAATGAAGCGTTTGGAAGAAACCTGGGATTTTTATTAATGATGAAGGGGATGCCTTGGGCATCCCCAAGCTTTGACGTTTGTACTTCTTGGATATTTCTTGGGGTAGCACGCATGGCATCTCCAAGCTTGAGCTTTAGTCCATCCTTCATCTCATTACTCATTCCTTCCATACACCTGAAATTTTTCTTCATACAAAACTTCACACAATCTTTATTAGCAACATTCGTGCACTCAAGATAAAGTATTTAGGTTCAGTTCGAACACCAATAAAACTTCCATTAAAACACAAGCTACACTAGCACTTCCCTCAAAAATCTCAATTCCCCAAATGAACTCAAAAAGGAACTAACAAGAAGCAAATGCAGAAAATGGCAGAATTCTGTCAAAACAGACCAGCAGGTAAAGACGAATATTTTCGAAGACCTTCTGTTGCTAAAATCAAAAAGTGTTGAACAAACGAAAGTTAGATAACAACCTGGGGCAGAAGCACAAAAATTGACGCCTCAAAAGGACGTACAGAGAGTTTACACGAATCTATTTTGGGACAACAACTTTCCCAATCATTACTTCTCTCTCATTAGAGGTTACTCTTGGCACAAAAAGCAAATAAAAAGGATAAGGAGCGGTTATTACAGAGGTAATAACTTCCAATACTCATCTAAAACTTTTGGGTTATCTCCCAATAAGTAATTTTCTTTAACGCCTTTAAGTTAGGCATGATAGTTTGAGAAGATGCTCACATAGGAAATATGAATTGAAGTAAAAGAGAGCATCAAGAAGCAAATCCAAAACACATTTAAGTCTAACCCACTTCCTATGCATAGGAATCTTGTAAAGAAACAAGTCATGAAAGCACAAAGAAACAAGCATAGTAAAGAAAAACAAGTGCAACTTCAAGACTTTCAACATAAAGAGGGGAAACTTAATATTATTGAGATGCATAAAACCATGTTTCCCTCTCTCATAATAATTTTCAGTAGCATCATGAATAAAATTAACAATATAACTATCACATGAAACATTCTTATCATGAGCCACATGCATAAAAGAATTAATACTCCCCACATAAACATAGTCATTCTTATTAATTGTAGTGGGAGCAAATTCAACAAAATAGCTATCATTATTATTTTCATCACCATAATTATCAAATATTAGAGGCATACTGTAATCATAATTTATTTTCTCCTCAATAGTAGGTGGACTGAAAATAACATATTCATCATTGTAATCATCATATATTGGAGGTTTTGTATCATCATAAGCAATAGAATAGCTATCTTCCAAAGCTGGGGAATTAAAAGATCATTTTCATAAAAACTAGCTTCCCCAAGCTTAGACTTTTCCATAGCATTAGCAATAATGGTGTCCAAAGAATTCAAACTAACAACATTGCTATTAGCATGCATATAAATTTCCATAGGTTTTTTAATTTTCTCTTCAAACACTTCATGTCCTAACTCAAGATAAATACTATAAAGCTCTCTAATTTTGTTGTTGTTTTCCATTAAGCCTAACTAGTGAAAACAAGAAACAAAAAGACAAAATTGTAGAATCTAAAGGAAATAACTTCGAGCACTCACACCAGAGGATGTGAGTACCTTTTACCTTACCTCCCCGGCAACGGCGCCAGAAAATAGCTTGATGTCTACGCACTTCTATTCTTGTAGACAGTTGTTGGGCCTCCAAGTGCAGAGGTTTGTAGAACAGCAGCAAGTTTTCCCTTAAGTGGATCACCCAAGGTTTATCGAACTCAGGGAGGAAGTGGTCAAAGGTATCCCCTCTCAAGCAACCCTGCAATCAAGATACAAGAAGTCTCTTGTGTCCCCAACACACCCAATACACTTGCCAGGTGTATAGGTGCACTAGTTCGGCGAAGAGATAGTGAAATACAAGTGGTATGGATAATTATAAGTGGTAACGGTGCTAGAAAATAGCTTGCTGGCGTGTGGTTGACATGGGAAAAGACTAAAGGCAAACTAAAATAAAGATGGAAGCAAGCAAACATGTAACAGATCTAATTGCAAACGGTGTATCTATGCTCAAAAACAAGGCCTAGGGATAATACTTTCACTAGTGAACACTCTCATATAAATATATTCTCTTTATGATGCTACTCTTAACTACTCTCCGGTTGGACACTCTAAT
This sequence comes from Avena eriantha, assembly GCA_910589775.1. NCBI lineage: Eukaryota > Viridiplantae > Streptophyta > Magnoliopsida > Poales > Poaceae > Avena > Avena eriantha. Next base: position 367,388,035 of record OU342744.1, read on the forward strand.
CCATGGTAGGGCTATAACAGCACTCCTCAAAGTTTGCTTTTCCCATCTAGGTAACCCCACACTATCACCTTGAGCACTAGATGGTTCCAATAAACACCACAATTTCATAAAGACATCCATCTCCAAATATAACTCATAACAAGTATTTGTAATCTCTAGCCTAAGTGCCACCATGGTGTGCATGTTGTCACTTTCACACACATGGGAGAGCAGAGATCTATTAAAGCACTTGAGTAGCAAGGTAGATCTATAGATTACAAGCTCATGATCACAATATGATCATGCATAGAGACAGAGATGAACACATAGCTACCAGTAGAACCCTTAGCCTCGAGAGAGAACTACTCCCTCCTCATCATGGGAATCGGCAACAGTGAGGGAGATAGTGGTGGAGACCGATGGAGATGGATCCGGGGGCCCTTCCTCGTCTCGGCAGGGTGCCGGAACAGAGACTTTATGTCCCCCAAATCTCCCCTTCAGTGGCGGCGGCAGCGGAACTTTTCGTGGCTAGAGGCTAGACGATTTAGGGTTTTCGTCCCGGGAGCTTCTTATAGGCGAAAGGGCAAGGTCGGTGGGTGGCCAGGGGGCCCACACCACCTGGTGGCGCGTCCAGGGCTAGCCCGCGCCACTACATGGTGTGGCCGCCCTGTGGCCCCTCTCCGTCTCGTCTTCTGGCTCCGTGAGTCTTCCGGTAAAATATCGACTTTGGCTTTTGTCCGGTCCAATTACGAGAATATTCATTTTCTGACTTTCCTAGAACCAAAAACAGCAGAAAGCAGGCAACTGGCACTATGGCATCTTGTTAATAGGTTAGTCCAAGAAAGTGTGTAAAAGTACTCCAAAGTGTGGACAAAACATAAGAAACCAGATATAAAACAAGCATGGAACATGAAAAATTATAGATACGTTTGCAACGTATCATTGAGCTTGTGCACATCGCAACAAAGGCCAAACGTCAAGTGCAAGAGGATATCAAGTACAACAAGCCCAAGACGTACTTCACCTACAAGCAAGCTTCAACCGCTACACCAACAACTTTCAATGGAAGCTCCTCAAGTACCTCCAAGCCTTCCTTCAAGCCCACACTTCCTCAAGGAAAACTGCCCCCAAGTGGCAAACAAGCAAAGAGTGACACACCTTTCAACGGTGAGTTCTACAAGTGTGGAGGCCAAGGACACAAGTCGGCCGAATGTGGAAACAAGAAAGTATTGTTCATCCACGATAATGGCAAAGAAGAGTACTCTAGTGAAGATGAATTTGATGCCCGAGTCAAGGAAGCAATGGCAAAGCAATGAGTGGAATATGATCAAGAACTCCTCATGTGTGAACATGACGCAAGTCTATCGCTTGTCTTGACAAGGATCTTGACCACTCAAGCACAAGAGCATGAAGACCAATGCTCAAATATCTTCCAAACACGAGCCGGCATCAATGGCAAATCTATCAAGGTGATCATCGATGGTGGGAGTTGCCACAACCTTGCTACCACCGAGTTGTGTGAGAAGCTCAACCAAACCCTCCATCCGCACAAGCACCCCTACCATGTGCAATGGCTAAGTGACCAAGGGTCCGTGAAGATCAAGCATACCGTATCGGTCTCCTTCGCCATTGGTCCTTACAAAGATACGGTGGAGTGTGATCTGGTTCCTATGAAAGTTTGCCACGTGCCTCTTGGTCGTCCATGGCAATTTGACAAGGCTGCTCAACATGATGGTCCTACCAATGTATACACCTTCAAATGGCTCAACAAAACATGTATTTTGCAACCAATGACTCTTAGCCAAATAATTGCGGATAATGCAAAGGCTTTAGTGAGGGTGCAAAGCACAACACCTACTTGTGAGAAGAGCGATGTGAGAGAGAACCACCTCATAGTGAGTGAGATCCACAAGCCAAACTCGAGTGGAAAAACAAAGAGTGTTCTCCTTGCCACCAAAAGTGAGATGAGAGAAGTGCGGAACAACCCATCCATCTTGCACTATGTCCTCCTTTGCAAGGGACTAGCGCAAGGAACTAATGAAGTAACCAATGTTCCTCCATCTTTGAAGATTGTTTTGCAGGAATTCAAGGACGTGTTCCCCGAAGAGCTTCCACATGGACTACCTCCTCTTCACAGCATCGAACATCGCATTGACCTCATCCCCGGTGCACCACTTCCCAACCGAGCCGCCTACCGCACGAACCCGTAGGAGACAAAGGAGATCGAACGTCAAATCAACCAACTCGTCTTCAAAGGTTTGATCCAAGTTAGCACTAGTCCAAGTGTGGTACCCGTGATTCTTGTCCCAAAAACGGATGATACGTTATGGTTATGCATGGACTATCGTCCAATCAGTTTTATCACCGTGCGCTATCGACATCCTATACCACGTCTCGATGACATGCTTGATGAGTTATGTGGAGCCACTATTTTTTTTAAAATTGATCTTCGTAGTGGTTACCATCAAATACGCATGGCGGAAGGTGATGAGTGGAAAACCGCCTTCAAGACCAAACTAGGTCTCTATGAATGGTTGTTCATGCCCTTTGGCTTATCTAATGCCCCATCCACCTTCATGCGCCTTATGAATCATATCTTGTGTTCTCTCATTGGAAAAAGTGTTGTTGTCTATTTTGATGGTATACTTCTGTATAGCAAGTCACTTGAGGACCACGTTACACATGTCAAGGAAGTTTTGCAAATCCTTCGACATGATAAGCTTTATGCAAATCTTCCCAAGTGCATTTTTGCTAAAGACAAGTTGATTTTTCTTGGATTTGTCGTTTCTTCGAAGGGAATTGAAGTTGATGTTTCCAAGGTCAAGGACATATGAGATTGGCCCATCCCAACAAATGTGAGTGAACTCCGAAGTTTTCATGGGTTGGCCGATCTCTATCATCGCTTTGTGAAAGACTTTTCGACCATTGCTTATCCTCTCAACGAATTGACGAAAAAGAATGTCACCTTTGTATGGGGCAAAGCACAACAAAAAGCTTTTGATGAACTCAAAAAGAGGCTCACTGAAGCACCTCTCCTTGCGTTACCAAATTTCACAAAAACTTTTGAGATAGAGTGTGATGCAAGTGGTATTGGCATTGGAGGAGTCCTTATGAAAAACGGACGTCCTATAGCCTACCATAGCGAGAAACTTGATGGTGCTCGCCTTAACTATCTGATTTATGACAAAGAGCTTTTTTCCTTAGTTCGTGTTCTTCAAGTTTGGCAACACTACCTTTGGCCCAAAGAATTTATCATACATTCCGACCATGAGTCGTTGAAATATCTTAAAGGCCAAGCCAACTTGAGTGAGAGACACGCTAAGTGGGTTGAGTTCATGGAGTCTTTTCTGTACATTGTCAAGTATAAGAAGGGCAAAGATAATGTAGTTGCGAACGCTTTGTCTTGCAAGCACACAAGCCTTCTTACGAGACTTGAAATCAATGTGTTGGGTCTTGAGGAAATAAAATATTTGTATGCATCTGACCCGTTCTCTGAACCAATTTTCGCAATGTGCTCCATTGACAAAGGAGTTGATGATTTCTATTTGCATAAGGGCTTCCTCTTTAAACAAAACAAGCTTTGCATTCTGAAGTCATCCCTCCAACTCTTGCTTCTCCAAGAATCTCATGGTGGAGGCCTTATGGGTCACTTTGGCCGTGACAAGACATTGGACATGCTCTCCACTCATTACTTTTGGCACAAGATGAAGCGCGACGTGGCGCGCTACATTAAATGATGCACGACATGTGTTCAAGCTAAGTCGCAAGCTAATCCCTATGGTCTTTATATGCCATTGCCTATTCCTCATACACCTTGGTCCGACATTAGCATGGATTTCATATTAGGATTGCCTAGATCTAAGCATGGTCATGACTCTATATTTGTTGTCATGGATCACTTTTCCAAAATGGCACACTCCATACCGTGCCATAAGACCAACGATGCTTCACATGTTGCAAATCTGTTTTTCAGGGAAATCGTCCGTCTTCACGGTGTGCCAAGAACAATTGTCTCTGACCACGACGTCAAATTCATGAGCTACTTATGGAAGACCCTCATGGCCAAGCTCGGCGTCAAGCTCCTCTTTTCATCCGCAGCGCATCCTCAAACCGATGGCCAAACCGAAGTTGTCAACCGAAGCCTCGGAACTCTTCGCCGTGTGTTGATCAAGAAGAACTTGAAGGATTGGGAGGAATGCATTCCACACGCCGAGTTCTCCTACAACCGTGCGAAGCACTCAACAACCAAGATGACTCCATTCATGATCGTCTATGGTTTCGAGCCCCTCACCGTGCTCGACATCCTACCGCTACCTCTACATGAGCGCACAAACATGGTTATCCAGAAGCGCGCACAAGCTATGAAGAAGATTCATGAAGGAACAAGAGCTACTATCGAGCAACAAGTCCTTCAGCAAGCTTCAAGGTTAAACAAGGACAAGAAGGAGATGATATTCGAAGAAGGTGATCTTGTGTGGATACACCTAAGCAAAGACCGCTTCCCCAAGGAACGCGACTCCAAGCTCAAGCCAAGAGGAGATGGTCCCTTCAAGGTCCTAAAGAGAATCAACAACAACGTCTACATCATCGACATACCGGCGTCCAAGTACCTCGCAAGCAATACATTCAACGTCAAAGATCTCTCACCCTACCATGGAGATGTTCAAGATGACAACCATGAAGAGTCGAGGATGACTCTTTCCCAAGGGGGGAGCTAATGCATCCCATCCTACGGATGCTCCTACATCTACACCACCAAGTCCCCCAAGTGGACCGATGACCCGTGCCCGCGCCAAGCTCCTTCAACATAAGGTGAACTCACTCCTTGCCTCATGTGATTTCGATACATCCTTGGATGGCTTGCTACTTCATTCCTATACTCTATGCATTCTCAGGTATGAACCACATGAAGAAAAACCAAGAGAAGGAGCCAAGCCACCCCAAGACGAAGTCCCAGGTAAAACCGGCGCCAGGCTCAGCAGATCGGAACTCTCGCCGGAAATCCTGGCACACCAACCGGCGGACCGGACCACTGACCGGAACTTCCGGCACATGCCAAAACATACCGGCGCCGACCAAAACGCTTCTCTTCCTGTGGTTCCGGTTGCCGACCGGAATTACCAACACGGACCAGAATTTCCGATACCTAGTCCGGCGCAACCAGACTTATTGCCGGAACGCCCAGTCTCAAAGTCAACATCGGTTGGAGGCCCGAGAATATTTTTATTTCATCCAGTTTTTACCCGTTTATGCCTAAAGTACCCCTGAACTAGTGGCTGGCCTATATATAGTCCCCCACCTCCATTGTAAACCCTAGGCATGATATTTGGAATTAGTGGAAACCCCTTGTGGATCTATCTAGTTCTTGCCTCATGCTCCTTTGACAAAGTGAGCACCAAATATCACAAACCTCGTTGGAGTTTGCATCATGCCTCCACGTTGTACAAGGCCTAGGCATCGGAGTCCCTTTGCCTAGACGTCAAGATCTCACCGAGTCTCCCATCTTGCTGTGCCGGTTCGAGAGAGAGATCCCCGCCCGACGCCGATCCTAGGGATTGCGCCAGACCGGTAGCCGCTGGCGTGAGCAATTGGCTTGTACCGTGTCTTCATGGTGTGTGTGTGTGTTCATCGTGTTCTTCGTGTGTGAGTTCGCAGATCCGCTCTCTCTCCCTCACCCCCACACCTCCTCCGCCTCTATTTCAAGGGATTCGTGAAAGATCGGGCCACCCTCAAGGTTAGCCCTCAACAATATTAAATCATAATTAATTTCAATGAGTAGAAATTATTTTTCTCAAATAAACTAAATAAAACTAGTTATTTACTTCATGTGATGATACTAGATCATCAAGTGTGAGACTTAGTGTGCTAAATAGAATTAGTTAAGTATTGTTTGGTGATTGTGTACCCCGTATAGATTTATAGACGATAGTACCGACCCAAGCTACGAGGAGGAGGAGTTCTACCCAGAAGAAGAGGAGAAAAACTTCAATCACTGCACCAATCAAGGCAAGCCATCATTACTAGAAAGCTAGACCTTGCAAGCCATCACTAATTGCAAGCTTTAACCTAAGCAAGATGCATTAGGCATGCTTTGGTTATATACTTTGATTTATACCCATCCCAAGTTTTACTTGCAAGCTTTACTCTTTTACTTTACCAAAGTTCTTTACTTTAGTTAGTGCTTTGTGAGTATTTGGAAAGTAGTATAGATAGCATAAAGAGTATAAAACTAGGCCTATACTAGATGTCATTCTATGGCATGAGATTGAGATTAGCATCCCTCTTTAGTGAACACTCTTAACTTAGTGGCTAGTGCTAAGAATAAAACTTGATCACTTTAGATGGGAATACTTGGTGAAAATGATTATGAAAACCTTGGAATGATGAGTCATTCTATTCAAATGTTTTGACATGTGTTGAGAAACACAAATGGATTTGATGATGAAAATGTTGAGGCATGATCCTTAGCCCTTTATAAAAGTTGATGGTTGGGTTTGGATGCGATACCTGTAGCACCCCGGTAAAACCACTACTAGAAAATAGCTTTCGTTTTAATTTATGTGCATCATCATGACCACATGCTCATGTCATCATGCCACATTGCATTTGAGCATCGTCATATCATCATGCATAAGTCTGCCTAAAACTATTTTCCAAAAGCCTACCTTTGTTTTCTAAATACCCTTCTTTATTTCAAACTATAAAACCCAATATCTCTGGATATTTTGTTTGTCTGAAATTATTTACAAAATCTTTTATATTCAAATAATAAAAAACAAATGTTTTAAATAAAAGTTGTACCGGGAGAGGCAGCCCAGCCCGTAGGCCAGGCCACCTACCACCCCAGCTGGCCCAGCCCGTTTCAATCAAACACTAACCATCTAACACCGAAACCAAACCCTAGTCTACCCACTTCCCTCCACCCCAGCCACCACCTACCAACCCGTACGCGCGCCCCAGCCCCGCGTCGCACTTGGCTGCAGCCCCACCTACCACTACATTCCCCACCCCGTCGTCGCCTAGCCCCACCACGATCACGACCCGCACGCACCCTTCTATCGCTTGCTGCCATGCAATCCCCGCGTCAAGACCCATCTCGACAAGATCCCTAGTCCCCTTCGTGAGACCGAGACCGACATAAGACGAGTCCACCAGCGCCGAACTCCAAGACCTCCTTCATGGAACACGAGACTTCATCGACATGGAACCGCGACCCTGAACCCGAAGGTCTTCATCATGGACGCCAAGTTCTCCATCCCGGCTCCGAAGACCGTTCCGCCAAACCCCAAGAACCCTCGGAATTGAACCCCCTTGGTGAACCCCAAGGTCACCGATACCCTAATGTGATTCCTTTTTCGAGACCCCTATTTTTAATAATATATGATATTTCACTTGTTGCATATTGAATTGTTCATTCTCGCATATATATTCATTTGTTTGGGGGTATTTAGATGGTTCACCTAAATTAAATATGGAGACCATATGCGGGCTATTCTAGTCTTAAACTGGCTCCATTTAAATTTGTGTAGTGAACTGATGTCATGCTTTGCCTTGTTAATATAACATTTAAATTGCGGGGTATCTAAACAACATGAACCTATTAATTAATTGTCGGGACCCCGATTCCGCTTAATAATGTCTAGTTGCACCGCATCTTTGCCATGCCATGCCATGCATCATATCATAATCATGCCGGATCTTCTGCCGTAGTATTAAACAGTGCATCCGATGTTTCTTTTAGTGCTTTGGTTCTTCGCGGATTAGGCCGTTGAGTTGATGCGAGTATCGACAAGTTCTTCGGATAATGACCCTTCAGCTATGTCTCTCGGGCGAGCATTCTCCCCCTTTCTACCTATTTTGCATTTATAGTCTTTATTTCCTCCTATTGATCTATTACTATCCGTGTCGTGATGCTTTAGTGTTCCGTACCAGATATATTACGTGCAGCCTTTATATTTCCTTGGACACCTTCTATTACCTATTGTTCGGTAGATAGATGGTCTTGCGAGTCGTAGTCGCTTCCTCAGGTGCGATCCCCTGTCGTGAAGTATCACACAGTTGTTGGAATGTTGTCATGTGATTTACGGTGGAGAGGATCATGACTTTAAATACAACTATTAAATTGCGGGGATAAGTAATGAAAGAGGCACCGGTGGGCAATATATGATATTTTGTTTTTCATGTCCACTTGTGTCCCATAGGCCCTGAGTACTTGATACATGTTCCTTGATTATTCGCACTATCCACATCCGGGAGACCCTATGGATCCCCCTTAGAGCTCGATTCATTTCTTATTTCTTGGGGCCACAAACTAGTCTGGGGCTTTATTACTATCCTGTACTTATGCCATGCTTTACTGCTTTATTTACGATTGTGCGTGGAACACCTGTACTGTTTAGGAATTGCGGAGTGTTTTCGCGGTATCGACAAGCCCGGTCACACTTTCGGGTTCCCAGTCGTTTACAGCCATTGGTGCAAACCTTGGGTCCGTCTCGGAGCCGGCCAACTTCGTTGCGGGTAGCTTAATGGGGTGGCCCCCTGAAATAATTTATGAATCCTGTGATTGCTTTGTCGTGAAAGCCTCGTTGGGTTTTGATTTGGTTTTTCCGAGGTTGATCGTGTGTGTGTGTTGCTATTTGTGCACCCCTGCAGGGTAAATCTTTCTGAAAGCCATGTCTGCGGTTATGGACGACTTGGAGCACAGTATCTCGATCATAGACAAGCAAAACTAAAGTAGTGCTATAAATTTGACTTAATCTGTGACTAGTAATCATCTTCACTACAATGGAATGGATAATAAAAGTGCCAACAACTGGTCGAACTGGGGTTATCATGTCATGTTATACCTGCCTAGTAAGTATCGCAACTCCAATGGAATGAAATAAAAGTGCCAACAACTGCTAGGTTTGGGATGTCACATGCTAATTGTATCTGACTAGTAAGTACTGCAACAACAACTGAATGGTTAACTAAAACTGCCACTACTTATGCTATCAGGATGACTCATGCTATCTATATCTGACTAGTAAGTGCTTCAACTATAATTGAATGAATAAAACTGCCAGTTTTGTAAGTTCCTCGGTTTGACTTCCTCATTTGGTCTCGAGGGGGAATGCTAGGATGGGTATGATTGGTGTTAGTATCAGGTTGGTCCCGAATAGGTCTCTCTTATCCCTCTCTAATAGCCAGCAGTTGCATCGAGTCTCTATAGGTTGTTTATGCATGCTGTGCTGCCGCTTCAGTCCACCATACCTATGTAGGCGAGAGCTGCCGAATTCTAGCCTCGCCGTTTACTGGCCTTAGTACTGACCGCTCCCTTTTTCCTTCACCCTTTGTCGGCACCCCTTTTGTTTAACAGGTATAAGTTTGACGTCGTTAGCAGGGTTACCCTTCCGGCTTGGCCTAGGCAGGGTTATGGACGCCATTGGTTATTCTTCAGGGCTCTTAGCCCCATTGGCATCTTATCCGTACTCGGATGTTGTATCGTTTCAAGGTGATTTGGATCTTTCTATTGTATATCTGTATTTTTGACTCATGGAGTCGTTGTTGTATACATATGTTTCTGTGGGTTCTATCGTGGACTATTGTGTAATGTTATTACTTCGTTTTCCACCTGCACGCAAGTGCCTGGTGGGCATCTTTGAATCGTTTCTATGCGGGTTTGGCGGGAATTGCTAAAACTTGCATAGGGACGATTCGAGGGTGTTACAATACCATTCCTATTTTACCATACAACCACAATACCTGAATTGGGTAAGGCTTAGCCGGAAGTTTATGTGCATTAGTTTTTGTTCCCTTGCGGAAGAGGTTTGAGCTGAGGCTACCTCTTGATGATGTCCACCTATGTAGTGCCCAGGATGGCAGATGGCCATGGCTGGGAGGCCAAGCTCATAGGGGAGGTGCATATACTAGAGTGTGTAATTGAAATGTTATGATTGATTATCCGCATACTAAGTATGATGATTGTGGTGAAAGTGTACCACCTTTACAGAGTGTCAAACTATTCGAATAGCCGCGTCCGCGGTCATGGACAGTTGGAGTGGCCATACTGTTCCGTCGTGAGATGTTTTCAAAATGACTTGTGAAGTGAAATATGATTTGACTTGACTACAACAGGGTTGTGACTATGAAAACTAGGTTCCCACTTGAGTGATTTAGAACCTTTACTTAGTTTTCTTTACTTCTGAACTCAGTTTAGATAAATCTAGCTTTTTGCAAATAAACCTAGAGCTTAAGATTCCTACTAGAACCACCTTACTTGTTAGTGATAGTTTGCGAGTACTTAAAGAGTACTCATGGCTTTGTCCCTGGCTATTCCCGTGGCCAGACTATGAGGAGGACTATCAGGAAGATGGATAGCAGGACAGCTACAACAACTAGGATCATCTCCCATCGTCAGCATTGCCTGTGATACTGAAGATGGAGCCCACTTCTACGCTTGTTATTCCGCTACTTGTTTGTATTAAGACTGGATCATGAGATCCTTTATTTGTGTAAGATCTTATTATGGTTTGTAATGGATGATGTACTGTGATATCCAATCTGTTATGTATCGCAAAAATGGTAATCCTAGGATTGCGATGTATGGCATAATAGGCATCTGGAATTAAAAATTTAGGTGTAGACAGACACTCTGAGTGGGGGAAGCAGATGTGACAAAGCAACGACGGTAGCGTGGATGACGGTGTCGCTGAGTAGACTCCGGTACACTAGAAGTCAGCAAAGGAGGGATGGGATAGAGGATGATGTGAGTATGGATTGTGGAGGTGGTGCGCGAGCGAGCAAGAGGCCCCGTCAGTATGGAGGTAGCTAGCGTTTGCCGAGAATTGAGAAGTGAAGGAAGGGTTAAATTTTGGCAAAGGTAGAAGGGAGGGTCCTGCCAATAATCCTCTAAAATTTTGAACTAGAAGATCCCGCCAATACCACGCAAAAATTTAGTGCTGAATCGCGCTTGGCTGACCTCCTGAGTAGTATTAAAAGGAAGGCTCGAAAAGCAGCACACATCGAATGCGATGGGACGGTGGTGTGTGCAGCTTGTGAAGAAAAGTCGGAGTCTAGTACGGTGGCGGATAGATGAAAAATAAAATTGGGGTGGTGCTGGCAGCCAGTCGTGGCCCTCATAAAAAATAAATAAATATTTCAAATTCGTGTAAATACATCAAATAATTGATCCAATGGTCAGCATTCAAAGTTATTTGTATGAATGGGGCCCATATACTGTAGTGAGAAAAACGACTGAGTGAACTTGGGTTTCTTAGCTAAACGGTGCGCATATGCATATGCCAACTCATTTGAAGTAATTTAGCCAGACAACACTGTAATTTAAGTGGTTTAATTTAGCTACGAATCATAAAAACTCATAGAACCTAGGAATCACAAGGAAAACATGCATGCTCCGCAATGTCCGGAAACATGGCGCGCTTGTCGCATTCCAAGCCAAATTCTTCTGATTTTCTTTACTAGTACGAAACATCCTCATAATCACTTGGAAAAGTGAAAAATGTTTTTTCATAATTGTCCGAAACTCCCACGATCAACATTGTTTACTACGCCAAGACGCACCCATCTACCCGATGTGAGAACCGTATCATAAAGTGTAGCTAGGGTATCGATATATATATGGCCATGACCTTATTGGTCCTTCGGACTGAAACCCAAGAATGTTCATACATTGTAGGCTACTAGTAAATTGCACGTGCCATGCACGTGAGACTCAGATAATAGACATATGACATATCATCATTATATAAAATTATAATAGGTAAAGCACAAAAATTTATAAATTTGATCAACATATATAAACTATGGGTGTATATTTGGTTCTTGTACTTTGTATCATCATGTAGAAGTCAAAGATTATTAGCTACCTAACACTTGAAATCTTTGGTGATAGGGTCTAGAGAAACGAGGGAGAGGATTCTAGGAGTATGATGGAGAAGTGTGTTTTGAGGTTTGTGCATAGCATTCATTCTGCTGAAGACTATCTATAGAATCTTGTAAATGCTTGAATGGAAAAGAAGATCCAATGGTTGGAAATATTGGGATTCGTAAGTATTGATCCAACGGTCATCATTCAAAGTTATTTGTATCTTACCACTATTAGTAAATTGCACATGCCCTGCACGTGAGGCTCAGATACTAGACGCCTGACATATCATCACAATATAAAATTATCTCTACTATTATAACTGAGCAGTTTTGAATTGGATCCATAGCACCAATCCTGACCGGTGGGTTGTTAGATCCAATGGTTCAAAGCAGCTAGATTCGTGTTAAATAGCACCTAGAGCAAACCCCACCATGTTCTAGAACCATCATTTCACTACCCCCAAAATTTAATAGCACAGTAGGTTGTATTCTCAATATGTGTAGATAGTTATTATTAATAGATTTAATTTATGCATTTTGGGGTTGGTGACATGATGGTTCTAGAACATGGTGGAGTTTTCTCTAGGTTTGTACTATATATTCAACACGAAACTAGTTGCTCTGAACCATTGGATCTAACAGCCCAACGGTCAAGATTGGTGCTATGGATCCAATTCAAAACTGCTCCACTACAGTAGTAGAGAGAATACAGCCTACTGTGCTATGAAATTTTGGGGTGGTGGCATGATGGTTCTAGAACATGCATGGTGGAGCTTGCTCTGGGTATTATTCAACATGAATCCAGCTTCTCTGAACCATTATTGGATCTAACAGTCCAACGGTTAGGATTGGTGCTATGGATCCAATTCAAAACTGCTCCATTATAGTAGTACAGATAGAGATATCTTACCACTATATGGTGTACGAATAACTTTGAATATTGACTGTTGGATCAAGACTCGCAAATCCCAACATTTCCAGCCGTTTGATCTTCTTTTCCATTCTAGCATCTAGAAGATTATATTTTTTAACGGTCTAGAATATTCTATTGATAGTCTTCATCACAATGAATGTTATGCACAAAACTCAAAACACACTTTCCACATCATTCTAGAGTCTTCTCCCTCGTTTCTCTAGACCATGTTACCAAAAAATCATGTTTTAGATAGCTAATAATCGTTAACTTCTACATGATCTTACCACTATATCGTTATTTTGTGCATAGCATTCATTGTAATGAATATTATCAATAGAATCTTCAAGATGCTAGAATGGAAAAGAAAATCCAACGGCTGGAAATGTTGGGATTTGTGAGTCTTGATCCAACGGTCAATATTCAAAGTTGTTCGCACTATATAGTGGTAAGATCATGTAGAAGTCAACGATTATTAGCTACTAGTAAGTTGCACGTGCCTTGCACGTGAGACTCAGATAGTAGACGTATGACATATCTATATACAATTATAATTGGTAAAGCACAAAAAAAAATTGATCAACATCTATAAAGTATGGGTGTATATATTTGGTCCTTGTACTTTGTATCATCATGTAGAAGTCAAAGATTATTAGCTACCTAACACATGAAAGTTTTGATAACATGGTCTAGAGAAACAAGGAGAAGATTCTAGTATGATGGAGAAGTGTGTTTTGAGGTTGTGCATATAATTTATTATGCCGAAGACTATCAATAGAATCTTCTAGATGATAGGATGGAAAATAAGATCCAACGGCTCAAAAAGTTGGGATTCTCGAGTCTTGATCCAACGGTCAACATTCAAAGTTATTCGTACACTATATAGTGGTTTGTTATGAAGACTATCAATAGAATCTTCAAGATGCTAGAATGGAAAAGAAGATCCAATGGCCGGAAATGTTGGGTCGCGAGTCTTGATGCAACGGTTAATATTCAAAGTTGTTTGTACACTATATAGTGGTAAGATCATGTAGAAGTGAATGATTATTAGCTACTAGTAAGTTGCACGTGAGACTCGGATAGTAGACGTATGACATATCATCATCACCATATACAATTATCTTACCACTATATAGTGTACGAATAACTTTGAATGTTGACAGTTGGATCAAGATTCGTGAATCCCAACATTTCTAGCCATTGGATCTTATTTTCCATTCTAGCATCTAGAAGATTCTGTTTGTTGTCTTCGGCATAATGAATGCTATGCACAAACGTCAAAACACACTTCTCCATCATACTAGAATCTTCTCCTTTTCTTCTCTAGACCATGTTATCAAAATTTTCATGTGTTAGGTAGCTAATAAGCTTTGACTTCTACATGACATACAAAGTACAAGGATACACCCATACTTTATAGATCTTGATCAAATTTATAATTTATTGTGCTTTACCAATTATAATTTTATATAGTGATGATATGTCATACGTCTACTATCTGAGTCTCACGTGCAAGGCACGTGCAACTTACTAGTAATTGGTAAAGCATAAAAAAATATAAATTTGATCAACATCTATAAAGTATGGGTGTATATTTGGTCCTTGTACTTTGTATCATCATGTAGAAGTCAAAGATTATTTAGCTATCTAACACATGAAATTTTTGATAACATGGTCTAGAAAAACAAGGGAGAAGCTTCTAGTATGATGGAGAAGTGTGTTTTGAGGTTTGTGCATAGCATTCATTATGTCGAAGACTATCAATAGATTCTTCTAGAAGCTAGAATGGAAAAGAAGATCCAACTGCTAGAAACGCTAGGATTCGCGAGTCTTGATCCAAAGGTCAACATTCAAAGTTATTCGTTCACTATGTAGTGGTAAGATAAGATAAGATAATATCATGTAGAAGTCAACGATTATTAGCTACTCCGTACTAGGGAGAAGATTCTAGTATGATGGAGAAGTGTGTTTTGAGGTTTGTGCATAGCATTCATTATGTTGAAGACTATGTATAGAATCTTCTAGATGCTAGAATGGAAAAGAAGATCCAACAGTTGGAAATATTAGGATTCGCCAGTCTTGATCCAACGGTCAGCATTCAAAGTTATTCATATACTATATAGTGGTTATTTATCTCTACTACTATAATGGAGCAGTTTTGAATTGGATCCATAGCACCAATCCCGGCCATTGTGATGTTAGATCCAATGGTTCAAAGAAGTTGGATTCATGTTGAATAGCACCTAGAGCAAACTCCACCATGCATGTTATAGAACCATCATGTCACCACCCCAAAATTGCATAGCACAGTAGGATGTATTCTCTCCACTACTATAATGGAGCAGTTTTGAATTGGATCCATAGCACCAATCCTGACCATTGGGCTCTTAGATCCAATGGTTCAGAGTACCTAGATTCGTGTTGAATAGTACGTACCAAGAGCAAACTCCACCATGTTCTAGAACCATCATGTCACCACCCCCAAAATTTCATAGCACATTATTAGGTTGTATTCTCAATATGCATAGATATAGTTATTATTAATAGACTTAATGTATATGCATTTTTTATCTAATAAGACTATTGGTTAATAACAACTCAATTTTTGTTAAATCACATTTCATACATTAGAGAAAAATGCATAAATTCAGTCTATTAATAATAATTATATACGCATATTAAGAATACAGCCTACTGTGCTATGAAATTTTGGGGGTGGTGACATGATGGTTCTATAACATGGTGGAGTTTTCTCTAGGTACTATTCAACACGAATCCAGCTGCTTTGAACCATTGGATCTAATATCCCAATGGTCAGGATTTGTGTTATCGATCCAATTCAGAACTGCTCCATTATAGTAGTCGAGATCTAAAACATGAAATTTTTGGTAACATGGTCTAAATAAATGAGGGAGAAGATTCTAAAATGATGGATAAGTGTGTTTTGAGTTTTGTGCATAGCATTCATTTTAATGAAGACTATCAATAGAATCTTCTAGACCGTTCAAACAAATAGATTCTTCTAGCTGCTAAAATAGAAAAGAAGATCCAACGGCTAGAAATGTTGAGATTCACGAGTCTTGATCCAATGGTCAATATTCAAAGTTATTCGTACACTATATAGTGGTAAGATAAGATTATAATAGGTAAAGAAAAAAATATAAATTTGATCAACATCTATAAAGTATGGGTGTATATATTTGGTTCTTGTACTTTGTATGTCATGTAGAAGTCAGCGATTATTAGCTATCTAAAACTTTAAAATTTTGGTAACGTGGTCTACAGAAACGAGCCAGAAGATTCTAGAATGATGGAGAAGTGTGATTTTAGTTTTGTGCATAGCATTCATTGTGATGAAGACTATCAATAGAATCTTCTAGATGCTAGAATAATGGAAAAGAATATCCAACAGCTGGAAATATTGGGATTCGCGAGTCTTGATCCAACGGTCAATATTCAAAGTTGTTCATATATTGTTTACCAATTGCAAGATATGCACATCTACTTTCTTTTAGTACTACCAAATATGGGAATTTTACCATAAACTATGATGTGGATATGTCCACGACCTTGCGAGGTTGCTCGGCCTGAAACTTGTTCATAAAAAAACAAGATGATTATTAATCCAGTAGATGGCTTGAATTTCGGGAGGGGGGTTGCTGGAAGTAGATCGGTGTGGACGAGGAAGAGACAAGCCGGAATATGCACCCACGGCTGCAGAGAAGAGATCGATGGAGGATGGATATTGAGAGCCGGTGAAGGGGAGAGCAAACTAAACTTGTTTTGTGTGCATATTACTATTAGCAGGTCCATATATTTACTACTAGTGGAGTGTACCTCATGTCAGCAGCCCAGCATAGCTTTGCTCTGACATCGCACCGCCTTCCGGCTCCTCCTCCCGCTGCTCGCGTGCTGCCTCCTTTTTTTTGGAAGGAGCCGCCTCCCTTTTCGAGTAGTACTAGTACGGAAGTGGAGTACTTTGCTTTACAGAGAAAAATATTTCCATCGCTTAGAAAATTGGAGTTGTTACTTTTCCTAGTATTTGGGAACTCCCATTGGCAAAGCTATTTACCAACACCAAGATGAGCACATCTACTTTCTTGTAGTACTACTACAAAATTCCCATAAACATGGATATGTCTGTGACCTTGCTTGGTCGCTCGTCCTGAAACATGTTCATACTAATACATGGTAGGCCATTTTTGTGAAGCGGCTTTTTTCAAAAGTTGTGAAAAACTCATGTTTATTATTTTTCATGGTAGGTAATACAAGCAAAAGGACGCCATGCATGAGTCCCCCTGTTTTTTTGGCCTATTTCTCTCTCTTTTTTCAAAGCAGGGTCAACTTTGTCGGCATACAAAGTCTAGAAAGAAGTTGAATCTTTGAAAACTCTCGGTCGTGTTCTCCATATATTGGTTGTCTGGTGGGCAACTTCAAAAGATTTTTGTGGAATTTAAATAGAAATTGGCAACTCACATGTGGTTCGAAATAATTTGACATAATTTCGACAGACTCCCTCTGATCCATATTAATGTTCATAGATTCATCTAATTCAAATGTATATAGTCATGTTTCCGTGCTAGATACATATACCGGAATCTAGACAAATCTAAGAACATTAATTGGAATCGAGACAAATTAGATAAGAGATGTCTGACATATCATCACTATATAAAATTATAATAGGTAAAGTAGAAAAATATAAATTTGATCAACATATATAAAGTATGGGTGTATATTTGGTTCTTCTACTTTGTATCATCATGTGTAGAAGTCAAAGATTGTTAGCTACCTAACACTTGAAATTTTTGGTAGTAACATTGGTCTAGAGAAATGAGTGATAAGATTCTAGTATGATGGAGAAGTGTGTTTTGAGGTTTGTGCATAACATTAATTATCCCGAAGACTATCAATAGAATCTTCTAGATGCTAGAATGGAAAAGAAGATCCAACGGCTAGAAATGTCGTTCGGATTCGCGAGTCTTGATCCAACGGTCAATATTCATAGTTACTTGTATTCGTACACTATATAGTACTTGGTAAGATAAGCTTGTACGAATAACTTTGAATGCCGACCGTTCGATCTCAATACTCGTGAATCCCAATATTTCCAACCGTTGGATCTTCTTTTCCATTATAGCATCTAGAAGATTGTATAGATAGTATTCAGCATATTGAATGCTATGCATAAACCTCAAAACACAATTCTCCATCATACTAGAATCTTCTCCCTCGTCTCTCTAGACCATATTACCAAAAAAATCAAGTGTTTTGGGTAGCTAATAATCTTTGACTTCTACATGATGATACAAAGTACAAGAACCAAATATACACCCATACTTTATGTATGTTGATCAAATTTATATTTTTTTGTGCTTTACCTATTATAATTTTATATAATGATGATATGTCATACGTCTATTATCCAAGTCTCACTTGCAGAGCACTCCTCCCGTTGCTCTCGCGTTGCCTACCTTTTGGAGTAGCAGTACATAATGAGGTGGAGTACTTTGCTTTATAGAAAAAATATTTCCATCGCTTAGTAGAATTGTTACTTTTCCTAGTATTTGGAAACTCGCATTGGCAAAGTTGTTTACCAATTCCAAGATTCACACATCTACTTTCTTGTAGTACTACCAAATTACCATAAACTATGATGTGGATATGTCCATGACATTGCTTGGTCGCTCCTCCTGAAACCTGTTCATACTTATACATGGTAGGCCATTATTGTGAAGCGGGTTTCTTCAAAAGTTGTGAAAACTCATGTTTATTATTTTTCATGGCAGGCAATACAAAAAAAGGACGCCATGCATGAGTCCCCCTATTTTGGTTGCCTATTTCTCTCTCTTTTTCCAAAGCAAGGTCAACTTTGCCGGCATGCAAAGTCTAGAAAGAAGTTGAATCTTTGAAAACTCCTGGTCGTGTTCTCGATATATTGGCTGTCTGGTGGGCAACTTCAAAAGATTTTTGTGAAATTTAAAGAGCAATTGGCTGCTCACATGTGGTTCGATATAATTTGACCTAATTTCGACAGACTCCCTCCAATCCATATTAATGTTCATAGATTCATCTAGATTCAAATGTATCTAGTCATGTTTCTGTGCTAGATACATATATCCGAATCTACACAAATCTGGGAATATTAATTTGAATCGGATACAGTAGTGTAATTTAATTGTGTTAATTTATCTACGAACCTTAAACTCAAAGAACCTAGGAATCGCAAGTAAAACATGGATGGTTCGCTATGTACAGAAACATGGCATGCTTCTCGCATTTAGTGCCACATTCTTCTGATTTTCTTTACTGCTAGAACAAAACATCCCCATAATCAGTTGGAAAAGTGAAAAATGTTTTTTCCTAATTGATTGAAACTCCCATGGGCAACATTGTTTACTAGGCCAAGACGCACCCATCTACCCGATGTTAGAACCCTATGTAAAAGTGTAGCTAGGGTATACATCGATATAGAAGGCCATGACCTTATTGCTCGTTCGTGCTGAAAGCCAAGAATTAATAATGTTACATCATGGTGGGTGATGGCTCTGAGTATGGCGCCCAGAAAAATGCTGGAGCAATGATGATGTAGAGCTTGTTGGGAACCCCAAGAGGAAGGTATGATGAAGAAGGCCTCCAGGGTGAATTCCCCTCTCCGGTAGGGTGCCGGGAAGAGCTTCAGATCCCTCCTGATCTAGGGATGGAGATGACGGTGGCTACAGACTCTTTCATGGATTTTTGATCAGGTACTTAGGGTTTTCGTCCCGAGGGCAATATATAGGCGGAAGGAGAGGCCGAGGGGGTGCCGGGAGCGGCCACACCACCCCCTGGCGTGGGCCAGGCCTGGCCGCGCGGCCAGGTGGTGTGGTGGCCCCCTGGCCCCTCTCCGTCTCGTATTCTGGCACTTGATGACATCCGTAAAAATAGGCACTTTGGCTTTTGTCCCGTCCAATTCCGAGAATGTTCATTTTGTCCCTCATAGAGTAGCAAATATAAATGCATAGGACACCTTCAAAGTTCATAAGAGTGACTAGATACAATAGTTTAAAACAAGCAATATCAAAGTATGCATAAATCAACTAGTCTTGGGACAATACACATAGAACTAAGAATGGCCACTATGCTCTCAAAGTAAGTGCATAAAGATAGAAGGTGGAGATTCAATGTAATGGTGGAAGAAAAGCCTTTGTAAAAGGAAGTAGGGATTCAAGTCTCATAAAGAGCTTCCAAAAATTATGGTACTTATAGCTTTCAGCTCTCATTGCCCCTATCATAAGCATCTTGAAGGTGATTAAGGTTAAAGTGACACAAGTAAGAGGATATGCTTGACAAGTTATAAACCAAAATCTCATGCCCCTTACTTACGAAGACCGAACCTCATGCTACTCAACTTTAGTCATGAGTAAGCTCTTGTTATTGTAAGTACATGTGTATCATTAAGAACCGCCAACGGGGTACCCCTTGCACATGATACAGAAGCTTTCCCATAATCAAAATGACAAGGCAAGCAGACAATGAGCATCTCAGCGATCTTTTTATTTGCTATTTGCATAGGTTTTTATTGAGGATGCTTCATAGAGTGCTCATTATGGTGATGCTACAAGTTTCCACCATGATTAGGCATGGCTTAGGCTAGCGGCCCGAGCGTTTCTCTAACAGACATACAAACTCCATGATCTTACAAGTTCCACTTTTATTTCACACCGTCGGGATCCGTAAGCAAAAGAACATGATATCAACGGGGTACAAAGTACAAGTGCAATCTTAAAAGCGTTCCCCATGGTACATGGTTCTGCTAATTTCAACTTATAAAGCGCAAGCATATACGCAACAAAGAAGGACCCAATGGTTCAAGTTTATTAGAGGCAATAAAGTAAAGTGTGTCATCAATTTCGTGAGAGCTTTAATCACTAGTTTTCTCATAACAAGTTTAATTTGGAAGGTAAACAAAAGCATGAATATACTTGGAATAGCATAAGCTAGTAGGTAGGTATGGTGGACTCTTTGGAATAACTTGGTTTGGGGAGTTGGATGCATGAGTGGAACTCATACTTTGTTGTGGAGGCTAGCAAAAGACTGGGAGCGACAAACTAAGAGAGCAATAATGGCCATAATCATGCAGAGCGACCAAACATCATTGATCAAAGCATAAAGTGATACTACAAGTTGAAAACTAAAGGATCATAAAGGCTATGGTGACTTTATATAGTCATAACATGGTGTGAACATGTGCTATGTCAACCCAAATAAAGCATCAAAGGAGAATACCACTATACTATGCTTTAATATGCTAAAACAACGCATGATTCATCCAAGGCACATTAAGCAATCTCAATTGTTTATAACAAGTCATGCTACAGCAAAGAATACTAAGCATAAAGCCAAAACAATATCAAGCATGGCATGACAAAGCATAGGCCACAGTCAAAAACGAGCTCTTTTTACCACATAAGCATGAACTGTCCTACTCTTTTCCAAACCAAACCAAACTATTTGCAAACCAATGTATGAAAGAGGGGGTCCAACCAATTTATTCAGCAAACTAAGCAAACAAAAGCAAATGAAAACCAAAACGAAAATGAAAAAAGAAGATGCTCCAAGAACAACACAACTGTGCATGAAACCATAAAAATGAAACGTTTGGAAGAAACCTGGGATTTTTATTGGTGAAGAAGGGGATGCCTTGGGCATCCCCAAGCTTTGACGCTTGTACTTCTTAGATATTTCTTGGGGTGACACGCGTGGCATTCGCAAGCTTGAGCTTTAGTCCATTCTTCATCTCATTACTCATTCCTTCCATACACCTGAAATTTTTTCTTTATACAAAACTTCACACAATCTTTATTAGCAACATTAGTGCACTCAAGATAAATAAGTCTTAAGGTTCAGTTATAACACCAAATAAACTTCCATTACAACAATAGCTACTGTAGCACTTCCCTCAAAAAGCTTAATTCCCCAAAAGAACTCAAAAAGGAACCAACAAGAAGCAAATGCAGAAAATGGCGGAAATCTGTCAAAACAGACCAGCAGGTAAAGATGAATTTTTTCGAAGACCTTCTGTTGCTCAAATAAAAAAGTGTTGAACTAACGAAAGTTCGATAACAACATGGGGCAGAAGCAAAAAAATGCACGCCTCAAAAAGACGTCCAAAGATTTTACACGAATTTTTACGGTGAAGCACAGAAATCTGTTTCGGGACAGCAACTTTCTCAATCATTACTTCTCTCTCATTAGAGGTTACTCTTGGCACAAAAAGAAAATAAAAAGGATAAGGAGAGGTTATTACAGAGGTAATAACTTCCAAGACTCATATAAAACTTTTGGGTTATCTCCCAATAAGTACTTTTCTTTAACGCCTTTAAGTTAGGCATAAGAAGCAAAGAAAGAATCAAGTGTTCTCAAATGAAGAAGCATTAAAGCCAAATTTTGTTTTCATAGGAGAAGCAAAAGAAATATTTTCTCTCTTTTTAGGGAAGTGTTCTATACCTTTCTTCAGTGGGAGTTGATATTTAATGGTGCCTTCTTTCATATCAATGATGGCACCAATAGTTCTAAGAAAAGGTCTTCCCAAAGTAATAGGACAAGAAGCATTGTATTCAACATCCAAAACATAGAAATCAACGGGGACATAAGAATTGTTAACCATAATAAGAACATCATTAAGACTCCCCATGAGTTTATTTTTAACATTATCATCAAGTGGGACATTCAAATAGTAATCTTCAAGAGGAGGCAAATCAAGCATATCATAAATCCTTCTAGGCATAATAGAAACACTACTATCAAGATCACACAAAGCTTTGAAATCAAAGTCATTCACTTTCATATTAATGATGGGTTCCCAACCATCCTCTTGTTTTATAGGAATAAAAGCTTTATGTTTCATCTTTTCTTCTTTAATCTTTATGAGAGCATCAGTAATATGTTTTGTAAAGGCCATGTTCATAGCACTAGCATTAGGACTTCTAGAAAGATTTTGTAGGAACTTAATAACTTCAGAGATATTGCAACCATCAAGATCAAAATCAAATTTATCATCTAAAGTAGTAGAACTATTACTATCCTCGACACTAATGGTGGTAATAGTAGAAACACTAATGTTTCTAGCAATTTCATCTTCTCTTTCCCACTTAGCATGTAATTCAGCTAATAGTCTAACATTTTCATCAATTCTTACTTGTATGGCATTAGTAGCTGCAAAGGGATTCTCATTAGTGTCAGGTTTAGCGGCCATTTTATTCAAAGAAGATTGAGCTTCAACCAAAGATGCTATATTTCTTTCAGCATTAGAGAGTTTTTCCTCAATAGTTTTATTGAAAGCAGTTTGTTTACTAATAAACTCTTTAAGCATAACTTCAAGTTTAGAGGGAGCACTCCTATTATTGTTGTAAGAATTTACATAAGCATTACCATTGTTGGGAGGATATGGCTTATAATTGTTGTTACCAAAATTACTCCTATAAGCATTATTACCATAAGTATTGTTGCCAAAATTGTTATTTCTTATGAAGTTCACATCAACTTGCTCTTCTTGAGCAACCAAACAAGCCAAAGGGACATTATTTGGATTAATATGGGCTTTCCCATTAACAAGCATAGACATAATAATATCAATCTTATCACTCAAGGAGGAGGTTTCCTCAACATAATTTACCTTCCTACCTTGTGGAGCTCTCTCAGTATGCCATTCAGAATAATTAACCATCATATTGTCCAGAAGTTTTGTTGCAACATCCAAAGTGATGGTCATAAAGGTACCTCCAGCAGCAGAATCCAATAGGTTCCTTGAAGAATAGTTCAATCCTGCATAAAAAGTTTGGATGATCATCCAAGCAGTCAGTCCATGAGTGGGACAATTCTTTACCAAAGATTTCATTCTTTCCCAAGCTTGAGCAACATGTTCATTATCAAGTTGTTTAAACTTCATTATTTCACTTCTCATGGATATAATCTTAGCAGGAAGATAGTATTTTCCAATAAAAGCATCTTTGCAATTAGTCCAAGAATCAATACTATTCCTAGTTAAGGAATTCAACCATTCTTTAGCTTTTCCTCTCAAAGAGAAAGGAAACAATTTCAGCTTAATAATATCACCATCTATATCCCTATGCTTTTGCATCTCACAAAGTTCAACAAAGTAATTTAGATGGGAAGCAACATCTTCATTACCAATACCAGAAAATTGTTCTCTCATTACAAGATTGAGCAAAGCAGGTTTTATCTCAAAGAAAGTAGCTTCAGGAACATGTGGAGCAATAGGTGTGCTCATAAAATCATTGTTGTTGGTGCTAGTGAAGTCACACAACTTAGTGTTTTCAAGAGTAGTCATTTTTTTTGGGTTTTCAAATAAGAAAGCAAACTTGTAAAACTAATTTTTTGTGTTTTTGAATAACAAAACAAGCAAACAAAGCAAAAAGAAAACTAAGCAAAACAAAAACAACAAAGTAAAGAGATTGGTTATGACGGACTCCCCTTGTGAAGATGTCCTTTACTCCTCGGCAACGACGCCAGAAAAATGCTTGATGGCTCTGAGTATGGTGCCGAGAAAAATGCTGGAGCAATGATGATGTAGAGCTCGTTGGGAACCCCAAGAGGAAGGTATGATGAAGAAGACCTCTAGGGTGAATTCCCCTCTCCGGTAGGGTGCCAAGAAGAGCTTCAGATCCCTCCCGGTCTAGGGATGGAGATGACGGCGGCTACAGACTCTTTCGTAGATTTTTGATCGGGTACTTAGGGTTTTCGTCCCGAGGGCAATATATAGGCGGAAGGAGAGGCCGAGGGGGTGCCGGGAGCGGCCACACCACCCCCTGTCGCGGGCCAGGCCTGGCCGCGCGGCCAGGTGGTGTGGTGGCCCCCTGGCCCCTCTCCATCTCGTATTCTGGCACTTGATGATATCCGGAAAAATAGGCACTTTGGCTTTTGTCCCGTCCAATTCCGAGAATATTCATTTTTTGACTTTCCTGGAACCAAAAACAGCAAAAAACAGGCAGATGGCATTGTGGCTCTTGTTAATAGGTTAGTCCAAGAAATCATATGAAAAGTACTCCAAAGTTGGAACAAAACACAAGAAAGTGGATAAAACCAAGCATGGAACATCAAAATTTATAGATACATTTGCAATGTATCAGTGGGCTATAATGTGAATCTGTTTTCCCTAAGGTTGTAGAATCTCATGTTTATCATTTTTCTTGGCAATTAATAATACTACTAGCAAAAGTCCCCCTGATGTAGCCCAACATATGGAAACCACCTTTGGTCCACATCATTCCACGCTAATCATCACTCCAGAGGTGAACTCCTTCCATGCTTTGCCTTTCGTTGGTTATTGTGCGAATGGAATACTACTTGAGACAAATGCCATGATGTGACTAGGTCCATGAACATGATGCCAAGGAGATGCAGCAAGGATGGCTCTGGAGCCAAGACACCCAAGCAAGAGGCCTGGAAGAGAAGACACAAGAAGCTGCTGAAACAGGACCGGAGTCTTCGGACCAGCAGACCGGAGTCTCCGGTCTACCACACCGGAGTCTCTAGCCCGTCTCCGGACCGAGCCCCGAACCTGCGCCTAGGATAGTCTAGACCCCCTCCAGAGGCGACACTAGAGACAGACCGGAGTCTCCGGCCTACACCGGAGTCTCCGGACCCCACACCGCAGTCTCCGGACCGAGCGTCGTGGGCATGTGCGCCTTAAGCTGGGCTTGGCCCATGTAACACCCTAAACATCCTCCTTATGCATGTTTTACCCCTAGCTCGTGGATGGCTTATATATATTCCCCCACCCCCTCCTTGAAACCCTAGAGATGATGATGAATTGAGGCATGTGCCAAACCCTAGATGGGAACCCCCTCTCATTAGTAAATCTATGAGTTGTACAAGGCCTTGGAGTCGGTGCCCTTCTCCAAGTTGTCAAGACCCTCCTCAAGTGTTTGGTCTCTCCCTATCAAGGATTCTAGTAGTTCTTGGTCTCTCCCCTTTGGGATTCTACTTGGTTGCTACTCTCTCCTTGATTTGGATTCTACCTTCTGCATGCCGATCTCTCCTTTGGTGATTCTACCGCAAGGTCTCTCGCCGAGGATTCTATTGGATTGGTTGTTCGAACCAACGGGAGCAAATCGAATTGGGTGTGATTTGGCGTGTGTTTGTATCTTTACCTTGCATTAGAGTTGTGTTCATCGTGTTTTCCCTCACTTCCGCCTCAAATCCGTGAAGATCGGGCCACTCCAAGGGTAAATCCACAAGGAGACCCATAACAACCCCAATTATAATGAACTCTCATGTTTTTGTTTTACGCTTTATTTTGTTTGAATGTTTTCCATACGCGGTTAAATTTGTCGGTATGCAAATACAAATTAGTAATGGCATTTTTCAAAACTATTGTTGGCCCATGATATATTGGCTGCCTAGGTACCTTCAAAAGAATTTTGGATATTTTCAAGAGTAATAGTCTATCATGCTCACATGTGTTCAAGTTTGACCTAATTTCGTTTAATCGACTTAGAGTCATGCATTTTAAGTGCACGTGGAGCTTTAGTTTGGAAGTTTGAAAAATACTTAAACTTGGGAACTATAAGAAAGGGTTGTCCGCTTTGTACAAAAATTTGGTGGGGCCATTCTTTCTTATTTTTCTACCAGTAAAAGTACTTGAAAAACTCACACTTCTGGTATTGCCTACTATATTATGTACTACTATGTATGAACTTTCTTGGGTTACAAGCCAAATGACCAAGGTCATGGACATACCCTGTCTTCATCAAGATAATGAACGTGTGCCCATATTTTAGTATAGCTAGGTTGGTGCATGTTAGCATGCATGGTAAAGAAGTAGAAGTATTTTTTGGAAGGAAGTGTGATCAATATGGCTTAGAGTTCATAGCATGTGCCATTTATTTACTATAGTACATAAAGTGGTTGGATAAATTACATGTTATTTTTCAAGCTTAATTTTCTAGCTAATTTTACCCACTTAGACGACTTTCTGTCGATTTGTCGAATTAGGTCTAGATTAATATTCTACAAGTGCGTGAGAGCTAGTTCAATAGTATAACCGAGTGTTAGGTATAACAAAGTGATACGTCATCTATTGTCGGCTTTATAACAACACGTACAATACCTAACATTTGAACTATAGAACAACTAGCATTACATGTAGTAACCTCATAAAAAATCAAGAAGATTAAACAAGAATAAAATGGAAAACATTTCTATGCCCGCTTGAAAAATCCTAAATCTTGTGAATTGTAAGAAACCATGGTACACTTAGTATGAAAATTGGGGCAGTGACATACTTTATTTATTTTTTGGAACCTGGGTACCGTAGGTCCTAAAGGAGCGAGACACTCCAATTAGCGCACTAGGTTTTGTAGTCGTCGCAATGTGGTCTGAGGACCTTTTTGAAATTATTATTATTACTTTTGAGACTTTTTATATTGGTGTAGACGATTATTAATCCAGTAGATAGCTTGAATTTCGGGGGGGGGGGACGGTTGCTGGAAGTAGATCGGTGTGTCGTACCAAGTCACACGTGCGCAGTGCCACGCTGTGGACGAGGAAGAGACAAGCCGGACTATGCACCCGCGGCTGCAGAGAAGAGATCGATGGAGGATGGATGGTGAGAGCTAGCGAAGGAGAGAGAAAACACAACTTGTTTTGCGTGCATATTACTACTAGTAGGTCCATATATTTACTACTAGTGGAGTATACCTCGTGTCAGCAGCCCATCATAGCTTTGCTATGACATCGCACCGCCTTCCGACTCCTCCTCCCGCTGCTCTCGCGCTGCCTCCTTTTTTTGGAAGGAGCCGCCTCCCTTTTCAAGTAGTACTAGTACGGAAGTGGAGTACTTTGCTTTATAGAGAAAAATATTTCCATCACTTAGAAAATTGGAGTTGTTACTTTTCCTAGTATTTGTGAACTCCCATTGGCAAAGCTATTTACCAATGCCAAAATGCACACATCTACTTTCTTGTAGTACTACTACAAAATTCCCATAAACATGGATATGTCCGTGGCCTTGCTTGGTCGCTCGTCCTGAAACCTGTTCATACTTATACATGGTAGGCCATTTTTGTGAAGCGGCTTTTTTCAAAAGTTGTGAAAAACTCATGTTTATTGTTTTTCATGGCAGGCAGTGCAAGCAAAAGGATGCCATGCATGAGTCCCCCTGTTTTTTTCAGCCTATTTCTCTCTCTTTTTCAAAGGCGGGTCAACTTTGTTGGCATGCAAAGTCTAGAAAGAAGTTGAATCTTTGAAAATTCTTGGTCGTGTTCTCCATATATTGGCTGTCTGGTGGGCAACTTCAAAAGATTTTTGTGGAATTTAAAGAGCAATTGGCAGCTCACATGTGGTTGGAAATAATTTGACATAATTTCGACAGACTCCCTCCGATCCATATTAATGTGCATAGATTCATCTAGATTCAAATGTATCTAGTCATGTTTTTGTGCTAGATACATATACCCGAATCTAGACAAATCTGAGAATATTAATTTGAATCGGAGACTGTAGTGTAATTTAAGTGGGTTAATTTATCTACGAACCTTGAAAACTCAAAGAACCTAGGAATCACAAGTAAAACATGGGTGGTTCGCTATGTCCAGAAACATGGGAACCTCAAAACACTTCTCCATCATTCTAGAATCTTCTCCCTCGTTTCTCTAGACCATGTTACCAAATTTTGAAGTTTTAGATTCGCTAATAATCGTTCACTCTACATGATATACAAAGTACGAGAACCAAATATACACCCATATATTATAGATGTTGATCAAATTTATATTTTTTCTGCTTTACCTATTATAATTTTATATAGTAATGATATGTCAGACGTCTATTATCGGAGTCTCAGATGCAGGGCACGTGCAACTTACTAGTTTACTACTAGTACTACATAAATTTGTTGGATAAATTAGATGTTATATTTTTCAAGCTTAATTTTATACTCCCTCCGACCCAAATTAGTTGACTTAGATTACATGAATCTAGACAAATCTAAGTCAACTAATTTGGGTCGGAGGGATTAGCTAATTTCACCCGAAAGTGCACCATGCTTCAATCAACACGTTCGATGGAATTAAAAGGTTACATCAAAAAATAGAAAATTGCATCCAAGTCCATGCAATTGGCCCAAAGGCCCCTAAAAATAAGCTTGGAAAGGTAGTCGGGTCCGCTCAATTTCAACCGAGCAGCTGAGCCATACTCTTGCTACTACTGTTTGCTTCACACACGAAACACAGCGCGCACCTGCATGTTGATCATGGTCGAAGGGACGAGATTGCTCTAAATGAGTAGAGGAGCACACTGCCCCCCTATCGAGTCGATTCCTCCAGCCGCACCTTCGTCGGCCGCAGGTTCCTTGTGCTCGAGCTCGAACTTGAGCATGTCCTGATGGTGAGGAAGGGCCAGCATAGGACCAATAGGCTCGAGGGTACACAGGATGGCGTCGTCTGCCACGGCCACGGCGACAGGGCGCCCACCCGAGTTGTCTGCCCTGGTCGCATGCTCGCTTGCCGCAGGTTCCTCGCGCGCGAGCTCGAACTCGACCATATCCTGATCGTAAGCAAGGCTAGCATGGGATTGATAGGATCGAGGGGACCAAGGACGGTGTCGGCCACGGCCATAGCAATCTGGCGCCCACGCGAGTTGTGTGCCCCGGATGCATTATCGCTGGATGTAGGTTCTCGATGGAAGGATTGGTCGCTATCTCGCACGGGCTTAACTTGGCCATGGTTGATGTCTAGCCAGAGCGCTTGCCCGGATGCAACTTCGTCACAGTTGAAAGGGAGGGACACCGGGACCGGCGCTTTGTTGTAGAGGTCCAATTTTGTTTGTCTATTGTGTTGACTCCTCCATGACGTGGCCAGCGCAGGATCGGTAGCCTCGAGGGGGCCCAAAATCGCGTCGTCGGCCGGCAGGGCCAACGCACGTTTACCACGGGCGACCAGGGGCTCTACAGAGGCGGCTCCAACGGTGGCTCCAATAGCGGCATGTTCCCGCCGGATGAACTGTTTCGGGGCCTGGCCTCGAGCCGAAGCAGACCTCTGAGGACGACCCAGTCAATCCACCGGGATTCCTTCAAGTATTTGTGAGGGTAACATGCCTTTGGTGGAAGAAAGAAATTTCACCGGAGAGTAGAATGAAGGAGAAAGTATAGTATTAGTAGTACTACTAGCGGTGCTACTCAGTTTTGACCCACCATTTCTCTAAGGAGTACTTTTTTTAGATGCTCCAAGGAGTATGCAGAGCGACCGCTTGGCGGTGCGTGAGTTTTTTCATAGTCGGTGGTTGTACGGGGCATTAACTCACAAGATAAATGTCATATCGGTACTTGTAGCGGCCGTACTTTCATCTAGCCGCAATCTAATCGGATAGTAGGAGTAGTAGTACTATACACTCTCGAAACAGAGGTGGCGTGATGAGGACATCCCTACAATTACACCTACCCCAATGACTACTGAAGATGCTACAACTGTTGCAAGAAAGGATCAGTCCAATGAGATTAGAATTGGACCTATTACAAGAGCTCGTGCTAAGCTACTGGAACAACAGGTGAATTTACTCCTAAACGAATCTGGTACTTTGATTGATGAGAACTTTATACTGCCTAAGTCTATGCATTTATGTATGATCAGGTTCGTTGGACAAACAAGCATGGCGCGAGGAGGAGAAGGGCTACAAGAGAAGCCCAACATGATGATCGTCCAAGGATGCGCGAGGGAGGAGCAGGAGGAAGTCGCAAGAGAAGATGATCAAGATGGAGGCAAAAAGATCTGCCACGACCGGAGTGTCCAGCCAGTTCCACCCGGACTATTCGGCGTGGTCGAGAGGCAAACTGGCGTGGACATTCTGTCTGCCAGTTCGGACACTACCCGCATACCACCCGGAAACTTCAAAGTTTCCGGCCAGACCGGACTGTCCGGCACACTTCACCCGGAGTGTCCGGCCTGACCGGACTGTCTGGCCGATTTCGACCAGAATGTCCGCCCACCGACTGAATCTGGTCCGAGTTGGTTTGTATTAGTTTGAGTCATTTGTGTTTAGTTTCGGTTTCTGGCCGCCCCAGCCGCCCTTATAAGCTCTGGGACGACCCCTAGTTAGGGTTTAGACCACGTTAAAATATTTTGGAGTTGTTTCTTTCATAGAACCTCTGGAATTATCCTATGTTCGAATCTACTAACTATAATTGAGTGTGATCTGTTGTTCCATTGGGAATTAGTAGATTGCATACTACCGTTCGTGGTCACGGCTGCGTGCGCAAGAGTGTGGTGTTGTGAATATCCTACAAGGTTCGAGATCTGTTGCATTGGCATTAGGGATCGAGCGGGAGAGATCATAGCTACGCACTAGTTATCTATCATCCACCATCATCACCACCATCCGCTTACTGAGAAGATCGGGCCACCCCATATCATGGCAAGTAGCTGGCAGCTCGAGCAATGAGTCTGGTAAATTCTTGGAGTATGTACTCAAGTATACAGTAGTAATAAGTTACACATGCCTTAGTGCTCCGGCACGTGATAGAACTATAGAAGTACAGTATGTCATATTATCTCTATTACTATAATGGAGCAGTTTTGAATTGGATCCATAGCACCAATCCTGACCGTTCGGTTGTTAGATCCAATGGTTTAGAGCAGCTGGATTCGTGTTGAATAGTACCTAATCAACCTCCACCATGCATGTTCTAGAACCATCATGTCACCATCCCAAAAATTTCATAGCACAGTAGGTTGTATTCTCTCTACCACTATAATGGAGCAGTTTTGAATATGAATGATCCATAGCACCAATCCTTATCGTTAGGTTGTTAGATCCAATGGTTTAGAGCAGTTCGATTCATGTTCAATAGTACCTAGAGCAAACTCCACCATGTTCTAGAACCACCATGTTGAATAGTACCCATGATATGGCATACGTCTATTATCTGAGTCTCCCGTGCACGGCACGTGCAACTTACTAGTCACTATATAGAAGTACCCGGCATGTGATACTCGCATATTCATATTTTTGAGCTTTACCTATATTATATAATCTTACCACTCTATATTGTGTACGCAGTACTTTGAACTTTGAAAAATCGATCAAGCCTAGAAAATCCCAACATTGCAAACCACTTGTTGAGGGCAAACCTCTAGGGTGGCCTGATCTTTCACGATTCCCTTTCAAATCGAGGGTGGAGTGCAGGGGAAGGAGGGAAGGATGAACACGACGAACACACGCACGAAGAACGCGATGAACACACACACACACAAAACCACGATAAACACCAATAGCTCACGCCAGCGGTGACCGGTCCAGTGCAATCCCTAGGATCGGCGTCGGGCGGAGGACTCTCTCTCGAACCGGCACGGCGAGATGGGAGACTCGGTGAGACCTTGACGTCTAGGCAAAGGGAAAATGATGCCTAGGCCTTGTACAACGCGGAGGCACGATGCAAACTCCAACGAGGTCTGGGGATATTGGTGCTCCTTAGTCAAGGAGCATGAGGCAAGAATTAGATAGATCCACAAGGGGTTTCCACTAATTCCAATATCATGCCTAGGGTTTACAATGGAGGTGGGGTTCAATATATAGGCCAGCCACTTAAACAGGGGTACTTTAGGAATAAAAGACAAGTTCTGGACGGACTAAGGGGTACATGGGCCGCATGCCCAAAGGCCTTTTCATGCCTGGAGACGGTTAGACCAGAGACTCCGGTGTGCAGGCCAAAGACTCCGGTCTAGGCCGGAGATTCCGGTGTAGCCTCCGGACCAGCCTCTGGAGGGGCCTTCAGATTGTCCTAGGGCCCGATGCAGGGGGTCAGACCAAAGAGAGGGCCGGAGTCTCCGGTGTCTTCAGGCCGGAGACTCCGGTGTGCGTAGACCGGAGACTCCGGTCTGAGCAGCTCCAGCGGCTTTTGCTTCACGTTCTGCTCCTTGTTCTCCATCCTTGGGTGCTTGGTGATGTGTCGAAGCTTCGTACCTGATGATGCATAGGGTAGTTGCATGAAGTAGCACACCATCCAAGGAGGTATCAAATTGGCACGAGGAGAGGAGCGAGTTCACCTTAGATTGTAGGAGTTTGGCTCGGGCACGAGTCATAGGTCCACTTAGGGGACTTGTTGGTGTAGATGTAGAAGCGTCCGTAGGACAGGCTGCATCACCACTGGATCTTCTATCCATGCTAGCATATAGAATATTCCATTGATAGTCTTTAGCATAGTGAACGCTATGCACAAACCTCAGAATGCACTTCTC
This sequence comes from Avena eriantha, assembly GCA_910589775.1. Lineage (NCBI taxonomy): Eukaryota > Viridiplantae > Streptophyta > Magnoliopsida > Poales > Poaceae > Avena > Avena eriantha. Next base: position 367,421,029 of record OU342744.1, read on the forward strand.
AATAATTCTAGAATCTTCTTCGTCATTTCTCTTGAGAATAACGAGTAATAGGTAGCTAGTAGTAGGTTGATTTATACATGACACAAGGTACAAGAATCAATTATACACCCTATACTTTATGGACGTGGCTCAAAATTATAATTTTTTTAGTGATACCAACACAATCTCTTTCATTATTATAGTAGGTTGATTTCTACATGACACAAGGTACAAGAACCAATTATACACTCTATACTTTATAGACGTGGCTCAAAATTATAATTATTTTTCAGTGATACCAACACAATCTCTTTCATCATTAATTGTTGTGACACATAAGCATTTTCCATGCATGCAATAAGGTCTTTGACAATGGGGGGGTCTCTTAGCGTGGCATACTAGGAAAAATGCTTTTGTGGCATGTCAATTAAGGAGGAGAGAGGGTGTTGTTGTATCTTACTAGTACGTAGTAGCTAAGATACATCCCTTGCACTTAATTATAGGAAAAAAGAGTTGATTGTCCAATAAAATGCATGCATGAGAGAACAAACATTAAATTAAGATACAACCTCTAAAATACAATGCATTGGAGAGGTTGTCTATTAGGTATTTATAACTCCTATGGTAACGTGCTAAGCTACACCCATTGTGAAAGGCCTAATGCATGATACAATACGTACTACCTGATACCCCCATCAAGGCTAGTCTCATACTCTCATCCCAAACAGAGGTAGAGTAGTAGTACTAGTACCTTCATCCCGGAGTAGTACTAGAGCACAATATTTAGTCTTCCACGTAGCCTTAGGTCATCAAAGCGACGTGTACACCGGGTCAGAGGGAGATAATTAATCGAGGAACACAGCGCTTCCCTAGTTTTCTCTGTGCGGGTCTCTTGCCAAAGAGATAAGATATCGGTTCATGGCCGTTGAATTTGGATGGACGGACGATATTGCCTAGAGTGTGATGAGGAGTCTAGTACTCCTAGTATTTAACTATTGAACCAGTCTCTCTCGCTCGCTCTCATGAACCCTCTCAAATCTGCGCTCCTCCCTTTGCTCTCTCGCTCGGTCTCAAAATCCCTCTCAGATCCACCGCAGTTGAAGAAGATGGCTCTATGGCGGACAAGTGGTTTGAAGCTATGATTGACGTGAGTGCAATGAGGCAGGTCTTCAGCTGCAGGATGTGTTCTCAAATTGTTCGTCGTCCCACATACATGGTTATTACTACTTCTTTCTTCATGATGTTTTCCACACTAGTTCGATACAACTCTTGTTTTTTGGCTAAATCTCTTTTCCTTGCACGAGTAGTGCTTTGGCAAGGCCGCGGCGCATATTGCATGCGCATAATGTGTTGGAAAATTGTTTGATGGCCAGTGCCCGGGGTGTGAATACGGAGCGTCTTCGAATCAACCACTTCCGTGGATCAGATGTCCTCGGGAATGAAGCTCAAGTGCAGCAACAAAGGTTGTGACATGGCTGGCAGCTTCCTCGTGTTCATCGAACACCAGACAACGTGCCCGCACGGGCAGAGGGCGACATAGGTTCTTGACAAAAAAGAACCGTATGATATTCGGGTGTCTATGTGTGTGCTGATTCTGTCTAGAGTATGGTTTAGTTTCTGCCATGGTTGTGTTGTACCTATACTAGTTATGTTATGTACAAATTGAATCATCATCAAATCCACATAGTTTCTCTCTTTTACCGATAGCAAGGGGAAGTACCACCAGCCTGTGCATCTACATAGTTGCTCTCTTTTAGCTAAAAAGCTTGGAAACCCGTAGAACTTGGGTCGCCCTCCACAGCGTATGCAAATATTGGTGCCCAAACCACTTCTCATCCATCTGGCACCGATGCCTACACTGCACAGACGATGCCACAAAAAAATCAAGGATATGTTAAAATATTGGTCTTCCCTGTCCAGCTCAACAACCCTTCCTCTATTTAACGCAGAGACAACAGCCATCCCTCTCATCACGTGGGAGTAGTAACTTGCATGTACATGCAATGCCAACTAAGAAAATTGGTGACATGACATGATAATTAATGATGAAAAAGAAGGAGATATTACCATAACATCACATTTATATGAGTCTAGAACCTAATTAATTAGGTCTTGCATGACACCACACACATGTTATCACCCACTATGAAGACAGTAACATATGCAAGAGGCTGGTCATGGTGGGGAGTAACTTAGGGTGACTTATTTTCAGCTTCTGAGTTGGCTTCTAGGCCGTGGACAGCAGAAACCCAAAATAAGTCTCCGACTCAAGGCTTGCTCATTTTCACCGGGAAGCCAGCGCGTAGTGTAAATCCAGAAACTGGCTCGCACCAGTTTCCCGAGCTTCTAGCTCCAACAACTGAAGCGTTACATTGGTTTGACACCTTTTACTGCTAAATTTAGATAAGACTACCACTCCGCTTGATAAAATGCTTTGGCCAAAACATAACAAGCTGACTCGCACTCAGCGCATGCATCGCGTCCTTTTTTTAGCTCGTGCTACATACATTGATTAGCTCATTTTTGTACTATGTACGAGTACGTGATTACCTCATTTTCGTATTACTCACACTCAGCTGATGCACTGCATCATATTTATGACTGTCTCATATTACGTATGTGATTAGCTCATTTTCTACTAAAAACTAGCATATGTATACTATACATAGTTGGACAGATCAAATCCAGGGGTATAACAGATATCTCAGAACTTATCGTAGTAAATAAGCCAAAACAGCATAAGCCCAAAAGAAGTCTCTGAAAATTTTTAGAAAGCTTCTTCCCACCGTAGTTTCTCCCCACCGAAATCCATAAGCAGGCTTATGCATAAGCATAAGCCCAAAAGAAGTCACTTTTAGAGTAGTAACATGCATATGTTACTAGTCTAAGTTACTACCTCTATTTTCGCAAAATAAAATAAAATAAGTTACTACCTCCATAGTGGAAAGTAACATAGGTGTGGTATCATGTAAAGTCTCATTTATTGCAATGTAGACTCATTTGTCTTGAAATTCTGCCGCAAGCACACTGTGTAGTGACAAGAGAGAAACAATGATTTTCTAGTTCTTATGGCCAGGTCATACCGGTATGGTCGACCGCAAGGTTTCTTAGCTTAAGACCGAGTATTACAATGTTTAAATTCCACTGAGGTCGACCACAGGTGTCTTATATCTGACCTTATTTTCACATTGGAGACGTCCTTATGGTAACATAGCTAGTTACCCTAAGGCTCTCTCTCATCATTCAATTGCATGCCATGTCATTTAAATGCTTAGTTGGCAATACATGTAGGACTACGTACTACCCAAATTACTCCCACTAGCACTATGATGAGCCTAAATAGAACCATGAAGAGAGGACGAGCCAGGGATGACGTTGGGGAGTGACGAGGTAGCGCGGCCCCGCCTTTTGTTCGAGTAGTCCACTATCAGGGTCCATTTGATTCCAAGGATTTGCCTAGGAATTTTGTAGGATTAAATCCTATAGGAAATTTTCCTATGACGATTGTTTGATTTGTAGGATTGATTCCCATAGGATTTTTTCCTAAGGAATCCTTTGTACAGTACTAGTTTTCGTAGGAAATCAAACATTCACCCATACCTCTTTTTTAGATTCCTATGGTGGAATCAAACACACTTTGGTGCATATGAATTCCTATAGGATTGGAGTGAACATGACAATGCAATCCTACATTTTTCCTATTCCTACGATTTTCCTATCCTACAAATCAAACAGGCCCTCACCCATTTCCCCTGCCATCTTCCCCCTCATCCAGGCTAGCACCATGGACTAGCCCCCGCCCCCCCCCCCCACCCCCCCGTCCCCCCTCCCATCCTCCCACCCCCCAAAAAATCTCCAAATGGCGGCGCCACCGGAACTGGAGCGCTCCTCACAGGAGCGCATCATCGAGTCTGGCCCCCATGTCTTCCGTGCCTGCTGCGTCTCCGCAGCCACAACCGACTTCTCCATCTTCGAGCCGCAGTTAGTTAACGAGGCGATGACGTATACAATGACACTGAAGATCTTCTTCTCGACGACGTTCGAGCTCAGGAGGATGCCTGGCTCTATCCCAGCCCCTCTAGAGGAGGACGATGTCACGACCACACCATGCGAAGAGGAAGTGTTGAATCTCAGCCTGCCTCCCAGCAAGTTGCGAAGGGCGAGCAAGGTCGTGGGAACTATGCGCAAGGTTCTTGGCCGTGTATGGCTGCTGAAGAACCTGCAACTCACGGCAGAGGAGTGAGACATCATAATGTCGTACGACATTCTGCACCGGATCTGGCTTGAGGCGTGTATGTGGGTCGAGGGGTTCCACTTTGACCTGACCCTCAGCCTGAATCTCTGGCTCATCGTCAACTTGTCGGCGCTTCAAGACAGTTGGTACTTGGTTGAGCAGGAGGATGGCCACTGCAGCATATGCATGCAGGCGCTATCGAAGTGCACAACGGTGCGTCTCCGGGGATGCAACCATCTGTACCACCGCAAGTGCATATTCACTTAGTTTGAGACCAACACCAGCTGCCCTATCTGCCGAGACAATGTGCTCGCCTATCTCTACTAATACGAGGTGCATATGCACCCTTCTGTATGAAACTGGTCATGTGGTTGAGAATTAATTAATGTACTGAACCAATGTTTCTGCTGCACGCCAAGTGAACATGTTCTATATATGTTTACACTTGTCGAATTAAGCTTAATCCAATTTAGATACAGAAAACAATTAGTCTAGGATTACAATCCAACAGGAAATTTTCATCATGTCTCATACATTTTACAAAGAGAAAACCAATACGAATCACTATTCATAATATCACTGCATAATATGAAACAATAGTCTAATCATCATCACCATCATCGCTTTCTGCACCGTCGTGTTGTAGATCCACATATTCTCACTCGATTGGATCTTCTTCCCCTTCCCATTCATCATACATGTCCTGAGATTCATCAGGTAGAACCAGTTTATTCATGTCTTTGTCGACTACACTAACGTCGACAGTGAAATCTACTTGTCCATCATGTGCAGAGCCGCCTCTGGCAATCAAATTTTCATCGACGTCAGCCAGTTCAGTTACCATACAACCACTAGGATCATCTTGGTGGGCAACATCTGTAGTGATTGGCTTGTGATACTCATTCACATCATAGGTGCTCCTTGCCTCAAACTTTTGCACATATTGCCAGTCCTTATTATCTCTGCCATCTAAGAAAATTACCTTGGAAGCTTGAGTTACCAAAATATAAGGTTCCTCCTTGTACCACTCAGTAGTAGTATTGATCGATATGAAAGTCCCATCATTTTTGGGGCCTCTTTTGTTGTTCGGATCTTGGTCATACCAATAACACTTGAGTAGAACCACAGATCGACCACCAGTCTTGTCGTTATAATTCAACTTAATAACCTCTTTTATGTGACCATCATGATTATAGTCATCTACCTTCTTCATTTTGGTTGTCAAGTGCTCTCCACTGGTCGTGATGCCACTGTTTTGTGTCTTCAGATGTTTCTCACGCTCATAAATGTTGTAGTGGATACCATCGTCATTGCAAGCTAAAGCTATCTACACCCGCTTTGCCGGACCACGTGATAGGGCATAGAGACCATCACTAACATCGCCCGGATTCTCTTCACGTAGCTTCATGATCTGCGGTTATACAAAATAATCAAGAGGTCATCTCATGTGCACAATTCGTATGCAATTCAAAGTTCAATTGACCATCTTACATGATTCCTAAACCATTCTTGAAACCCACCCCCACATATTGGTGCAACATAATCTTTTCCTTTGGTTGTTTTAAATAACCTATAAAAATGATACTCAAGTAAGACATCTGAACATATCTTGCTACAAGTTTCATTTCATATATGTGAGGATATGTATGAATAGTGCTCACGCAGCAAAGTTTTTAGCCTAGTCAGCGTTATTCAACACATACCAAGTAAGTTGGTCATATCTGTGCTGCATTAATGTTTGATGTTCCTTCTTTCCTACTTGGCAAACACCATGGTTAAAAATAGATTTTTCAACTTCTTCAATTCTGCCACCCATACTGGATCTTGTTTTACGATTAGGAATGTATCTTGAGCAAAATGCAAATGCTTCAGCAGCAATGTTTGCCTCTGTAATGCAAGCCTCTGCTCTAGCCTTGTTCCTGACAGTACCCTTGAAAGTGCAAAGTCGACGTTATATAGGGTACATCCATCCGTACTGTACGGGGCCTCTATAAAGTGCATCTTCAGTCAGATAAACAGCCAAATGCACCATCACATCAAAGAAGGCTGGTGGATATATCAGCTCAAGCTTGCACATGATTTTTGCTATGTCCGTCTGAAGACGCTCTACAACTCTTCTGTCCAGAGTTTTGCTATAGATTTCCCTAAAGAACTTTCCCAACTCTGCAAGCACGTTGTGCAAATCCTTGTTCACTAAACCTGTAACACCAAGAGCTAAAATCCTTTGTAGTAGGATGTGGAAGTCGTGAGTTTTCAACCCTTGGAGCTTGTTCCCCTCTGCATTGATACAATTTGCAATGTTGGAAGCAAATCTAGATGGGAACTTCACACCTCGGAGGAAGTCACAAAATAGTACCCTTTTATTCATCGACAAGGTAAATTCTGCACCTCAAAATTTGTAATGTTTTTCACCGCCCTTATCAACAGTATCTTCAGGATACAGCTTCAAGTTATTGTTAACGTTGATTTTTTCGCAGTCAAGCCTAGCATTATAGCTATCTTTTGTCTTAGATGGAATGTTGAGTAATGTGCCTATAATGCTATCACATATATTGTTCTCCATGTGCATGACATCAATATTATGTCGAAGTGTCTTACCAGCCCAATACGGCAAGTCCCATAGAGTGGATCTGTGCTTATAAAATATTCTCGGTTCCTTTTCCTTCCCTTGGGAATCTGCTGCTACTTCTTCCGCTCTCTTCCTTTTGGATGTTGCTCCTACTGTCGGTGCATCTTCTGTAATATTTCTTTTTACCTCGTCTAGCAGCTGGTTGTTTTCCTGGTTTGACATTTCTGACCTTTTGTAAATGCGCCTGCAACTCAACTGTAGGGACCTTTTGTGGTGTAGTGCCATATTCAGTCCTCTTTCCATAGAACTGCAAATTTTTCAAGTTTTTTTCGGAATTTGTGGCCTTGAGGAAGAAAAACCCGGTGGCCAAGGAAACCAGTCTTATTTCGTAGCCTCACTGTGACATGTTTTGTCTCACAGCAAACACGTGCGTTATAACATGTTGTCACTCTGCCTGACATAGTGCCAAGAGCTAGAAAATCATGGGTGCAGAATACACAGCAGCACGCATAGGGAACTTGGCATCTTCATGGTTGCTGGCAAGGATATCAGGAGTCATGACACCCTTCCATAGTTCCTGCAAGTCTCGTGTAAGAGGCTGCATGAACAGATCAAAATCCTTCCCAGGTGATTTGGGACCCGGGATGCGTAAAGCCAGCAAGTAGTTCGATTGATCAGTGCATGCCTAGGGAGGCAGGTTGTAAATTGTAACAAGTACTAGCCACATGTTGTACGAGTTACTCATGTTGCCAAATGGGTTAAATCCATCTGTAGCTAGGCCAAGTCTCGGGTTCCTTAGATCCGCTGCAAATCCTATATGGGCCTTGTCAAAGTTCTTCCATTCATCGCCATCAACTGGATGTCTGAGTAAGTAATCGTCTAGCTTGAGAATCTCTTTGTGCCATCTTGTTTCCTTAGATGTTTGTTCTGACTGAAACAACCTCTTCAATCTATCTATAATTGAAAAATATCTCAGAACCTTACAAGGATCTTTCTTCTTTTTATCACCATTTTTCCATCTTGATTCGTTACATACTGGGCATTTATCGAGGTTTTCATAATCCTCCTAGAACAGTACACAGTTATTTGGACAAAAATGGATCTTCTCATATGATAGTCCAAGTACCTTGATGTACTGTTTCATCTCATAAAAGGATTTTGGCAGTCCTTCCCTAGGGATAGACTCGATGTACACCTTAATCACTGAATCGAAAGATTTGTTGGTAATCTTGTTGAACGACTTCTCCTTTAGTAATTTTATTACTAGTTCAAATCTTGAGATACCAGAATCAGGGTCCACTAAACACTTGGTATCTTCTATCAGGTCAGAGAAAAGTGATCTTTTAAGAGAAGGAGCGCCTTTTTTGCTTGCAGTGGGGTACAGGTCCCTTAACAAACCGAAAGGTCCTCATCCTCGATCTGATGAGCTTCAGGCGGATCAGCATCAGCTAGAGGATCAAGAACATGTTGATCATATGGTTCACCATGTGTAGTCCACCTAATATATGTGCGTTGCATCCCATTAATGAAAGTATGGTCTGCGACTATGCTCTTACTCATATTTTTATAATTAAGGCATTGTCGGCATGGGAAAAACACATCCGAGTCGTCGTTATGCTATCTAACAAACTTCATGAAGTCATTAACACCTTCCCAATATTAAGGTGTTGCTTTTTTCCATTCAGTATCTAATATGTGTCCATCTGTTGAGGATAGAGATGGTCAGAAGCTTTCAAGATATTTCACCGAACATGTTGATTACAGATCTAATTAAGCCAAGATATCTGAGCATCCTGATTGAATATAGAACTATAAATGCCACGTAATTTTAACTTATTTCAAAAATTGAGTGCAGAACTATGTTACATATTTGAGAGAAGAGATCGACAAAGAACAAAATGACAACCAATTCGAACAAACAGATCAAGTGCAGAACAATGTCAAACGAGCAGATCGAGTACGAAACTACTTCAAGGGAATGATTGAGCGAACTAAGGATATTATAAGCGTACCGTGGGGATCAACCAGCTAACCATCGGCCTATGTGCGTCTTGAAAAGAACGGCGCTGCCAGCAATGGTGTCAGGCTGCCCCGGCTGATAGACGGAGTGTGAATGTTTTGGTGTGCGGCTTGTGGTTTTGACCGCCTGCGCATCTCCAGAAGAATGGCGCAAAGAGACAGTAGCTGGCTGCTGGAGTGAAGGCGCGAGTTGGAAGGCGCGAGTGGGAAAGTTTTGGCGCGCACGAGCTATGTGTCCTGGTTGTCAACAATTTTCACGCGAAAATATCAGCCAAAATTTTCTCCCTCGTTTTTTCTTCCTTGTTGAGGTCCGGAATTTTTATTACTGAGCCCAAGAAATTAGCCTATCAGGCCCAATCATAGCCCAAAACCTTAAATTCGGCCTTTTCATTGTCTTGTGGCCGCTGACCATAGCACATTCAGTTTCGGAGTGAGCCCATAAAGAATAGGGCATCCGTCCCCAGTTATCCCAGAATCTTTTTAATTCGGCCTTTATGGTCATCCCCTTCCCCAGCCCCCCCCTCTAGAAAAAGCTCCGTCTACCTATGTCGTTTTGTTGAAACTACTGCATTACTAGTAAGTTCCACGTACCCTGCACGTGAGAACCAGATAATAGACATATGACATATCATCACTATATAAAATTATAATAGATAATTTTCAAAAATATATAATTTGATCGACATCTATATAGTATGTGTGTATATTTGGTCCTTTACTTTGTACCATGTATATTTAGACCTAGCAACGGACCGATGTCAAAACAGCGGACGGGGCTGGAAAAAATTCCATCATGCACACGTTTCATTTACAGAGAGGCTGACACATGAGACCCAACAGTGCGGCCTTATAAATATGTTGCATCGAGCAACATTGCCAAGTTCGAAATAGGGAAGCGCGAGTGAGAGAAAAGTCCAGCGTGGTGAGAGATTAACATGGAGGACCCAACAACGTTATCAAGTTTGACCCGAAAAAACAGTCCAACATACACACACGCCTTTCGAGGCTAGGGAACTATTTTTTTAGCGCGGGGTCAGGGAACTGCTGAGCACAGGCCAGTGAAATTTGAGAAAGGATCCCATGGAGCATAGGCAAGAACATTTTAATTCGGCCTTGTCAGGGTCAAGGGACTGCTTAGCATAGCCTAGTGAAATTTAAGAAATGATCCCATGGAGTATAGCACATGTAGATGGACCATGTAGAATAGCCCAAAATATTTTTAATTCGGCCTTTTAAGTATTGCCCCTCACCTCTTAAAAAAACTCCGCCTCCACCTCTTAAGAAACTCCGCTATATTTTTAAGAAACTAGTCCATTATATATGTGACATTTTATCAATTAAAATAAAAGGAGTCTGACCTTTTATTTTTTTAAATATAAACACGGACACACAACATCTTTTTAAAAACATTAAAACATAACTTGAAGGTACTAAGGAATGTTTAATAATATATTTTCTATAATTATCTTTGGCGTAGTGGTGACACACACAGTTTAAATCTATTAGAAGTCCAAAACAGCAGACACGGCCGAAAAAAGGTCTATCATACATACACACATTTCATTTAAAGATAGACCGACATGTGGGTCCCACCAGCGCGGCCTTATACAGGTGTTGTATCGAGCAACGTTGCCAAGTTCGAAACAGGGAGGCGCGAGCGAGAAAAAAGTCCATCATGCACACGTTTGTTCTAATGAGAGGCTGACATGGGGGACCCAGCAGCCTGAAAAAATGGCTGATGCAGCGAGCAACATTATCAAGTTCGAAACACGGAGCGCGAGCAGAGAAAAAAGTCAATCATACAACCGATCCTTCTAATGGGAGGTTGTGATGTGGGACCCAGCTGCGTGACCAAACGGCAGATTCGTCAAGCACCGCTATCTAGTTAGGAACAGGGTGGCGCTAGAGTAGAAAAAAAGTCTGTCATACCCATGATTCTTCTAATGTGAGACTGACATAAGGAACCCATCAGCATGGCTGATTGAGCGAGCAATGCTATCAAATTCGGAACACGGAGGCGCGACCGAGGGAAAAATTCTATCATACACACGTTTCTTCTAATGAGAGGATGACATGTGGGGTCCAGGAGTTTGATTAAATGGCTGATGCAGCGAGCAACGCTATCAAGTTCGGAACATGAAGGCGCGACAGAGGGTAAAAAATCCATCATACACACGTTTCTTCTAATGAGAGGATGACATGTGGGGCCCAACGTCATGATTAAACGGTAGATGCATCGAACAACGCTATCAAGTTCGGAACAGGGTAGCACGAGCCAAGGAAAAAAATCCATCATACACACGTTTCTTTTAATGAGAGGATGACATGTGGGGCTCAGGAGGTTGGTTAAACGGTAGATGCATCGAGCAGCACTATCAACTCGGAACGGGGTAGCGCTAGCGAAGGAAAAATTCCATCATACACACGTTTCTTCTAATGAGAGGATGACATGTGGGTCCCAGGAGATTGATTAGACGGTAGATGCATCGAGCAGCGCTATCAACTTAGGAACAGGGTAGCGCGAGCGAAGGAAAAAATTCCATCATGCACACGATCCTTCTAATGAGAGGCTGACATGTGGGACCTAGCATCTTGACTAAACGGCAGACGCCTCGAGCAACGTTATTGAGTTCAAAACAGGGAGGCGTGACCGAAAAGTATGGTCCGCTAGAGACACTAACCTCTAGAACCCACATGCCTCAAAAGACTTCGGCGAGTCAACATCGTGCGAGGAAACGAAAATATTGATTCTACCACGCACCGGCCGAGCTTCCTCCATGTTTTTAGTAGATCCGTCATAGTAGAGGGTCGCGAAACCGGAAAAAAAAAGTTTTCCATTAGCCACGATCGAGCCAAGAATTTCGTCGCGGAAGACGCGCCTTCTACGATGACCGTTAGACCCATTCGTTGCGGAAGGAAACTTTTCTTGTAGTGACACATGCAATGACTCTGGTGGATCTATATGTGGTTTGTGAAAAGAACAGACATGCAATGAACTCTGGTGGATCCATATGTTGTCTATGAAAAAACAGACATGCAATGACTCTAGTTGTGGTTAATGAAAAGAACACACATGCAATGACACTAGGGGATCCATATGTGGTTAATGAAAAGAACACACATGCAATGACACTAGTGGATCCATATGTGGTTTGTGAAAATAACACACATGCAATGACATTGGTGGATCCATATGTGGTTTGTGAACAGAACACACATGAAATGACACTGGTGGATCCATATATCGTCTATTAAAAGAATAGGCATGCAATGAATCTGGTGGATCCTTGTGTGGTTTGTGAAAAGAACAGACATGCAATGACTCTAGCCGTGGTTAATGAAAAGAACACACATACAATGAACTCTGGTGGATCCATATGTGGTTTATGAAAAGAACACACATGCAATAACACTGGTGGATCCATATGTGCTTTGTGAAAAGAAAACACATGAAATGACTCTAGATGTGGTTAATGAAAAGAACACACATGTAATAACACTGGTGGATCCATATGTGGTTTGTGAGAAGAACACACATGCAATGACTCTAGTTCTGGTTTATTAAAAGAACACACATGCAATGACATTGGTAGATCCATGTGGTTTGTGAAAATAACAGACATGCAATAACTCTAGCTGTGATTAATAAAAATAACACACATCCAATGACACTAGTGGATCCATATGTGGTTTTTGAAAAGAACACACATGCAATGACTCTAGTTGTGGTTTATGAAAAGAATACACATCTAGTGACTCTAGCTGTGGTTAAAGAAAAGAACACACATGGAATGACACTAATGGATCCATATGTGGTTTGTGAAAAGAACACACATGAAATGACTCTGGTGGATCTATATGTGGTTAATGAAAAGAACAAACATGCAATGAACTCTGGTGGATCCGTATGTGGTCTATGAAAAGAACAGACATGCAATGACTCTAGTTGTTGTTAATGAAAAGAACACACATGCAATGACACTAGGGGATCCATATGTGGTTAATGAAAAGAACACACATGCAATGACACTGGTAGATCCATATGTGGTTTGTGAAAAGAACACACGTGCAATGACACTGGTGGATCCATATGTGGTCTATGAAAAGATCAGACATGTAATGACTCTAGTTGTGGTTAATGAAAAGAACACAGATGCAATGACTCTAGCTGTGGTTTATTGAAAGAACACACAAGAAATGACACTGGTGGATCCATGTGGTTTGTGAATAGAACAGATATGCAATGACTCTAGTTGTGGTTAATGAAAATAACACACATTTCAATGACACTTGTGGATCCATATGTGGTTTATGAAAAGAACACACATCAAGTGACTCTAGCTGTGGTTTAATAAAAGAACACACATGCAATGACACTAAGGGATCCATATGTGGTTAATGAAAAGAACACACATGCAATGACACTAGGGGATCCATATGTGGTTTGTGAAAAGAACACACATGGAATTACTCTGGTGGATCCATATGTGGTTTGTGAAAAGAACAGACATGCAATGAACTCTGGTGGATCCATATGTGGTCTATGAAAAGAACAGACATGCAATGACTCTAGTTGTGGTTAATGAAAAGAAAACACATCCAATGACTCTAGCTGTGGTTTATTGAAAGAACACACATGCAGTGACACTAGTGGATCCATGTGGTTTGTGAAAAGAACAGACTTACAATGACTTTAGATGTGGTTAATGAAAAGAACACACATTTCAATGACACTGGTGGATCCATATGTTGTTTGTGAAAAGAACACACATGAAATGACTCTAGTGGATCCATATGTAGTTTATGAAAAGAACACACATCCAGTGACACTAGCTGTGGTTAATGAAAAGAACACACATGCAATGACACTAGGGGATCCATATGTGGTTAATGAAAAAAAACATGCAATGACACAGGTGGATCCATATGTGGTTTGTGAAAAGAACACACATGCAATGGCTCTAGTTGTGGTTTATGAAAAGTGTTATGGGTCTCCTTGTGGATTTACCCCGTGAGTGGCACGATCTTCACGGATTTGAGGCGGAAGTGAGGGAAAACACGATGAACACGATGAAAACAACTCTAATGCAAGGTAAAGATACACACACGCCAAATCACACCCAATACGATTTGCTCCCATTGGTTCGAACAACCAATCCAATAGAATCCTCGGCGAGAGACCTTGCGGTAGAATCACCAAAGGAGAGATCGGCAAGCGGGCGGTAGAATCCAAATCAAGGAGAGAGTAGCAACCAAGTAGAATCCCAAAGGGGAGAGACCAAGCACTACTAGAATCCTTGATAGGTAGAGACCAAACACTTGAGGAGGGTCTTGACAACTTGGAGAAGGACACCGACTCCAAGGCCTTGTACAACTCATAGATTTGCTATTGAGAGTGGGTTCCCATCTAAGGTTTGGCACATGCCTCAATTCATCATCATCTCTAGGGTTTCAAGGAGGGGGTGGGGGTATATATATTGGCCAGCCACAAGCTAGGGGTAAAACAGGCATAAGCAGGAAGTTTAGGGCGTTACATGGGCCAAGCCCAGCTTAAGGCGCGCAGGCCCACGATGCTTGGTTCGGAGACTCCGGTGTGGGGTCCGGAGACTCCGGTGTGGGGTCCGGAGACTCTGGTGTAGGCCGGAGACTCCGGTCTGTCTCCGGTGTCGCCTCCGGAGGGGGTCTCAGACTGTCCCAGGCGCAGGTTCGGGGCTCGGTCCAGAAACGGGCCGGAGACTCCGGTGTGGTAGACCGGAGACTCCGGTCTACTGGTCCGGAGACTCCGGTCCTGCTTCAGCAGCTTCTTGCGTCTTCTCTTCCAGGCCTCTTGCTTGGGTGTCTTGGCTCTAGATCCATCCTTGCTGCATCTCCTTGGCATCATGTTCATGGACCTAGTCACATCATGGGCATTTGTCTCAAGTACGATTCCATTCGCACAATAACCAACGAAAGACAAAGCATGGAAGGAGTTCACCTTTGGAGTGATGATTAGCGTGGCATGATGTGGACCAAAGGTGGTTTCCATATGTTGGGCTACATCATCTCCCCCCGCTTGAAAACGAGTCGACCTCGACGATGTTCGCTCATCATGTAAGGAAGGAGGTTTGTCCTTGGCCTTGATCTTGAACACGGTCGGATCGCCGGTGTCGAAGCCATTCTCAAACTTGTTGAAGAGCTTGTGGTACATCTTGCCATCATGTTGTGGTTGGAGATCTTGTAGCCTTATCCTTGTAGTTCGTGGTGTATCTTGGGTACCTTGCAAAACCGACAACAAAGAGAGAGAATTATATGAATGTTTGTTAGTATGGGTCACACTCAAGTCTCTCTTCTCACATTTTGTGGATTGCATCGTGGCACTCATGATTTTTCCACTCATTTTTGGCTTGTGGCACTCACTCTCTTGATGGTGGTTCACTCTCTCACCACTCGTCTCACAAGGGTCTTTAGCTTGCTTTATCTTGTTGACGGGTGTCATGTTGAATGCGATGACTTGGCTTGGCGTCATGGGTTGGAGCACCAATATCTTGTCATTCCACTTGAAGGAGTATTGGTTGGTGGAACCATGATGCATTGCTCCTTTATCGTATTCCCATGGCCTTCCAGGTAGCATGTGGCACACGGACATTGGCACGACATCACACTCGACGGTGTCTTCATATGGGCCAATCTTGAAGGAGACTTGGACCTTGGATGTTATCTTGAGGGCTCCATTGTCATCCAACCATTGGACAAGGTAGGGGTGAGGGTGCTCTATGCATTGCAGCTTGAGTTTCTCACAAAGCTCCTTACTTGCGAGGTTTTGGCAACTACCTCCATCAATGATCGCTTTTATTGACTTGCCATCAATTCCAGCACGAGTTTGGAAGATATTGAGGCGTTGTTCTTATCTTGGGATAGAGTTTGTTGGCGTGATTTGAGCTATGATAAGTGCGGGGCCCGGATCATGCTCGCATACAAGTGTGTCATCCTCTTCCATTGCGGCTGTCCTTCCAATAGCTCGTTGAGTGAGAGCTTCATATTCCTCTTCACTTACGGAGTAGGTTGCGCCATTCTCATCCGTAAGCATCACTCGTGAGTTGGTGCACTCATATGACTTGTGACCTTTCACTCCACACTTGAAGCAAGTGACTTGACTATCCGATGTCGTGTTGGAGGAGGGTGCTATCACGGTCTTTGCTTGATTGGATAAGCTTGTTGCTTGGTTATTTGGCTTTGCGGGAGCATTTTCATTGATGGACGCAAAGTATGGCTTGGGCCTCTCGTATGCATTCTCCTTTTGCAAGTGCCACTCAGCTTTGGTAGCTTGATGGAGGAGCTCGGTGAGGTTCTTGTACGGTTGAAAGTCAACAATCTTCCTTATTGGGCGGCTCAAACCATTGAGGAACCTTGCTATGGTTTGCTCTTCAAGTTCTCTCACATCAGCTCGCATCATGGTTTTCTCCATTTCCTTGTAGAACTCTTCAATTGACTTGGTGCCTTGTTTCAAGTTTTGTAGCTTGTCTAAGAGATCTTGGCGATAATGCTTGGGGACGAAGCGTGTGTACATCACTTCCTTCA
Source organism: Avena eriantha (assembly GCA_910589775.1). Classification (NCBI taxonomy): domain Eukaryota; kingdom Viridiplantae; phylum Streptophyta; class Magnoliopsida; order Poales; family Poaceae; genus Avena; species Avena eriantha. The sequence goes on from OU342744.1 coordinate 367,437,387, forward strand.
TCTCAGTCCAAGTTTCAATTGGAGGTTCCTCATTCTTCTCGCGGTTCTTTTGGAAGTCTTCCCACCAAACATTTGCATAGTCCTCAAACTCAAGGGATGCCATTGCAACTTTCTTTTCTTCAGAGTGGTTGTGAACTTGGAAGATCTTGTCAACTTTGAGCTCCCAATCAATGTATGCATCGGTGTCTTCTTCTCCCTTGAACTTGGGCATAATGAACTTGAGCTTCCCAAACTTGCCCTCTTCATGTTCACGGTGATAGTTGCGGCGATCTTGCCTTATGCTTGCTTCACTTGGTGCACGTGGTGGTGGAGGAGGAGCTTGATTTTCTCGAGGACGCGGTTGAGGAGGAGCTTGATGCGCAAAGTCTCTTCTACGCCTTTGCTCGGGATCATTTGCATTCATTGGTTGTTGATGACGATGGTGGGGTTAAGCGTAGCGGTTGTTGTGTCACGCGTGATGTGCATCCTCGTCATCATCACTCGTATCCCATTGTCATGCTCGATGAACTTGTTGTTGATGGCGATGGTCATGGTTTGGGTGTTGGCGCCTATCAACGCGGTTCTGTTCACCATGGCGTTCTTGCTCTTGGGGTGGTGGTGGCGCTTGTACCATAGCTTGTTGTGGAGGGTAACTATGTTCTTCTTAGTGTTGTGGATGCGCTTGGTCATCATGGTGTCGATGACGTCTTGCGTGGTGCGGTTGTTGATGTTGTGGCTCAACCACTTGTTCATGGCGATGACGAGCTTGATGTTCCCCATTGTGGTGGTGGGGTTCTCCATGATGAGAATGGGAGCGCGAGGGGTCGCCATGATGACTTGAGGAGTGCGCGCGAGACGAACTTGACGAGCTTGAATGGTGTCCATGACGGTTGCCGAGGTTGGCAATAGCTTGGTGAAGAGCTTGGAATTGAGCATTGTGCTCCACTTGGCGTTGCCTGTCACGGTAGTCGAATTCTCGAAAAGTTTCATCAAGCCGGTTCTCAAGCCTCTCAAATTGGGCATTGAATTCTTGGCGTTGCACCCATAAGTTGTGGCGCGTGGCAAAACCATCTTGGTTGTTTAAGTTTCCATCTCCACTTTCTCCGCTTTCCCTAGACATGTTGTTTGACCACAAGTGAAACGAGGGTGGTATTGGTGGTATGGTATGTGCTACCTTGCCTCACCAAGTCAAAAATTGGAAAGGTTGTTCTTGCCGAGAGCAAAGCGAATACACAAGACACACACAAAGGCCTATGGTGGATGGGTAGGAAGGTGGATAGCAAATGGAACAACCAAACGAAAAAGTTATTGTCAAAAGTGGGTAAAATCCAACCAAAAACAAAGTCAAAGGAAAAGTTAAAAAGGGGGACGAGAACCTATGACTATACACACACGGTGGAGATTAATGTGGCTAACACGACTATGAAAATGAGCAACGAACAAAATTGGTCCTAATGAAGACTAATGCTCGGTGTCGTGCCAACACTAGGAGAGCCCGTAGCCCGTTTGCCAAAAGATGGAGAAGCAACGGATTTGTACGCTTGCCTTGCTCTTGCTCGCACTCTTGCTTAGAAGCTTTGGACTCTCTTTTGTATTGGTATCTTTCTCTTTTTCTTTTGCTTATAAGCTTTTTTTTGTACCTCTTTCTTTGCTATGCTATGGAGTCAAGTTTTTGCTATTGCCTTATGCAAGAGCAAGCGCACAATGCTTCGGCAAACACAAGATGAGCTACTCTCGATAGGTTAGGTAACACACAAAGGAAGAAGGGGTTAACAAGGGTGGTGCAAGTTATACCTTGTGGTGATGTCGCACTTGCAGCCGTTGGTGGAGGGATGGTTCGAGTTCCGTGGTGTCGATGTCGAGTGCGAGGCGTTGCGGAAGCTTTTGTTAGTTGATAGACACGCACACGAAACACAAACGTCAAAAGGAAATCAGTCGAAAAAGGAAAAGGGGGTCAAAAAATTTGTCAGGGCTGGAGACTCCGGTGTTGATGGTCCGGACACTCCGGTGTAGGCCGGAGACTCCAGTCTTTTGGTCTGGAAACTCCGGTGTGGGCTGGAGACTCCGGTATGTCGGTCCGGACACTCCGATCTGGAGTCTACACGACGAATAGCTCGTGTTGTTGAGCGGGAATTCGGCCCTTGAACCCTCAAATCTAGAAAATTTCGACCAAATTGGGCTAGGAAATGCAGGGCACAAGTAGACCAACTCCAAAGACAAGTTTCTATTGGACTAAAACCACAATCAACTCACCAAAACGAGAGATCGATCCAAAAGCCATTTGGGACTATATTTTTGGTATTTTTCAGTTTATGGTGGAAATCGAAGGGCGAAGTCAAATCCGTGGCAACCAAAAGCTACTGATACCAGTTGTTATGGGTCTCCTTGTGGATTTACCCTTGGAGTGTCCCGATCTTCACGGATTTGAGGCGGAAGTGAGGGAAAACACGATGAACACAACTCTAATGCAAGGTAAAGATACAAACACACGCCAAATCACACCCAATTCGATTTGCTCCCATTGGTTCGAACAACCAATCCAATAGAATCCTCGGCGAGAGACCTTGCGGTAGAATCACCAAAGGAGAGATCGGCAAGCGGACGGTAGAATCCAAATCAAGGAGGGAGTAGAAACCAAGTAGAATCCCAAAGGGGAGAGACCAAGCACTACTAGAATCCTTGATAGGGAGAGACCAAACACTTGAGGAGGGTCTTGACAACTTGGAGAAGGACACCGACTCCGAGGCCTTGTACAACTCATAGATTTACTATTGAGAGGGGGTTCCCATCTAGGGTTTGGCACATGCCTCAATTCATCATCATCTCTAGGGTTTCAAGGAGAGGGTGGGGGCATATATATAGGCCAGCCATGAGCTAGGGGTAAAACAGGCATAAGCAGGAAGTTTAGGGCGTTACATGGGCCAAGCCCAGCTTAAGGCGCGCAGGCCCACGATGCTCAGTTCAGAGACTCCGGTGTAGGCCGGAGACTCCGGTCCGTCTCCGGTGTCGCCTCCGAGGGGGTCTCAGACTGTCCCAGGCGCAGGTTCAAGGCTCGGTCCAGAGACGGGCCGGAGACTCCGGTGTGGTAGACCGGAGACTCCGATCCTGCTTCAGCAGCTTCTTGTGTCTTCTCTTCCAGGCCTCTTGCTTGGGTGTATTGGCTCCATAGCCATCCTTGCTGCATCTCCTTGGCATCATGTTCATGGACTTAGTCACAACATGGGCATTTGTCTCAAGTAGGATTTCATTCGCACAATAACCAACGAAAGGCAAAGCATGGAAGGAGTCACCTTTGGAGTGATGATTAGCGTGGCATGATGTGGACCAAAGGTGGTTTCCATATGTTGGGCTACATAAAAAATAACACACATCTGGTGACTCTAGTTGTGGTTAATGACAAGAACACACATGCAATGACACTAGTGGATCCATATGTGGTTTATGAAAAGAACACACATGCAATGACTCTGGTGGATCCATATGTGGTTAATGAAAAGAACAGACATGCAATGAACTCTGGTGGATCCATATGTGGTCTATGAAAAGAACAGACATGCAATGACTCTAGCTGTGGTTAATGAAAAGAACACACATGAAATGGCACTAGGGGATCTATATGTGGTTTGTGAAAACAACACACATGCAATGACACTGGTGGAGCCATATGTTGTTTGTGAAAAGAACACACATGAAATGACACTGGTGGATCCATATGTGGTCTCTGAAAAGAATAGACATGCAATGACTCTAGCTGTGGTTAATAAAAAGAACACACATGCAATGACTCTAGCTGTGGTTTATTGAAAGAAAACACATGCAATGACACTGGTGGATCCATGTGGTTTGTGAAAAGAATGGACATGCAATGACTCTAGATGTGGTTAATAAAAAGAACACACATTTCAATGACATTGGTGGTGATGAGGACATCCCTACGGTTGATACAACCGTTGCACCTACAGCCACACTTCCTCACATTCCACAATTCCAAGGACCTCTCATAAGAGCTCGTGCACGCCAACTAAATTATCAGGTACTTTCATTTCTAGGAACTATTCCTAATATTCATGAGAATATGATGCTGCCTAAATCAGATGTGTGTATGTTACTTAGGAATGATGGGCCTAGCATGGATGAGAGGGACAAGCATTGGAGCATGATCATGCATGGAGATGATGGCAGCAATCATGTGAGGATCCAGGATGACGCTGCAAGTGAAGATTTTAGAACTTTGAAGCCACCATAATGAAAATATGAAGACATGGACGAACTAGAGAGCTACACACTTCAATTTTTCGCCCATGTGATTAGATGGTGCTGCGTCGCCTTTAAATATGGGCCAGGCCCATGTAATTTTCGTCCAAATAAAGGGGCTGAACTTTTAGAGTCCGGATAGTGGAGGAAACCGGCCCGGAGATGGATTTCGACCTCCTCCCCAAGGCTGGCCGAAATTCCCTTCTGTTCCTCCATATATACTCCCATTAGGTCATCGTTTAGATTCGGATTTTGTTTAGTAAAAGACTTAGCCACGAGCTACTCTTCGCCATAGGCACAAGTGTCAAACCGACCTTTTGTACTATGCACAGACAGAATCCCACCTCTTCAATAAAGCTTTCATCTATATTCGCAATATCTTGATTACATCTATAATTCTTGCTGGTTCTTTGATTGCTTGCAGGGATTGATCCTCGTGATCAGGTTGATCTAGCTCCGGCGTGATCAATAGCCTCAGAAGTTGGTGTATCGATTGCTAAGGCGCAACGTCTCGCACATTTGTAGTCGGATCGTCAACGTCGACCTCCACCATAATCGACAGATATCGTCTCATTGAAAGGTCGGGCACCTTTACCCTATCAAGTCTCCAGGGTCTTCAGGCCGAAGGCTTTGGTGGACCGGAGACTCCGGTGTGCGCAGACCGGAGACTCCGGTCTGAGCAGCTCCAGCGGCTTCTGCTTCACGCTCTGCTCCTTGTTCTCCATCCTTGGGTGCTTGGTGATGTGTCGAAGCATCGTACCTGATGATGCATAGGGTAGTTGTATGAAGTAGCACACCATCCAAGAAGGTATCAAATTGGCACGAGGAGAGGAGCGAGTTCACCTTAGCTTGTAGGAGTTTGGCTGTTTATAGATTGTATGTAAAGAAAAGGATCGGGATCCATAGTTCACTAGAGGTGGCTCTCCTTAAGATAGATAACATGCTGGGTGAACAAATTACAGCGGGGCAATTGACAAACATCGAGAAAGCAATACATGCATATACTAATCATCTTGACTCCTTTGAAACTTGATTGGGCATTACAACATTATACATAGACCGCCATCCAACTGCATCAATGACTAATAATCCACCTTCAGGTTATCATCCGAACCCCCTCCAGTATTAAGTTGCAAGCAACAGACTATTGCTTTACGAATTGCGTGTAATGTAAACAATACGATTGTTCTATGAACAAAGGATTGTTGTTTTCTCCCTAGTAGCAACAACACATCTAGTACCTTAGAGATTTCTGTCACTTCCCCAGATTACCACAGGCATGAACCCACTATCGAGCATAAATACTAACTCTTTGAGTTGCTAGCATCTACTTGGCCAAGATAGCTACTAACAACGGAAAGCATGCAATATCACAAATAACAAAGACATGATAGAATCAATAATCAATATGAAATAGCATCTCAATATCCATCGGATCCCCGCAAACACAACATGCAGAATTACAAATAGATGATCTTGATCATGAACGGAGCTCACAAGATCTAAACATGAAAGCACAAAGGAGGAGAACCAGCCATCAAGCTACTACATGGATCCGTAGTCCAAGGATGAACTACTCACGCATCACACCGGAGGTTTGCATGGTGATGAAGAAGGCCTCCATGATGAAATCCCCTCTCCGGCAGGGTGCCGGGAAGAGCTTCAGATCCCTCCCGATCTAGGGATGGAGATGACGACGGCTACAGACTCTTTCGTGGATTTTTGATCGGGTACTTAGGGTTTTCATCCCGAGGGCAATATATAGGCAGAAGGAGAGGCCGAGGGGGTGCTTGGGCTGGCCACACCACCCCCTGGCCGCGCGTCTAGGTGGTGTGGCCGCCCTTTGGCCCTTCTCCGTCTAGTATTCTGGCATCTGATGACTTTCGAAAAAATAGGCACTTTGGCTTTTGTCCCGTCCAATTCCGAGAATGTTCATTTTTTGACTTTCCTGGAACCAAAAACAGCAGAAAACAGGCAGCTGGCACTGTGGCCCTTGTTAATAGGTTAGCCCAAGAAATCATATGAAAAGTATTCCAAAGTGTGGACAAAACACAAGAAAGTGGATAAAACCAAGCATGGATCATCAAAAATTATAGATACATTTGCAATGTATCAACATCCCCAAGCTTAACTCTTGCCCGTCCTCGAGTAGGTAAGTGATAAAAAGGAAGAATAATTTTTGAGGTGACATGCACCATCAAAGACTTGATCAAAGTATTTGTAAAACATTCAAAGTTGGGATCATAGTACTTCAATCATAGAATGAAAGACAAAGTTCTAGCAATAAGACAAAGAAACTATGATGCAACATGAAAGGCACAAACAAAAGATTCATGAATAACAATGCTTTGCAAGAGTTTGTTTGTTTCACATAAAGAAAACATAGCATAGTAGCATTCATCTTGTCCCTCATAGAGTAGCAAATACAAATGCATAGGACACCTTCAAAGTTCATAAGAGTGACTAGATACAAATAGTTTAAAACAAGCAATATCAAGTTATGCATCAATCAACTAGTCTTGGGACAATGCACATAGAACTAAGAATGGCCACTATGCTCTCAAAGTAGGTGCATAAAGGTAGAAGGTGGAGACTCAATATAATGGTGGAAGAAAGGCCTTCATAAAAGGAAGTAGGGATTCAAGTCTCATAAAGAGCTTCCAAAAATTATGGTACTTATAGCTTTCAGCTCTCATTGCCCCTATCACAAGCATCTTGAAGGTGATTAAGGTTAAAGTGACACAACTAAGAGGATATGCTTGACAAGTTATAAACCAAAATCTCATGCCCTTACTTACGAAGACCGAACCTCATGCTACTCAACTTTAGTCACAAGTAAGCTCTTGTCATTGTAAGTACATATGTATCATAAAGAACCGCCAACGGGGTACCCCTTGCACATGATACAGGAGCTATCCCATAATCAAAATGACAAGGCAAGCAGACAATGAGCATCTCAGCGATCTTATTATTTGCTATTTGCATAGGTTTTTATTGAGGATGCTTCATAGAGTGCTCATTATGGTTATGCTACGAGTTTCCACCATGATTAGGCATGGCTTAGGCTAGCGGCCCAGGCATTTCTCTAACACACATACAAACTCCATGATCTTACAAGTTCCACTTTTATTTCACACCGGCGGGATCCATAAGCAAAAGAACATGATATCAACGGGGTACAAAGTACAAGTGCAATGTTGAAAGCGTTCCCCATGATACATGGTTCTGCTAACTTCAACTTATAAAGCGCAAGCATATACGCAACAAAGAAGGACCCAATGGTTCAAGTTTATTAGATGCAACAAAAAAAGTAAAGTGTGCCGTCAAGTTCGTGAGAGCTTTAATCACTAGTTTTCTCATAACAAGTTTAATTTGGAAGATAGACAAAAGCATGAATATACTTGGAATAGCATAAGCTAGTAGGTAGGTATGGTGGAACCTTTGGAATAACTTGGTTTAGGGAGTTGGATACATGAGGGGAACTCATACTTGGTTGTGGACGCTAGCAAAAGACTGGGAGCGACAAACTAAGAGAGCAGTAATGGCCATAATCATGTAGAGCGACAAAACATCATTGATCAAAGCATAAAGTGATACTACAAGTTGAAAACTAAAGGATCATAAAGGCTATGGTGACTTGATATAGTCATAACATGGTGTGAGCATGCGCCAAGTCAGCCCAAATAAAGCATCAAAGGAGAATACCACTATACTATGCTTTAATATGCTAAAACAACACATGATTCATCCAAGGCACATTAAGCAATGTCAATTGTTTATAACAAGTCATGCTACAACAAAGAATACTAAGCATAAATCCAAAACAATATCAAGCATGGCATGACAGAGCATAGGCCACAGTCAAAAACAAACTCTCTTTACCACTTAAGCATGAACTTTCCTACTCTTTTCCAATCCAAACCAAACTATTTGAATACCAATGCATGAAAGAGGGGGCCCAACCAATTTATTCAACAAACTAAGCAAACAAATCAAACGAAAAACCAAAACAAAACGAAAAAGAAGACGCTCCAAGAACAACACAACTGTGCATGAAACAATAAAAATGAAGCGTTTGGAAGAAACCTAGGATTTTTATTGATGAAGAAGGGAATGCCTTGGGCATCCCCAAGCTTTGACGCTTGTACTTCTTGGATATTTCTTGGGGTAACACGCGTGGCATCCCCAAGCTTGAGCTTTAGTCCACCCTTCATCTCATTACTCATTCCTTCCATACACCTGAAATTTTTCCTTCATACAAAACTTCACACAATCTTATTATGAGCCACATGCATAAAAGAATTAATACTCCCCACATAAACATAGTCATTCTTATTATATGTAGTGGGAGAAAATTCAACAAAATAGCTATCATTATTATTCTCATCACCATAATCATCAAATATAGGAGGCATATTGTAATCATAATTAATTTCCTCCTCAATAGTAGGTGGACTGAAAATATCATATTCATCATTGTAATCATCATATATTGGAGGTTTGGTATCATCATAAGCAATAGAATAGCCATCTTCCAAAGCTGGGGAACTAAAAAGATCATTTTCATAGGAACTAGCTTCCCCAAGCTTAGACTTTTCCATAGCATTAGCAATAATGGTGTCCAAAGAATTCATACTAACAACATTGCTATTAGCATGCAAATAAAGTTCCATAGGTTTTTTAATTTTCTCTTCAAACACTGCATGTCCTAACTCAAGATAAATACTATAAAGCTCTCTAATTTTGTTGTTGTTTTCCATTAAGACTAACTAGTGAAAACAAGAAACAAAAAGACAAAATTGCATGATCTAAAGGAAATAACTTCGAGCACTCACACCGGAGGATGTGAGTACCTTTTACCTTACCTCCCCAGCAACGGCACCAGAAAATAGGCGTTTGCCGTGGGAGGTTCTTCTTCTTTAATCCTCTGTTGTGAATACCTTTTACCTTCCCTCCCCGGCAACGGCGCCAGAAAAATGCTTGATGGCTCAGTGTTGATGTAGAGCTCGTTGGAAACCCCAAGAGGAAGGTATGCTGAGCACATCAGCAAGTTTCCCTCAGTTATGAAACCAAGGTTTAATCGAACCAGTAGGAGCAAGGAAACACCCCAAAGGTGTTGCTAGCTGAGCCTTGGCAGGGCGCACTACTGGTGCTAGTAGCAACGTGGAGACCTAGACAACACAACCACAGAACTCTGTCCCCAACTTGCGATGAGGTTGTCAATCTCACCGTGTTTTGCTGAAAACAAAGGATTAAATGTATCGAATGGAAGGAAGTAATAGTTTGCAGAAAGTAAACACAAAGTAGTAAACAGTTTATAGATTGTATGTAAAGAAAAGGACCAGGATCCATAGTTCACTAGAGGTGGCTCTCCTTAAGATAGATAACATGCTGGGTGAACAAATTATAGCAGGGCAATTGACAAACACCGAGAAAGCAATACATGCATATACTAATCATCTTGACTCCTTTGGAACTTGATTGGGCATTACAACATTATACATAGACCGCCATCCAACTACATCTATGACTAATAATCCACCTTCAGGTTATCATCCGAACCCCCTCCAGTATTAAGTTGCAAGCAATAAATTATTGCTTTACGAATTGCGTGTAATGTAAACAATGCGATTGTTCTATGACCAAATGATTATTGTTTTCTCCCTAGTAGCAACAACACATCTAGTACCTTAGAGTTTCCTGTCACTTCCCCAGATTACCAGAGGCATGAACCCACTATCGAGCATAAATACTAACTCTTGGAGTTGCTAGCATCTACTTGGCCAAGATAGCTACTAACAACGGAAAGCATGCAATATCACAAACAACAAAGACATGATAGAATAAATAATCAATATGAAATAGCATCTCAATATCCATCGGATCCCCGCAATCACAACATGCAGAATTACAAAAGGAAGATCTTGATCATGAACGGAGCTCACAAGATCTAAACATGAAAGCACAAAAGAGGAGAACCAGCCATCTAGCTACTACATGGATCCGTAGTCCAAGGATGAACTACTCACGCATCACACCGGAGGCTTGCATGGTGATGAAAAAGGCCTCCAGGGTGAAATCCCCTCTCCGGCAGGGTGCCGGGAAGAGCTTCAGATCCCTCCCGATCTAGGGATGGAGATGACGGCGGTTACAGACTCTTTCGTGGATTTTTGATCGGGTACTTAGGGTTTTCGTCCCGAGGGCAATATATAGGCGGAAGGAGACGCCGAGGGGGTGCTTGGGCTGGCCACACCACCCCCTGGCGCGGGCCAAGCCTGGCCGCGTGGCCAGGTGGTGTGGCCACCCTCTAGCCCTTCTCCGTCTCGTATTCTGGCATTTGATGACTTCCGGAGGCACTTTGGCTTTTGTCCCGTCCAATTCCGAGAATATTCATTTTCTGACTTTCCTGGAACCAAAAATAGCAGAAAACAGGCAGCTGGCACTATGGCTCTTGTTAATAGCTTAGTCCAAGAAATCATATGAAAAGTACTCCAAAGTGTGGACAAAGCACAAGAAAGTGGATAAAACCAAGCATGGATCATCAAAAATTATAGATACATTTGCAATGTCTCACTTGTCCCTCATAGAGTAGCAAACATACATACATAGGACACCTTCAAAGTTTATAAGGGTGACTAGATACAATTAGTTTAAGAACAAGCAATATCAAAGTTATACATCAATCAACAAGTCTTGGGACAATGCACATAGAACTAAGAATGGCCACTATGCTCTCTCAATAGGTGCATAAAGATAGAAGATGGAGACTCAACATAAAAGTGGAAGAAAGGCCTTCATAGAAAGAAGCAGGGATTCAAGTCTCATAAAGAGCTTCCAATAATTATTGTACTTATTAGATTTCAGCTCTCATTGCCCCTATCATAAACATCTTGAAGTGATTAAGGTTAAAGTGAACAAACTATGGAGTATATGCTTGACAAAGTATAAGTTGGAGATCTCATGTCCCTTGAATACGAGGGCCGCTCCTCATGCTACTCAAGTTTAGTTACCGGTAAGTTCTTGTCATAGTAAGTACATGTGTATCATAGAGAACCGCCAGCGGGGTACCCCTTGCCCGATGATACGGAAGAATCCCCATATCAAAATGACAAGGCAAGTAGACAACGAGCATCTTAGCAATCTTCTTATTTACCATGGGAAATGGTGATTTTTCTCTCTTTCCTCTTTTCTCGTATCCCTTTTTTTCTCTTTTTTTCTCAATATCTGGCTCTTTTTTTATAAGAAGAATGCTTCATAGACAGCTCATTATGGTTACGCTGCAGGTTTCCACCATGACATCATGGATTAGACCAGCGGCCCAGTCGTTTCTCTAACACACATACATAACTCCATGGACTTACAAGCTCCCCTTTCATTTCACACCGACGACATCCATAAACAAAAGAGCATGATATCAACTGGGTACAATGTACAAGTGCAATGTGGAAAGCGTTCGCCATGATAGCATGGTTCTGCTAATCCCCAACGTATAAGTGCAAGCATATACAACATAGATGACACAATGGTTCAAGTTTATTAGGGGCAAGAAAAGTAAAGTGTGCCATCAAGTTCGTGAGAGCTTTAATCACTAATTTTCACATAACAAATTTAATTTGGAAGGTAGATAAAAACATGAATATACTTGGAATAGCAAATGCTAATAGGTAGCTATGGCGGACTCTTTGGAATAACTTGGTTTTATTTGGAGTTGGATGCATGAGTGGGACTCATACTTGGTTATGGAGGCTAGCAAAAGACTGGGAGCGACCAACTAAGAGAGCAATAATGGCCATAATCATGGAAAGCGACAAAACATCATTAATTAAAGCATAAAGTGATATACAAGTCGAAAACTAAAGGCTCATAAAGGCTATGGTGACTTGGGATAGTCATAACATGGTGTGAGCATGCGCCAAGTCAACCCAAATAAAGCATCAAAGGAGAATACCACAATACTATGCTTTAATATGCTAAAACAACGCATGATTCTTTCAAGGCACATTAAGCAATCTCAATTATTTGTAACATGTCATGCTACAGCAAAAATCACTAAGCATAAAGCCAAAACAATATTAAGCATGACATGATAAAATCCAAGTCACAGTCAAAAACAAGCTCCTTTTATACCACTTAAGCATGAATTTTCCTACTCTTTTCCAACACCAATCGACTTATTTGAAACAACTCACAAAGATAATAATCAATAAAGATCAATGAGCTTGTCTCACAAATCCACAAAGAAGAACTAAAAAGTTATAAGTTGAAAGCACAAGAAAACTAAGGCTAAACACAGTGCTAGCAACAGAGAACACTCATAGAACAATAAGAATGAAAACTAGAGTGTTCTAGGCAATGAAAACGGAGTGTGTCTCTCTCCAAAAGAAGTGTGTTGGGATACAATCAACTTATTTAAGAAAACCAAACAAAAGAAAACTAAAAAAAAAGACGCTCCAAGAACAACACAGATGTGCATGAAACAATACAAATGAAGTGTTTGGAAGAAACCTGAGATTTTTTATTGATGAAGAAGGGGATGCATTGGGCATCCCCAAGCTTTTACGCCTGTACTTCTTGGATATTTCTTGGGGTGACACGCGTGGTATCCCCAAGCTTGAGCTTTAGTCCATCCTTCATCTCATTACTCATTCCTTCCATACACCTGAAAATTTTCCTTCATACAAAACTTCACACAATCTTTATTAGCAACATTAGTGCACTCAAGATAATAGGTCTTTAGGTTCAGTTTCAACACAAATAAAACTTCCATTAAAACACAAGCTACTGTAGCAGTTCCCTCAAAAATCTCAATTCCCCAAAAGAACTCAAAAAGGAACCAACAAGAAGCAAATGCAAATAATGGCAGAAATTTGTCAAACAGACCGGCAGGTAAAAACCAATTTTTTCGAAGACCTTCTGTTGCTCGAATCGAAAAGTGTTTAACTAACGAAAGTTATATAACAACCTGGGGCAGAACCACAAAAATTCACGCCTCAAAACGACGTACACAAATTTTACACGAATTTTTACGGTGAAGCAGAGAAATCTGTTTCGGGACAACAACTTTCTCAATCATTACTTCTCTCTCATTAGAGGTTACTCTTGGCACAAAAAGAAAATAAAAAGGATAAGGAGCGGTTATTATTGAAGTAATAACTTCCAAGACCCATCTAAAACTTTTGGGTTATCTCCCAATAAGTACTTTTCTTTAACGCCTTTAAGTTAGGCATAATAGTTTGAGAAAGATGCTCACATAAGAAATATGAATTGAAGTAAAAGAGAGCATCAAGAAGCAAATTCAAAGCACATTTAAGTCTAACCCACTTCCTATGCATATGAATCTTGTAAAGAAACAAGTCATGAAAGCACAAAGCAACAAGCATAGTAAAGCAAAACAAGTGCAACTTCAAGACTTTCAACATAAAGAGGGGAACTTAATATTATTGAGATGCATTAAACCATGTTTGCCTCTCTCATAATAACTTTCAGTAGAATCATGAATAAAATTAACAATATAACTATCACATAAAACATTCTTATCATGAGCCACATGTATATAATAATTATTACTCTCCACATAAGCATAGTCATTCTTATTAATTGTAGTGAGAGCAAATTCAACAAAATAGCTGTCATTATTATTCTCATCATCATAATCATTAAATATAGGAGGCATATTGTAATCATAATTAATTTTCTCCTCAATAGTAGGTGGAATGAAAATATCATATTCATCATTGTAATCATCATATATTGGAGGCATAGTATCAATAAAGATCAGTGAGCTTGTCTCACAAATCCACAAAGAAGAACTAAAAAGTTCTAAGTTGAAAGCACAAGAAAACTAAGGCTAAACACAGTGCTAGCAACAGAGAACACTCATAGAACAATAAGAATGAAAACTAGAGTGTTCTAGGCAATGAAAACGGAGTGTGTCTCTCTCCAAAAGAATGTTGGGATACAATCAACTTATTTAAGAAAACCAAACAAAAGAAAACTAAAAAAAAGACGCTCCAAGAACAACACAGATGTGCATGAAACAATACAAATGAAGTGTTTGGAAGAAACCTGAGATTTTTTATTGATGAAGAAGGGGATGCATTGGGCATCCCCAAGCTTTTACGCCTGTACTTCTTGGATATTTCTTGGGGTGACACGCGTGGTATCCCCAAGCTTGAGCTTTAGTCCATCCTTCATCTCATTACTCATTCCTTCCATACACCTGAAAATTTTCCTTCATACAAAACTTCACACAATCTTTATTAGCAACATTAGTGCACTCAAGATAATAGGTCTTTAGGTTCAGTTTCAACACAAATAAAACTTCCATTAAAACACAAGCTACTGTAGCAGTTCCCTCAAAAATCTCAATTCCCCAAAAGAACTCAAAAAGGAACCAACAAGAAGCAAATGCAAATAATGGCAGAAATTTGTCAAACAGACCGGCAGGTAAAAACCAATTTTTTCGAAGACCTTCTGTTGCTCGAATCGAAAAGTGTTTAACTAACGAAAGTTATATAACAACCTGGGGCAGAACCACAAAAATTCACGCCTCAAAACGACGTACACAAATTTTACACGAATTTTTACGGTGAAGCAGAGAAATCTGTTTCGGGACAACAACTTTCTCAATCATTACTTCTCTCTCATTAGAGGTTACTCTTGGCACAAAAAGAAAATAAAAAGGATAAGGAGCGGTTATTACTGAAGTAATAACTTCCAAGACCCATCTAAAACTTTTGGGTTATCTCCCAATAAGTACTTTTCTTTAACGCCTTTAAGTTAGGCATAATAGTTTGAGAAAGATGCTCACATAAGAAATATGAATTGAAGTAAAAGAGAGCATCAAGAAGCAAATTCAAAGCACATTTAAGTCTAACCCACTTCCTATGCATATGAATCTTGTAAAGAAACAAGTCATGAAAGCACAAAGCAACAAGCATAGTAAAGCAAAACAAGTGCAACTTCAAGACTTTCAACATAAAGAGGGGAACTTAATATTATTGAGATGCATTAAACCATGTTTGCCTCTCTCATAATAACTTTCAGTAGAATCATGAATAAAATTAACAATATAACTATCACATAAAACATTCTTATCATGAGCCACATGTATATAATAATTATTACTCTCCACATAAGCATAGTCATTCTTATTAATTGTAGTGAGAGCAAATTCAACAAAATAGCTGTCATTATTATTCTCATCATCATAATCATTAAATATAGGAGGCATATTGTAATCATAATTAATTTTCTCCTCAATAGTAGGTGGAATGAAAATATCATATTCATCATTGTAATCATCATATATTGGAGGCATAGTATCAATAAAGATCAGTGAGCTTGTCTCACAAATCCACAAAGAAGAACTAAAAAGTTCTAAGTTGAAAGCACAAGAAAACTAAGGCTAAACACAGTGCTAGCAACAGAGAACACTCATAGAACAATAAGAATGAAAACTAGAGTGTTCTAGGCAATGAAAACGGAGTGTGTCTCTCTCCAAAAGAAGTGTGTTGGGATACAATCAACTTATTTAAGAAAACCAAACAAAATAAAACTAAAAAAAAGACGCTCCAAGAACAACACAGATGTGCATGAAACAATACAAATGAAGTGTTTGGAAGAAACCTGAGATTTTTTATTGATGAAGAAGGGGATGCATTGGGCATCCCCAAGCTTTTACGCCTGTACTTCTTGGATATTTCTTGGGGTGACACGCGTGGTATCCCCAAGCTTGAGCTTTAGTCCATCCTTCATCTCATTACTCATTCCTTCCATACACCTGAAAATTTTCCTTCATACAAAACTTCACACAATCTTTATTAGCAACATTAGTGCACTCAAGATAATAGGTCTTTAGGTTCAGTTTCAACACAAATAAAACTTCCATTAAAACACAAGCTACTGTAGCAGTTCCCTCAAAAATCTCAATTCCCCAAAAGAACTCAAAAAGGAACCAACAAGAAGCAAATGCAAATAATGGCAGAAATTTGTCAAACAGACCGGCAGGTAAAAACCAATTTTTTCGAAGACCTTCTGTTGCTCGAATCGAAAAGTGTTTAACTAACGAAAGTTATATAACAACCTGGGGCAGAACCACAAAAATTCACGCCTCAAAACGACGTACACAAATTTTACACGAATTTTTACGGTGAAGCAGAGAAATCTGTTTCGGGACAACAACTTTCTCAATCATTACTTCTCTCTCATTAGAGGTTACTCTTGGCACAAAAAGAAAATAAAAAGGATAAGGAGCGGTTATTACTGAAGTAATAACTTCCAAGACCCATCTAAAACTTTTGGGTTATCTCCCAATAAGTACTTTTATTTAACGCCTTTAAGTTAGGCATAATAGTTTGAGAAAGATGCTCACATAAGAAATATGAATTGAAGTAAAAGAGAGCATCAAGAAGCAAATTCAAAGCACATTTAAGTCTAACCCACTTCCTATGCATATGAATCTTGTAAAGAAACAAGTCATGAAAGCACAAAGCAACAAGCATAGTAAAGCAAAACAAGTGCAACTTCAAGACTTTCAACATAAAGAGGGGAAACTTAATATTATTGAGATGCATTAAACCATGTTTGCCTCTCTCATAATAACTTTCAGTAGAATCATGAATAAAATTAACAATATAACTATCACATAAAACATTCTTATCATGAGCCACATGTATATAATAATTATTACTCTCCACATAAGCATAGTCATTCTTATTAATTGTAGTGAGAGCAAATTCAACAAAATAGCTGTCATTATTATTCTCATCATCATAATCATTAAATATAGGAGGCATATTGTAATCATAATTAATTTTCTCCTCAATAGTAGGTGGAATGAAAATATCATATTCATCATTGTAATCATCATATATTGGAGGCATAGTATCATCAAAGTAAATTTTCTCCTCCATGCTTGGGGGACTAAAAATATCATGCTCATGTTCAAATAATTCATACTAATAACATTGCTATTAGCATGCAAAGAAAGTTCTACGGGTTTTTTAATTTTCTTTTCAGACAATTCATGTTCTACCTTAGGAAAATACTAAAAATCTCTCTAATTTTGTTGTTGTTTTCCATTAAGCCTAACTAGTGAAAATAAAAACAAGAAACAAAAAGAAAAAATTGCAGAATCTAAAGAAAATAACTTCAAGCACTCACACCGGGGGATGTGAGTACCTTTTACCTTGCCTCCCCGGCAATGGCGCCAGAAAATAACTTGATGTCTACACACTTCTATTCTTGTAGACTGTTGTTGGGCCTCCAAGTGTAGAGGTTTATAGAACAACAACAAGTTTTCCCTTAAGTGGATCACCCAAGGTTTATCGAACTCAGGGAGGAAGTGTTCAAAGGTATCCCTCTCTAACAACCCTATAATCAAGAGACAAGAAGTCTCTTGTGTCCCCAACACACCCAATACACTTGTCAGGTGTATAGGTGCACTAGTTCGGCGAAGAGATAGTGAAATACAAGTGGTATGGATATAAGACAACGGTGCCAGAAAATACTTTGATGGCGTGGAAGAGACTAAACTGAAATAAAGATGGAAGCAAGCAAACATGTAACAGATCTAGTTGCAAACGGTGTTTCAATATTTAGAAACAAGGCCTAGGGATCATACTTTCACTAGTGAACACTCTGATATAAATATCTTCTCTATATGATACTACTCTAAACTACTCTCCGATTGGATACTCTAATCCATGGTAGGGCTATAACAACACACCTCAAAGTCCGCTTTCCCTATCTAGATAACCCCACACTGTCACCTTGAGCACTAGATGGTTCCAACAAACACCACAATTTCATAGAAACATCCAACTCCAAATATAACTCATAACAAATATTTGTAATCTCTAGCCTAAGTGCCACCATGGTGTACACGCTGTCACTTTCACACACATGGGGAGAGCAGAGATCTATTAAAGTTTGAGTAGCAAAGTAGATCTACTTGATTATAAAGCTCATGATCACAATATGATCACGCATAGAGAGAGAGATAAACACATAGCTACCGGTAGAACCCTTAGCCTCGAGGAAGAACTACTTCCTCGTCATCATGGGAATCAGCAACAACGATGGAGATGGTGGTGGAGATCGATGGAGATGGCTCCGGAGGCACTTCCCCGTCCCGACAGGGTGCTGGAACAGAGACTTTCTGCCTCCTGAATCTCCCCTTCGGTGGCGGCGGTGCTACGAAACTTTTCGTGGCTGGAGGCTGTTCGACTTAGGATTTTTGCATTGGGAGGCATCTTATAGGCGAAGAGGCAAGGTCGGTGGGCGGCCAGGGGGCCCACACCACCTGGTGGCGCGACCAGGGCTAGCCCGCGCCACCATATGGTGTGCCCACCCTGGTGCCCTACTTCGTCTCTGCTTCGTGTTTCCGCGTTGCTCCGGGAAAAATAGACATATTGGCTTTTGTCCCGTCCAATTCTGGGAATATTGATTTTCTGCCTTTTCTGGAACCAAAAGCAGAAGAAAACAGACAACTGACACTGTGGCATCTTGTTAATAGGTTAGTCCCAAAAAACATATAAAAATACTAGCGTTGGTATATGAGGATAATCTAGAGATCCTAGAGAGCTGCCAGGGGTAACTGCCGCCGGGTCTACGGTGCCTGGGGTGTTAAAGTATACTTTAACCGTCCATCATATTATAGCCGATTCAGGCCAGTATGGTTAGGATTGCATTCGGTTTGTTGCATTTTGTATTTTGCATCTTTCTCTCTCTATATATATGAGACAGGAGGAGGTCACGATTGTGACCAAATTCACCCAACCCTATCTTTCTACATGATATCAACCAAGCATTTCGTCACTTCCATACCCCTCGTCTACCATACCATCGGTGTCCTAAGGTTCTTCCTCACCTATGCCATGATCCTTTCCCGACACCAATTCTCTAGCTGCCCTCTAGGATTATGCCACCGTTATCCAGAGTTTAAACATGCCCATCCCCGTCACACTCGATCTAAAGGTGTTCAACTTCTCCATGTGGCGCAACATGATCAACATCACCGCCACCACGTACGCCCTCACCTATCACCTCGACATGGCCACACTTCCGGACGATGAGGAGTGGCTTAGCCTCGACTCCACTATGGATCCATCGCCCCAAACATCATCGACATGGTCATGGAGGAGACCACCACGGTCTACACGGACACACATCGACACTATCTTTCACAACAACCAACATGCACGTGTGCGCTACCTTAGGCAAACACTTTGTAACCTCCAGCATGAGGGCAAATCCATCACCCCTACTTTCTTCTTTTATGACATATAATCCTGTACTTTTCTTACGGCAGCCGAAGACAAATGACATGGATATCAAGTCATAAACTTGTAAATACCTACTTATGAGAGTTCTCCCATAATTTTAATCTGAACCGCAATATCAAGGCTACGTGCACGCACACAACTATTAAAGTAACCAACATCTACAAGAGTACCAACACCAGTATTATAGGAAAAATTAACCGAAATGTCTAGTCACGCTGGAGAGCCGAAAGTACGAATCACCATTATCGAGAACATAGCAGTCGTCACACCAACCTGTGAATTTTTTTTCTTTCTTGCCAGTTACTGTAATCCTGTCGAAAGCTCTCTGAATTCGGAAAGAAAACAAACGCATCAACCTTGTACAAGTCCCAATACAGACACATCGAGATAAGTCCCGGCCTTGTAATTTGAAGTCCTTTCAAGGGGCAAACACGTAACCTGGCCCCGTGTGTCATCCCACCACCATCCCAATCCTCAGCTAATCCTGCTTTCCTTGTTTATTTTTCCTACTAAAAGAAATCATCATTGCCCTACAAAAACCAAAAAGAAAGAAAAAGGATGAACGAAAACAAAAGGAGAAAATAGTGAGGAAAAACCCACTTCTTCTCCGGTCCACCTCCTCCTGCGAGCGGACGACGCAGACAACAGCAACCGAAGCAAAGCAAAGCTTGCTTCTCCCCGCAGCAATACAGCGCAGCACAACGAACCCAAAAGGGAAAGGAATAGCCGAGAGGGAGAGCAAGAGGAGCTCGAGGTGCTAGGAGGTGGTGGAACAGGCAAAACCCTAGAATTCTCATCCATTCCTCCCGCGGTGGGGTCCGCTGGGGCTGCCCTCGGATCTGCCTCGGAGCTCGCGCCTACGGCCGGGAGATCGGGGGACGACGACGCTTGGTGAGTTGGGTTCAGGGCTGTCCCAGGCCGCCGATTCGGTCTGCGGGTGCTGGAATGTGGCTGAGTGGAGTGGAGTGGTGATTCGAATTGCTGCTGTTTTTTCTTCCTTCCTTTTTGTTTGTCTCGGAAGCATCGTGCTGCGTTGGTTTCGTTGATTTGGTTCTTGAATTTGGTTTCGTGTGCGTGGTTGGTTGGGTCGGGGTGGAATGCGGGGGATGTGGGTAAGATTTATTAATAATTGGTGGCCTTTTGATAGTCTTGTTTTTCTCGTTGATTTTACTGGCTTGTGGGATCCAATTTGGTGGTTTTAGCTGTGAAATTTGGCAAAAGTTAGCCAATTATTGTCCATGATTTCTTGCTGCTTGTGTTCTTGTGCTCAGTCCACATAATCTGTGGTCATTTCGATGAGAAAACGACTCCGGCAACCAGTAGTTTGGACTTGCTTGCTTTAGTTTTGTAGTTGAATTTTCGTTTTGTATGGGGCTGGATTCCGGTTTTTAATTTATGTTTGCTTTGTTTAGCATCGATCTCGAGCTTCTACTCCCTATTGATTTAGTGCTGGTCATTTTGGATAAATTGTTATCTGGGGATTTTTTTTCACGGTTGCTATCTGAGAAACTTAATTTGTCATGGCTTGATGCAGTTTCATGTCTAGGTGATGAGCGGTGGTAAACTGTTGAATTTCGGTTAAAATTTTCCTTTTTGATTCACCGTTGTCTGAATTTGACTAAAACTGCTTGTGTTCTTGTGTTTCATCAGTTTGTGCTGTTATCTGGCTCTAATTCGGAACACCACAGGTATGTAGGTGAAAGAGTATGAGTTTGGCGGAATATGATGGATATATTATTGAGCCTCATGGGCGAGTATATATAGGCCTACAGAGGATTATCTTGGAGTACGAGTCAAGTTAGGACTGTACGTAAACATATCCTAACTCTATCTAAACTATCATAACAACCGTATATACCTAATACTCTAACATCCCTCCGCAGTCGTAGCGGTAGCGTCGTGAACAACTGGAACGTCGCGGACGGTCAGACTGGACATAAACCGAAGTAGCATCCAGTAGGCTGACACCCCCCCCGCAGTCGTAGCGGGAACGTCGTGGACGGTGTCGCGTCGCGGTTGCTTGGACTATAGAGGAAGCTGGTGATGCTCAAGCGAGGTGGTAGCCCTTGTGCCGATGTCGACGGAGCCGAGAGCGTGAGGCGGTGCCATGGTCGAGGTAGCCGTGCGATGGGTCGCCGTGGTCGATGTCGTGGTCGGGGATGCCGGTGTCGAGGTAGCCGCACGTGAAGCCGCATGCGCATAGTGCGCGAGGAGGATGACGAAGACGCGTCGAGGCAGTCGTCGAGGGTGTCGATGCCAAAGCCGATGCAGTCCGAGCCGTCGAGGACGAGGTGCGGCCCTAGTTTTGACAGAACTAGGCGCACGTCGGGACGAACACACGCTCCGGTTTTGTCAGAACCAAGTATGCAAGAAGAACTCGTCGGTGACGCGGTCGAGGCAGTCGTAGAGGGGTCGATGCCGAAGAAGACCATGTCGAAGCCGATGAAGACGAGGCGCCGATCCGAGCTTGCCAGACTCGGGAACGCGCCAGGGACGAAGGCACTCCCGGTGTTGCCAGTACCAGGCGTGCAGGGGCAGGGACCATCATGAACTTGTCGGCATGTCAGAAAGACTAGTAGAGGAAGCCTCCAGAGCGGTTGCGACGCGCAGAGCGGCGAAGGGAGAGATGCCGGCGTTGTCCGCGGTTGTCGGAGTAGAGTAGCAGGTGGTGTAGTCGGGGATGAGGCGATGACGCTGGCGGCGAAGTTGTAGTGGACGAAGACGTAGAAGGCGGCGAAACCAGCGGTGACCTGGGTTAGTCATGCTGAATGCCTAGAGTGGTGATAGGGTAGTCGGCGGGACCTGCGACAACGAGAGGGCGCCCTGCAGGTTACCTTGTGAAGCGCGGCGGCGGTGCTCGAAGTAGGCGAGGAAGACCCGGCGACATGACGAAGACCATGTGTAGACGGCGGCGATCCGCGCCGTAGGAGATGGCGCGGTGAAAGCCGAGGCCATCGATAAGGACGACGAACTAGACTGCGTGCAGCCATGCTATGACCCAAGGGGGCGGCATAGCTGCAGGGCGCAAGTCGGTGCAGCGGCTAGGAGACCACCAGCGACGTACACGCCAAGGAAGGCGCGTTGGATGCCGGTAGCGTGGACCAAAGGCGGCGGCGCTGCGGCCCGACGGGGCGACACAGCGGCAACCCATAGCTCGATCGGTGGTAGGCGCGTGCTCGGGGACGTGCCTGGCGCAGACAGGTGCGGGATTGGTTGATCAGACCGACGGTGCACCGTATGCGCCATGGCATGGATGACGCGTAAATCGGAGTCGATGGCGGTGTTGTCGGTGAAGTCCCAGACGATGACGACGAAGACGATCCGAGGGGGGGCGGCCGTGGCAGCCTTCCAATGGAAGGCGTAGCAGCCATCCGCGGTGCGCGGCAGCCTGCCTTGAGGCCGCGACAACCTGCCGAGGCAGGCGCAACAGCGGAGGAGGCAGGCGCACGGGCGTGTTGCAGATCCTCGATGCCGATGGTCGGAGTAGAGGCGTGGCGATGACGACGGCGGTGGGCGACTCAATCCGATCTAAGATCGGTAAACCAAAAAAAAACCCGATCAAGAGATCGGAAAAAAGACTTACAGGGCAGCCGATCACGGATCGGTGGACGAACCCTGCGTACGGGTTGCGCGGCCCCCGGCGGAGATCATGGAGATCGACCTCCCCGGGGGCGGCGGATATAGTTGAACTGGGCACTTTATTCATACGATGCTTTGAGCAAGAAGTAACTAGATTGTCTGGTTCTGTAGGCTTTAGATACCAACGTGATTCATCCATAGATGTGACGCTTGGCAGTTTGGGTACTTGAGTGGGAGAAACTGCAAGTCCAACTTTTTTGGTGCTATCAGTACCATTTTGGTTGGTTCGTTCTGTTTGTAGCATGATAGCTTCGTTTTGAATTGGGTGGATAGTTTCATTTGTCTGTGTGATGGATTGTTTATTTTGGCAATTCATGATGAAATCGAAACATCTTTTTTCTTCTTTGCCGCTTTCTTGTAATTTCCTTCATGGCTACCATTTTTTTCCATTTTGTTTTGGTGCATTTTTGGTTCATGCAGTTTTTGAATAACACTCTTTTATATTGCAGCTCGTGATACATAATTTGCTTGCTGAAGTATTCTGGACGGGCTATGATTTCAGCCTGATGTCTCGGAAGCATAGAAGCACTTGGAGAGATTAATTGGCCATAAACGATGCCACCTTCACCCTCACGGAGGAGATCTCCTTCAAGGGAGACTTCTCACAAGAGGATCAATAGTTTTGGGAATGCATTGCCTGCTAAACCGAAAGATGACGAGCTCACATTATTCGCTGATATGCAGAAAACTGATATTGAGAACTTCTTACTGGAGCCATCCGAGGATTTTGATGAATCCATCTGTAATTCTCATAGACATCCTCCTCCTTTATACATTCATGTACTTCTATTTTTATTTTTGTGATATCCTTCTGTTTACTTTGACTTTTGTGAATTCCCTTGTGTTAACGTTGATACACTATTAATACTTACTCTTTTTTTCATGTATATTAGCAAAATTGAGCTTTTTCCCAGATGTTAAGCTTGGTATCAACGTCCCAGCACGAGGAGAAAGCCATGATTTTCTTAAGGTGGATGGTGATAAAAACGATTATGAGTGGTACGGATACTTAATAGCACGTGCTTGTTATGAACATCTTCTGCTTTATATGCTCTGCCATCTGGCTTATATCCTTTTTGTAATGTTTGTCTTATTTATAGTATAATATACTTAATATCGATTGTGGAGTTCTTGTTTAGTGAGGAACCTTAGTTCATTGGGGGTAGTAGAACTAGAAGAGATACAGTGCATGAGGAAGGGGCACACCTCATCTATGAAATGATAAACAGATCAGCTGGGCAGAGAAATGCATAGGTTTCAACAGGAGCAAATGGAATGTGTGAAACAGTAGAAGAGATATATTTGGAATATTGTCTGTCTCATTGCTTGGTTTGCCATCTGCGTGGATAAATTTCTTGGACATAGCCCTAACTTCTAGGGCTTGTTTGATTCAAAGGAATTGTGTAGGATTTGGATCTTTAGGATTTTTTCCTATAAATGATGTTTTATTCAAAGGATTCTAATCCTTAGGAATTCCTTCAAAGGATTCCTTCGCACTCTATTTTGGTGGAAAATTTCCATCCACTCAAACCTCTTTGTACAATTCCTTTGGTTTTCCTGTAGAATCAAACACTACTTGATCCAAAATCCTGTAGTTATCTAATCCTGTAGGACTTAAGTGGACATACCACTCCAATCCCGTGGTTTTTCTATTCCTGTGTTTTGTGAATCCTACGAATCAAACAAGCCCCTACTGTCTAACCATCTTAATTCGAGAAGATTGGCTAAACAAACAAAATTGATGGTAAGAGAGATAGGGTAAAGCTGCTGTCCCTTGCGTCACTTGATTTGGCCTATAGCCTGGTGTGCACAGCACAAGGGAACTAATACAAATCAAGTTGCAATTACGGCTTCACACTATTCACACTTCATGTTCAGTGCCTTGATAACTAGCTGCCCTAACTTAATGAAGAACAATACCATAAAATAGCAATCATCGGTCATGTGCCCAGTAGATGGTACCTCAAATCCGATGAGCAGTGGGCATTTTTAGCCTTGTTGGGTCCGTAATTGTAGCTGTGCAGTACTTGTGTGAATTAGGTGGTCTAGTAGATGAGATGAGTCTCTTCATGATGAACTCCTTAGCCTCTGTTCTGTCGATGTAATTTTTCCTTAGTGTCATGTCTCGGTTTTATTAAAGTTTGGTAGCATTATTCACAGTATAATGTGTTCAATGAGTGTAGCTTTGTAATAACGAGGCAGTTTTATCATCTTTGTTTTGTTGTGAGTTTGTATCATGTAATTGTTATGTTGCTTCGAGATGACATGGTATTCTACTTCATTAGTCAATTGAGAAAATGGTGAGAACATTTCAACAACCTGTTATTTGGTTGTCTCAGCATCCTATACCTGAACAGCATGAGGTGCATTTTCAATTATAAATATCTATATGTTTTTAATGAAGAAAATATTTTTACAATTGTCATGGACATATGTGATTTATCTTTCTCTAAAGCTGTTCTGGAGCTTAATTTCTTGTGTAAATTTCATGCACCGCAGTATTCCATATATCAGTTTGATCACTAAAAATAATTTGTTGTCACAATGACTTAAGTCAATTTTAACTCATCCCTCATTGTAAGGTATGTGGACTTGTTGCAACCTTAAATAAAAAAAGAATGGTGTAACTTTAGTGGTTTGACCATCAAGATAATCTCATAATCCATGGCATTTGGGTAGTGTGGGTCAAATGCCAGATCTATTATAATAAAAGTTCTAATGCTAGAACTGCTATATAGATTTTTAGCATTTTTTTTCAAAAAGGAGGATGAGACCTTTATTATCGGATTGATGCATACAACCTTTATTATCGTTGCTCACATGGTAAAATAATGATTCCGAGCATACTAGCACCTTCCACCTTCCATATTATTGAGGAGACAAAAAGATACACTAGTTTATTCGCCCCATGAAATAAATCAGCTAGATTTAATCCGCCTCACAGGGTTAGAACCCAGGCGGGCATGGAGATGCCACTGCGCCCCCATTTATAGCTCATAAAGTTATCGACGACAAACTTGTGAAGAAAAAAAAGCTCTCTTAATCATCCTGTAGCTGTATTCGAGTTTTATGTTGCATGCGAAGACTAAATATAGAAGGCATACTTAATGATTATCCATTCTTGATAATTTTTGAATTATCAACTTGTATACTTAGTAGTTTAAAACCGTTTTTTCTTGGTGTGCACTGTGCAGTGACTTCGTAACAGTTACTGAAGCGCCCATATCTGTAAAAAACTAAATATTACATTCAGTGCTTCCCTGTAAGTAGTGAGTTATTAGCTGAAGGCGCGAATGATGGTCACTGTTTACTACAGTAGTAGGATGCATTGCAAAATGGCAAGCCAAGCACATAGTAATACCTTCATGCTTAAAGCATGTTAAGAATGCCCTATCCCTATTTTATATAATGCTTCGGATGCGGATCTACAATATGGATTACTCCTGTTTTCATATTTAAAACATATAATGAGTTAATGACTGAGCATAATATGTTGCTGCCATGCTTGTACACAAATTTATTTACTTTATATATCTTTGGCTCAGGTCATACTTACACTCACTGTAATGGAGCATATATATCTTTTGTCTGTGCAAATGACTTGATTGCCTTGTATCTGTTTAATCAACAGGCTGTTGACTCCTCCAGAGACTCCACTTTTCCGCTCGTTAGATGATGAAGAAGAACAGTCTGCCGTTCATGTTTCCAGGGGAAGAGCTCAGAGTAAGGATATGCAACTCTCGAGGTCATCCACGGTGAGTGCTATATCTGGCATAGTTTTTGCACTGTAGTTTTAAACACGAGCTTGCAATAGTTACCTACCAGTTCTATTGTTTATTGCTCGTAAACAGATGGATAATGCACAAAGGTCTAGTAGAAGCAGTGCAAGCCCAAGTAGGCTTAGCCTGTCACCACACTCTATGCCAAGGACAAGGTCGCCTAGTTCAGCTTCTCGCGCTAGCCCACCACTTTCTCTTCAACCACCAACGCCATCACGAAGACCTTCAACTCCTCCAGCTGCTAAGGTATTAGCACCTCCCCGAAGGACTCCAAGTCCAGTATCTAGGAGGATGAGTACTGGTTCAGGTGGCCCAGCATTAAATGGAACAAGGGGAGCTTCTCCAGCTAAAACTAACCACAGATCCTCTTCTCCAAAACCTCAAGGGTGGCAGTCCAGTGATCCTGGTTTCTCTTATGATGCACCTCCAAACCTCCGTACATCTCTACCAGATCGCTCAGTATCCCGTTCAAGGGGTGGGTCCCCTACATCTTTCAGTGGGCTAGATACAGGTTCAAGAGGTAGAAGGCAATCAATGTCTCCTACTCCAACTAGAAGAGCTAGTTCATCACATAGCATTGAACGAGATCGATTGAGCATGTACAGCAAAGCTTCTGCAACATCTTCTGGTGAAGATGATCTGGACTCCATGCAGTCTATATCAATTGGCTATTCCAGCTGCCCAGCTGTAAAAAAGAGCTTGGCAGTGATGAAGACAAGAACTATTGCATCATCAAAGAAGCCGTCCAAGAATTTCTCCCCTAGTTTAGCCCCAAAGAGGTCATTTGATTCTGCAGTTTGGTTGATGGTAAGTGTTGCCCTGTTTTTTCTGTTAGGATGATGGATTATTTCCACTTGAGTTTTACAGTACTGCCCTTTGTATTCGATTGGCAAACCAGTTTATAGATTTGAAGTACTTGCATGTTTAATAATTTATTCAATCAGTTACTCAGTTATCCTGGTTTTATTCCCTTTTGATTCTTAGCCGCTGCAGCTTCCCATTGCAGGTCCAGTGATTTCCACAAAATAAAAAAATGTTATATTATGGCAAGAAAATAACAGTTACATCAACTGTTTTAGTGGTGAAATGCTTTGGATGGATGCCGCTGTGAATTCATAGCCAGAGAGTAGCTTAAAAGGAAAACATTTGTTCATCCCGAATATTTGGTTGGAAAATGCCCCAGTTATTAGGTTCTTATACCTGTTTTATGACTGAGTTGCTTAACTCATGAAATGCTTATTCATTTCATTAGATATCGTATGATCCAGTAATTTGCTCTCTTATCCCTTCTTTACCAAATAACTGCAGCTTGTTCAACTAAACATATTTACTCCTTGGCTGTTGCATAGTTTATTTGCTTGATTCATCCCATGTGTCTCTATCTTCTACTATTCTTCAGTGTTCTAGATTTTCCTTAAATTGTAACTAAGATAATAAATGTGTTCTTACTTTTCTAGGATCATCGGAAATCTCCTCAAGATAGGTTCCGACCACTTCTATCAAGTGTCCCTGTCACCACATTTGGTGCTGGCAAAATAATTAATGTGCACAAGACTATGTTCTCACACAATTCCTCTGTGACAACTAGCAGTAATGCAAGCTCTGAGCATGGTGCCACTTTTAGCCATCACATAGACAGTGACCAAGAGCAACACGATCTGATTGGTGAATGGGAAGCGGATGATGGCTTTCGAGTTCACGAGGACATATTTATGTTTGATAAATTGGATGAATTGAATGAAGAAACCATTTACGACAAGAGTGCAAAATATGTAAAAGATTCACCTATCCCAGTGGAATACGTCAAAAGTGAAAAAAAGGACTTTGACATGGAAAGAAATGGGGCAGCTAATCAAATGGCATATGATGGTCCAAATAGTTCTCAGGTTGTACATGGTGAAATGGTTACTTGCAGTAGGTGTGGTAAGTTTTTCAATGCGATGGATTTGGATGAAAATGGTGACTGTTGTGAAGGACGTGGGTCAAAGGTTAGAGATTTTTCTGCAGACCCTATGTTACGGACTTCAGAAGAAGCGCGTCAACATGATGATAACATTTCAAAGTCTGGGCCTTCCGTTGAATCTGAACCGTATATGGCCACAAATAATGTAGACTACAGCAAACAAGCTTCTCTTGATCATCAAACAGTGAACGATGAACCTCTAGCTGGTTGTACAAAAAAATGTCCTCCAGGTCAGTTGATGGTGGATACAGATGAGGACATGCTGCTGGGACAGGAGGTAGTGAATCATGAGGAAAATACAAGGCCATATCTTGTATCTGACTCCTTACTGGGAAATGACGGTAATATTTCGTTTAATCAATCTAGTGTAAGTGACCGTCAACAAACAGAACTGACATCAGTGAAGCATGGCAATTACGGAGACCAAATGAATAACCGCAATCATGGATTACCCCAGTGCCTTAATGAATCAGACTCCCAACATAATGAAGCTGTATCTGCAACTGCATCTGGTGATAATTCTCATCAATTGGGATTATCTGCACATCCGAGCCCTAAGGTTGAAGGTGCTGAAGGCACTGGGATATCAGTACTCTTACACCAGAAATCAAGCAGCAACAAATGGCCTGTCATGGAAGGGAGGGCCCTGGCTGCTACAAATATTGTTTGTTCTGAACCATATTATACAAGAGATAGTATAAATATGATGAAGCGTAGCTTTGGACGTGACAGCTCTTCAGCTTCTTCTTCCATCGATCTAGGGTCTTCAAGGCAATCAGATGTACGCTTTGAGCGCCGTAGGAGTGGTAAGAAGGGTGACTCTGAGAAGGTTCAACTAGGCAGTACCATGAGTTGTCAAAGCATTGCTTCGGTGTCAGATATGTCAATTAGTGGTTCTTCAGCTTCACTTTGCCATCAGAGTGATGCAATTGAAGACACTTGTTCCCGAATTGGCACTTTGGATAGCAGTGCTGTGGTATCTACTGAAGAAGATGGCTCTAGTAAGGATGCGTTGTCAAGTGCTATGGAATGTTCGTCTACTTCACGGCCTATTGTCAGTGATGACATCATTGTTGACTTAAACTCCTCGAGCTTTGATAGGTTGGGTGAGACAGCAGAGGTAATAAGTCAGAACCATAGTATGGGTAGGATGGCTGACAATGATCATTCCAGCACTATTATGTATTTCTCAGATACCGAAATGCCAAGTAATGTCCGAGAGTCTTCAGCTGCCGAGGGAAGTTCCATGCGAAAACCAGATGAAGATACTTCTGATACAACTCAGTGCTATTTAGTTGGCACTCCGGATCCAGTTAAGGATAACTCTGACAATCTTCTATTGCAGTCTGAAGCAGTGCATGCTTCAATTGAGGAACAGACCTTGGATGATTGTTGTGTGTCTGCCATCTCAGAGGACGATGTGTTGGTTTCTAGAACAGGAACTAGCATAATGGAACTTCCAAATGATGGTATGTATTTGCACCGTTCCAATTTTCAATCAGCTTAATCAAGTTCAAAAATTTCATCTTTTCTCATCCTTCGATGTGTGTTGCCCCTCTCATCTTTCTGAGAACCACTTTAGTTAGTCTTTTTGAGAATCTCTTTTCTTAGTCTTTCTGAGAATCACTTTTAGGTGTCCTAGTACAGTCGTACAATCGGCTGCAGAAAAAACAACGACCCCCGCGGGGGTAACCCTAGCCGCCGCCACTTCTTGAGGCCTCCACCCGCTCCGCCACGCTTCGCCGCCGCCGGAGGGGGTGCCGACGAAGCCGCGCACGCCCCGGGGAAGGTGGCGGCGGGGGCGTTTCTTCTCCCCCCGGGCTCCATCCATGGCGACCGGGAGCTCTCTAGGCGGTGCGTGGTGACGTCGGGGCAGTGGCTTGCGCGGCGGCGCTGTGCCGTGTGGTGGCCGTGCGGAGGCGGATGGGCGCGGCGGCGCATCGACGGCTGGGGCGCGGGGCGGCTCGCGCGCAGGCGGGCCGGATCTGGGTCGCGCGGGTCTGCTACGGGCTTGCTGGCGAGGGCGTGGTGTAGGTGGGGGCCTCGCCGGAGCGGGAGGATGCTGGGCGTGGCGCTGGTGCTGCCGGCGCAAGGAGGTCGGGGATGCGCGGAAGGTGGAGCGGTGGTGTGCGTCGGGCCACGAGGTGGGAGGCGGCCGGCGAGTCTGCAGCTGACTGTGGTTCGCTGGGGCGGTGGCGCTTGGCGGGCGGCGCGTGTGCGGTGGGCTCGTCCGTGGCTCGATCTGAGCCGCCAAGGAGGTGCTATGGTGGCGGTGATCTTCTGGCCCTTTCGCGGTGGCGGCTGCCCGGGTTCGCTCTGGTTGTTTTCGACAACTATCTCGCAGACAGTGGTGATGATCCGGACGACGGCTCTTGTCGCGGCGACGGGGAGTCTAGGCGTGGCGGCGGGAGGTTTTTGCTTGTTGATCACCTAGGAGCGTGAGATGGGAGAGGAGGTGGGGTGGTTTGTGCCGGTCCTTGTTGGGCGGGCATGTGGTCTGGGACTCTCCGTTGGGCGAAAGCCTTGTCCTGGCGGCTAGTCGGGACCGACGACGGTGACGCCTGTGGGCGCCGCATCCTTCTTCAAGTCGTCGTCGAAGCGGGTGTTCCTTGCTCCTTTGCCCGGGCTCTCTGGGGGAAACCCTAGATCCTTCGCGGGATCGGGCGTGGGCGGCGCTCTTGTGTCGCTTTGCCTCTTGGGGCCTCGCTCTGGACGTCCACCGGACTGAGGGACCTGTGGTTTGTTTTGGTGGTTTGGCGGAGGCGGGTTTGTCTTCGGCTAGGAGGGGGTGCGGCCCTGGGGCCGGCGTGGTAGTTGGAGCGGTGGCTCCGGTCTTTCGCCTCCGCATGTTGCGTTGAGGTGTGATGTCGACCTGTTTGGTTGTCGACCCGTGTGGAGCGCAGCCTCAGGGCTGGCGTGTAGTGTTGTGTTGTATCGGTTTTTCGGCCAGTTTTCCTCATAAACGGGCCAACTCTTTTTCTACTATATCAATGAAAGGCAAAGCTTTTGCCTCGTTTCAAAAAAAAAAAAACTTTTAGGTGTCGTAAAGTAGCTGGTGATATACTCTGCTTGTTTATATGCTACGCTTTAGACATGAGCATGGTCTCCGACGTGCAAAGGTTGACCGTTACTTATGTTATGCTAAGATACAAATTTAACTGTACCCTTTGCTAAAACATCATCTATTTCTGAACGGAGGCCGTATCCGAGAACATTTGTTTAGGATTTGATTATAATTTAAAGCCAAGGAAAATAATCGATGGTGGAAATAACTATGGGCTTAAGTAAAAATGTCCGGATGATGCTTTAACAGAAATTTATGAGAGAAAAAGCAGTGCACTTTGGTGAATGTATTCTGGTCTGGAGAAACATGAAAGATCTAATGAGCGACTAGAAGTATTAGTGACACAAAGCTTTATACATTTTTCACATCCAATATGCAGTTGCATTTATGATACCAATCTGTAGGTGCAGTTACACGCACGCACCATGTTCCTTCTAGACATAACCTAGGACTCTTAGTATTATGTTCTTCGGTGAATATTTCTTTTACATGAGTGAGTATATGTATGCAACCTAATCATACTGTCTGCCTTGTAGAAAAATTACCTGAGGCAGTAGAAGGGTCGATGAAACAGATTCAGAGGTGCTTCACGTTAGAAGAAGCTGCTGATACAATTCTCTTCTGTAGTTCTATCGTTCATGACCTTGCATACAAGGCAGCAACGATTGCACTGGAGCACGAGCAGGAACGAGAACAGGCCGAGTCTATTCGGCCAACTGTTACCATCATAGGGAAGTCGATACCAAATGAGGATGGTTTCTGTAAGCTGCCTCACAGACGAACGCCTAATCGTAAGGTTAAAAGAAAAAGGTTGGAAGGTGAAACGACCATCACAGAAACCGCTGAAAAGGAAGCTGTCTCTAAAGATCCTTCACCTGTACGTTCTGCTGCCGGATTTGTAAGGTCATCCGATAATATGAAGCCTCCGAAGTTGGAATCCAAGTGCAACTGTGTAATTATGTAAGTTACCCCATGCAGCCGGTGTGCCAACTGCCAAAGAGAACGGATACACACGCAAGCTGTGACTTGGCGCTGAAGCATGCCTGCCGTGCTTCACTTGCTATTGGCGATGGATTGAGTTTGACACCACAGTTCTCTCGATTATTTTCTGAGGATAGTGCATCTTCTGTTTTTTAGACAACAGAACTGCACTGCGAGCTACCTATTCTTTTGTAAATTCTTTCCCCCCCTCTGTGTGGAAAATTTCTGCTTGTCATGAGGTCCATTGAGGTTTGTCCAAAGTGTGAAATTACTAGATTAAATATATGTATTTATAGTGTATCTTCTTGCAACGCACATGGCTTGTTATGAGTTATGATCTTAAGCACACTACCTGGAGCAAATCGATACGTGCTACAAATAAAAGCATGACGATCGTATTGCCGATCATATAGTTTGACTTGTGCATGTTATATTTGAATCTGTGATGTGTTGATGTATAGAGGATGTACATAATTTATTCTGCTTGCCATTATAGATGATCAATGATGTGATATGAATCTGATCCAAATTTTGATGTAGATTGAAATAATTTTAGTTGCTTACTATGGTTTTTTTTTGTGGTTGACGAGCTTTGATTTAGTATGGTTTTTGTCATCGATGGTATTTTTGGCGCTTTAGAGCATCTCCACTCGCCCCCACCTCTAATCAGCGTTTGGCGGCTGGCCTTGTGTGTGTGGTGGGTGGGTGGGTGGGTGTGGGGTGGGGTGGGGGGGGGGGGGCACAGGATACACCAGTCTCGACCGTATTAAATCGCCGCAATGTAAGTCTAGCGATCAAAATAAACATGCCAATGGAAATCAAACGACATCATTCGCCGCGGTAGGAGGCACCTTCGGGGTAGCCGGCGGTGGAACAGTGGTGCTAGCCTGGGTAACAATCGTGGCTGGGGTCGCGATCGTCGGAGTGGGGGTGCTGGTCTGGGTACCGATCGTGGCCGAAGTCATAGTCACCGGAGTCGGGTGCTGTCTTGGTTGGCGGTCGGAGTCACCCAGCTCTCGGACAAGATTAGGGCGCACTGATCAACACACGCCTTTCACCTCGTCGTCCATTTCCCTCGTGTCGACCATCAAGATCGCCAAGTCCTCTCTCCTCTTCTTAGCCGCCACGTTGGCATTGATGAGGCCGAGTTTGTTGTCTTGCCTCTCAATGATCGACGCCCACCTTGTTGCGGCGATTTCTTCCATCCCAGCGTGTGCGGAGGCGTCGGCCATATAGGCCATGATGGATGATTGCAGCTTCTCGATGGTTGGCGTCGTGTCCCTCATAGCCTTGGCTTTCTTGTAGCCAACGAGGCGACCCTCCGAGGCCTCCGATGGCGCCACGCCGGGGTCGTATGTGGCAGCCTTGTCCTTGGTGAGGGTGGTCCACATCTCCATCCACTTGTCGCACCCCTTGATCCATGCAAAGATGTGGATGAACTTGAACTCGGTGTCGTCGTTGTCCTCTCGGTAGGCGGCGATCATGGTGCGCATCTGCAATGTACAATAGCAACAGAGGGATACAATTTCAAATGGCCATCGGCTAGTTTTAGTCGCTTACTTGATCATTGAAGTTGGTGCCGCTAACATGGACTCGGTGTACTTTCTCCACGATGCAATGCCACTTGTTGCAAGCATGTTGGATCATGGCCCAACGGTGAGATATGCCGGAGTCGCCGCGATCATGGACCAAACATTCACCCTCTTCCAATAGCATTATGAGTTTTGGTTGGAGCTGGTGAAGGGCTCAATGCTGACCATCTTCCAAGCTCCAGTGAGGCACTCTCCACCCT
Source organism: Avena eriantha (assembly GCA_910589775.1). Classification (NCBI taxonomy): domain Eukaryota; kingdom Viridiplantae; phylum Streptophyta; class Magnoliopsida; order Poales; family Poaceae; genus Avena; species Avena eriantha. Next base: position 367,472,125 of record OU342744.1, read on the forward strand.
CGAGCTCCACTTGGGTCTGCGGCCACCGCCTCCTTTCTTCTTTTTCTCCATGGACACCGCTTTGTTCTTCCCTTTTGGGTCAGCAGCTATGGACACCAAAACCTCCACCACCTCATCCTCGACCTCCGCATAGGCGTAGGCCTCGTCTTCCCAATGCTCATTTCCTTCATCATCTTCGTCGGCATAGGCATTGGCTTCTTCTTGCGTGAAGGCATGGGACGATCCGCCGTTGATGATGTCGGCATGATGGAGTCGCCGTTGTGCGTTCCGCCGAACAGGCCGGGGGTGCTCTGGCTATTGCATCCTACAACGAACTGGTTGAAGCCAGCGCGCGGTGGGGGCACGCCGTTGTTGAAGGAATGGCGACGGTGGGCCGGTGAGCAGTCTGTGGTGAAGGAGTTGGAGTCGAAAGCACCGAGCGGGTCGAAGTCGCTGCAGCCCGGCGTGAAACATGAGAGATGTGGCATCGTGTTCCCCTAGATTTTGTGGAGCATCGCCTGGTGTGATATGGGGTGGCCCTATCTTCTCAGCAAGCTCTTGTCGATGATATGGTGGATGATAGATATCTAGTGCGTAGCTATGATCTCTCCCGCTCGATCCCTGATGCCAGTGCAACAGATCTTGAACCTTGTAGGATATTCACAACACCACACTCTTGCGCACGCAGCCGTGACCACAAACGGTAGTATGCAATCTACTAATTATAGTTAGTAGATTCGAATACAGAGTAATTCCAGAGGTTATATGAAAGAAACAACTCCAAAATATTTTAACGTGGTCTAAAACCCTAATCTAAGGCGCCTCCATCTATTTATGGGTCCAAGGGGCGGCGGCCTTTGGTGGAACCTGAGTTGGTTCCACCCAACCTGGATACAAACCGGCCACAAAGTGGCTTGGCCACAAGTTTTGTCGTGGCAGACTTTCACGCTGATTCTCTGTCGCGGCAGCCTACCGTGACAGAGCTGGACTCGGTTTTCCTATCGCGGCAGCCTGTCGTGGCAGAGAAACGGGCCTTTTCTCTACCGCGGCAGAGAACTCCCTCCTCTTGTTGATCTTTGTCTTGGACAGCTCCTTGCGCTTCCTCCCTCTCCTCCCTCGCGTATTCTTCATTGATGAACACGCCTTGTTCCATTTGCTCCTCGCTCCTTGCTATGCCTTCTTCTCCTAAGTACCCGATCATGCAATAATTCAAAGACTTAGGTAGTATAAAATTCTCATTAATTAAAACACCAGGTTCATTAAGAAACAAGTTCACCTATTGTTCTAACACCTTAGCACGAGCTCTTGTGATTGGTCCAATCCTTATCTCCCTGGATTGATCCTTCTTTGCAATTGGAATATCTTCATTATCAATTGGGGTAGGTGTAACTGTAGGGATGTCCTCATCATCTCCCCCCTTCAAAAGGCGTTGACCTCGATGCTCCAAGGTATTCTCCAGCATATGGTGACAAATCAGCAACGTTGAAGTTGTTGCTAGCGCCACCAAACTCCTCAATAGGTATATCAACTGAGTAGGCATTATCATTAATTTTGGCTAGCACCTTGTAAGGACCAGCACTACGTGGCTTCAATTTGGACTTGCGAAGTAGTGGAAATCTATCCTTGCGCAAATGCACCCAAACCATATCTCCATGCTCGAACAACACTTCCTTCCTTGATTGATTCCTTGCAGCAACAATGTTCTTGCCTTTCTTCTCCATTGCCTCTCTAGTCTTCTCATGAATTTTCTTCACGTAATCAACACGTTTTGATGCCTCCATATCAACTCTCTCACGTAATGGCAGAGGCAACATATCAAGTGGCGTCAATGGCTTGAAGCCATAGACCACCTCAAAAGGACAAAGCTAAGTAGTTGAATGCACAACCCTGTTGTAAGCGAACTCAACATGTGGAAAACACTCTTCCCACTCCCACAGATTCTTTTTAATCATGGTCCTTAGCAGTTGTGACAATGTTCTATTCACCACCTCCGTTTGACCATTTGTTTGGGGATGACATGTAGTACTGAACAGCAGCTTCGTTCCTAGCTTCCCCCATAAGGTCTTCCAAAAGTAGCTCATGAACTTCACATCACGGTCAGAAACAATCGTCTTAGGTACTCCATGTAATCTCACGATGTCCCTGAAAAACAGGTTAGCAACATGCGACGCGTCGTCGCTTTTGTGGCAGGCAATAAAATGAGCCATTTTAGAGAACCTATCCACTACCACAAATATACAATCATGACCTCTCTGAGTTTTAGGTATACCTAGTACAAAATCCATACTAATGCCTTCCCATGGAGTAGTAGGTGCAGAGAGAGGTGTATACAAACCGCGAGGCTTCAGTTTTGATTTCGACTTGTGGCAAGTAATGCATCGGCTCACAAATCTGTACACATCACACCTCATCTTGGGCCAATAGAAGTGATCAACGAGCATGAGCAACGTGATATGGGGTGGCCCGATCTTCTCAGCAAGCTCTTGTCGATGATATGGTGGATGATAGATAACTAGTGCGTAGCTATGATCTCTCCCGCTCGATCCCTGATGCCAGTGCAACAGATCTCGAACCTTGTAGGATATTCACAACACCACACTCTTGCGCACGCAGCCGTGACCACGAACGGTAGTATGCAATCTACTAATTCCCAATGGAACAACAGATCACACTCAATTATAGTTGGTAGATTCGAACACAGGGTAATTCCAGAGGTTCTATGAAAGAAACAACTCCAAAATATTTTAATGTGGTCTAAACCCTAACTTGTGACGGCTATGGAGGTTTATATGAGGGCTGGGGTGTCCTCCCCTCTAAACGGGCCTAAAAACAGTCATATCTTGGCCCAAACTAACTCGGTTCGACTCAAACTGATACATACCGACCCATATATGGGTTCGGTCTTATTGGCATGCAGTCCATACGTTGTGGAACACCTCAAACATGTAATTCTTGGTGCGCCATCTCTCTCTCTTGCTCATACGTGATTTCCTCATTGCCTCCTAGTGCGCATGCCTCCCTCTCCTCCATCGCGCACTTGTTGATATTGGAAATCAGCACTTATCCTTCTTGCTGCAACTCTCCTCCTCCTCGCGCAACGCTTGTGTTATCAATAAACCAGATCATACAAAGATGCATAGACTTAGGTAGTATAAAGTTCTCATTAAGTAAAACATCAGGTTCAATTAGGAATGAATTCACCTGATAGTCATTATTGATTTGACTCAATATTTCCTTCCAGTTCAGGCAGTCAGAATCATCATAATCCCTATATATATCCTCATCCTCCTCCCTTTCTTCATGAAAAGCCATCCTCGGCTTTAGGTAAGCTGAAAGTGGAAGAAACAAAAAGAACAATGTGTACGCAAAGTATATGTATATATAACATGTTGTATTAATGTTGTTCACATGAAAAGTATGTCCAGTATACATCAAGCAACTTAAATTGCAGGTATAAGTGAAGTACAACGAATCATGATCATGGTGAAAAACAACTAAATAGATAGTCTTGTTCTTCAATATTAAATTGAGTTTTCGCAAAGAAGATCTATGATCAAATTTGTGCACAAGATCAAACCAATTTAATATGTCTGAAAACCAAATTGAATCATGCCATGCTTCAACTGCGCTACTCTGATTATTATGAACATGATCATGTTGTCCAGTATGTAAAATGCAACTCAATTTGCAAATATAAGTGAAGTATAAAGCATTAGCACAACTAGACAATGAATTTTGGGACAAACACAACGGATATGAAAACTTGGGTTCTATTCTAGCAAGATTACAATGATCCAACATAGGTAAAATTACTTGTGTTGGATGCATTATATCAACTAGATCTGACTTTAGTTTCATATTATCACAAATTTTAGCATATATCCCACAACACAAAGTCGTCGACACACAACATGTATGGCTGAAAACAACATGTTTCAGTTCAGCGATTCTATCACAAGTAATGCATATGTGATCCACAAGAAAATTTTCATGCATGCTATATTCACCAATCAGATTGAAAGTGAAACAAGGAGAATATGTGCTAGAATTCAGAAATGAAATTTTAGAAATCTTATCCACATCACTACTCATATTCATAGGTTCATTTAGCATGATGGAATACACAATATCAGTATGAGGTATTCGAGAAAGTATTTCCTTATGTGTAATCAGTACCACATGATCAAAATTCGAATTTGGTAAACTATCACATGGTGCTGTAACATTAGTGCAAGGCAAGTCACAAGGAGGCTTCAGTAAAGGAATAAACTCACAATATGTCGCACATGTTGGCTGAATCTCCAAAACAGTACCAATGTTATCAACAATCTTCTCAGCTGTAGTAGGTACTACAACATCCTCCTCAACTGACAATACCAGATCGTGTAATGCAGGTTGTAAAATAGGCGGCTCCCTTTCTTCAAAAGCAACATGCACATCACAAGATACAACACTAGGAGTAGACATGATTACGTTAGTAGACAACTCACATGTCTCATTAGTGTCCACTCTCAAAATTTCTGGAATAGGCCATTTGTAGTTGTTCAAAAACATAGAACATAGAAATTGCTTGAAATCTTCCCAAAGGATTTTTTTACCCATGACACCATACACAATCCTTGCATCCTTCCACCAACGAGCTACCTCTTCATCCACACGTCGGTGAGCAAGAATGTATTCTATATGGCCATTAAACTTGCTATCGAAAGTACAACATCTCGCAAAACCAAATCCCATATCAATTTCCCAAATCTGATATTCTGCGGGTGTGGCGGAACCTTCCAATCTCCACTTGATTGTAGTTGGATCATATGCCATGCCAACCACAATAGCTAAATAGTCATGGTAAACATCATCTGATTTTTGCATCACATCAATACTAGTAGGAGTCATGATTAGTACATTAGTGCAAAAACACAAAACTGTTTTGGTGGCACACTCACAACTCACTCAAAAACTGACAAGAAAGCAGATCTTACCGTTCCAAAGTGAATAGTGATGCTTACCAATTCAAAATCAAGGACTGATGCACTGATGTGATGAAGTGAATACCAAAGGTATAGAGAACGATCGCAGGACACACAGGTTATTTATGGTGGAGCTGTAGGTATGGTATCCTAACTACACCGCAAACAAGTCCTAGTGCTGATCGTATGACAAAGACCCATGGAAACACACACGGTGGAGATAAATGGGGCAATTGCAACTATGAAAATGAGCTCAATAAAGTGAGGTATGTCGGAGGAACGCTCGTGTTGCAATGCACAAGGAGAGACGCTAGCAAAGTCTCAACGAAACGGGCACAAGATTGCTAAACTGAGCAACCCGCAAAGCACTAAGAACGCTAGTCTCGTAGGATAGTTTTAGACACAAAGAAAGGCTTACTAAGACTCACAAGGATAGGTACGCTACATGGACTCAGTAAAAAAATAAACAAAAAAAGAAATTTTTTTGACCTGAGAATTGGTTTCTGCCATGACAGAAAAACGGCCTAAAATCCTGCCGCGGCAGGATGGCGGCAGAAAAAACTTTTTTTTTCTCGTACTAGCACAGATTGGTCTGTGGTCAGGCGAGCGTCTGTTTTTTTTCACGTACGACCAGAGAACGGTCTAAGGTCAGGCGTGAGCAGCGAGCGGATTTTTTTAAACGTGAGGATGCTCACATACTAGGACAGAAGAGTCTGCCCTGTAGCGATCGAGGTGGTAGTCTTTTTTTTCTTTCTTTCACGTGAAGGAAGCTCACGTACGATCTGGTTTTTGTTTTTTTCTCTATCTCTCCTTTAGCAGAACGGATCTACAACTCAGACTAAAAAAACAGATCTAATAGATCTAAGACTTAAGAACACGACGAACAGTCTACAAATAGTCTAGGGACTCTGACAACGATCAAAAACAGACGAAAACTAGACAAAAAACTATGACTCGGATTAAGAAAAAAGGCTACAAAAAAGGATTACGATCAACAACTAGAACTCACGAACAATGTTATCTAGGCTATGGCAATGAACTATGAACCCTAATATTTTTGTGTGCCTTTTTCTGTATAGGATAAAAACAACTAATCTATGGATGGATTTGTGGATGCTTACCGAGGCAACATTGGAAATCTGATACCAAGATGATATTGCTCACCGAGTAAACCCAGCGCTCTGATACCAAGATGATATGGGGTGGCCCGATCTTCTCAGCAAGCTCTTGTCGATGATATGGTGGATGATAGATAACTAGTGCGTAGCTATGATCTCTCCCGCTCGATCTCTGATGCCAGTGCAACAGATCTCGAACCTTGTAGGATATTCACAACACCACACTCTTGCGCACGCAGCTGTGACCACGAACGGTAGTATGCAATCTACTGATTCCCAATGGAACAACAGATCATACTCAATTATAGTTGGTAGATTCGAACACAGGGTAATTCCAGAGGTTCTTGAAAGAAACAACTCCAAAATATTTTAACGTGGTCTAAACCCTAACTTGTGACGGCTACGGAGGTTTATATGAGGGCCGGGGCGTCCTCCCCTCTAAACGGGCCTAAAAACAGCCATATCTTGGCCCAAACTGACTCGGTTCGACTCAAACGGATACATACCGACCCATATATGGGTTCAGCCTTATTGGCATGCATTCCATACGTCATGGAACACCTCAAACATGTAATTCTTGGTGCGCCATCTCTCTCTCTTGCTCATACGTGATTTCCTCATTGCCTCCTAGTGCGCATGCCTCCCGCTCCTCCCTCGCGCACTTGTTGATATTGGAAATCAGCGCTTATCCTTCTTGCTGCAACTCTCCTCCTCCTCGCGCAACGCTTGTGTTATCAATAAACCAGATCATACAAAGATGCATAGACTTAGGTAGTATAAAGTTCTCATTAAGTAAAACATCAGGTTCAATTAGGAATGAATTCACCTGATAGTCATTATTGATTTGACTCAATATTTCCTTCCAGTTCAGGCAGTCAGAATCATCATAATCCTTGTATATATCCTCATCACAATGTCTACTCACGCCCAAACTGACCCATCAAACCGCCAGCATGTGATTCCTGCACTAAGAACAAACGCAACGACGATTCTGGAATACATAGTTTGTTAGCTCGAAACAAATAGCCATCATGGATATGATACTTATCCCATGCGTTTCTAATAGCACACAAATAATATGGTTCAGCAAAATCATGATCAGTTGCATAAAGTGCACAAATAGCTTCTAATCCAGGAATTTTAACATCAAGATTGGTTAATAGCATATTCTTCCTAGATAGAGCATCAACAACAACATTCTATTTTCCCTTCTTATAGTTAATGATGTAAGGAAAAGACTCCATGACTCGACCCATTTAGCTAATCTTCTATGCAAGTTTGATTGAGCTTTCAAGTATTTCAATGCTTCATGATCAGAATGTATGATGAATTCCTTTGGCCACAAATAATGTTGCCAAACCTCAAGTACTCTAACAAGTGCATACAATTCTTTATCATAGATTGAATAATTCAAACGAGCACCAGTCAATTTCTCAGAAAAATAAGCTATAGGCCGACCCTCTTGCATCAAAACGCCACCTATGCCTATACAACTAGCATCACATTCAACTTCAAATTGCTTCGAAAAATCAGGTAATGCAAGTAATGGTGCAGAAGTAAGCAAACATTTCAATGTATCAAATGCAATGTCTTGGGCCGCGCCCCATACAAAAGGAACACCTTTCTTTGTCAAATCGTTTAATGGTGCAGCAATGGTGCTAAAATCTTTCACAAAGCGTCTATAGAAACCAGCGAAACCGTGGAAACTACGCACTTGACTTACATTCATTGGAGTAGGCCAATTCTGAATTGATTCAATTTTAGATTGATATACCTCTACTCCATGCTTGGAAACAACAAATCCTAGGAATATGACCTTATCTTTTGCAAATGTACACTTCTCAAAATTAGCATATAGTTTATTATCACGTAACACTTGCAAAACTTGTCTAATATGAGTGCAATGTTCAGATTCGGTGTGGCTGTATATGAGTATATCATCAAAGTAAACAACCACAGAACGACCAATAAACTCTCTCAAAACATGATTCATCAAACGCATGAAGGTACTAGGTGCATTAGTAAGACCAAATGGCATGACTAACCACTCATACAAGCCGAATTTAGTTTTGAAAGCAGTTTTCCACTCATCCCCTTCTTTCATCCTAATTTGATGATAACCACTACGCAAGTCAATTTTAGAGAAAACAGCAACACCACTCAATTCATCTAGCATATCCTCTAAGCGTGGAATAGGATGACGATATCGAATAGTGATGTTATTAATCGCTCTACAGTCAACACACATGCGCCATGTACCATCTTTCTTAGGAACTAAAATAACAGGAACAACACAAGGGCTAAGAGAGACACGAATGTACCCTTTATCCAGCAACGCTTGTACTTGCTTCTGAATTTCCTTAGTTTCTTCGGGATTAGTCCTATAAGATGCACGGTTGAGAAGTGTGGCGCTAGGAATCAGATCCACTTGATGTTCTATACCACGCAATGGAGGTAAACCTGCGGGTACGTCTTTTGGAAACACATCCCCAAAGTCCTGCAAAAAAGAAGAGACACCAAGAGAAACAGGGGTCATGTCGTTAGAAACCAATACCTCGCCCTTATACATGAGCACAAGTGGCATGGCTGTAGGATCCTCACGAAATTCTCTCATATCCTCCTTGGTGGCTAGTATCAATAACCCAGGCACTCTCTCACTTTTCGTTATATCACTCAATTTAGGCTCAATTACATCAGGAACAGCTGTCACACAATCTCGCCGAGTGGAAGAATCTTCCTTCAAGTTGTATCTTCTGGCGAGAATCATTCACAATATCTTGTGGTGTCATTGGCTGCATAGTAATGTTCTTCCCTTTGAATTCCAAGTGATATGTATTGGCTCGGCTATTGTGTTGCACATGGCGATCATAGAGCCAAGGTCGAACCAATAGTAGGTGAGAAACAGTCATAGGAACCACATCAAAATCAATAGAATCTTTGTATGTCTCTATTTGAAAATTCACACGTACCATATGATTTACCTTCATCTCACCATTGTTGCTCAACCATTGTATGTAGTATGGCTTGGGATGAGGTAAGTATGTCAAATTCAGTTTGGCACATAGTTCCTTACTTGCAAGATTTCTGCAGCTACCTCCATCAATAATTACCTTGCAAGCTTTGTTAGGTCCAACTAGAGCTTTTGTTTGGAACAAGTTGCAACGCTGGGATTCCTCAACCGGTTGCACACTAAGTACACGTGAAGATAAGACAATAGTTGGTGCACGCTCAGCATATGCATCAGCACCATCCTCGCCGTCATCAATATCAATGTCAGAAGATTCATCTCCACTCTCTACTTCTCCTTGTTCGTTAACAAACATAACCTTGCTGTTTGGACAATCCTTCTTGTAGTGACCTCTACCTCCACAAGTATGGCACACCACATCACGAGTACGTGTCGTAGACATGTTGGAACCCGAGCTAGCAGCAGGAGCAGTAGGTTTCTGAGCATTAGAACCAAACGAAGGTGTACTTGCTGGTTTGGCCGATGGTGTAAACGGAGCAGCAGCTGGTGGCACGGCTGTAGGAGTAGATCTGGTCGAAAATCTGCTGGAGGATGGAGAACGAGCGCGTGACTTCGCCTCTTCTGCCAACTGGGATTCAACCTCTCTAGCATGGTGCAATAGCTCATTCATGGTCTCATACTTGTGATGACGTACTATGCTCTTGATTGGCAACTTCAGATTGTTTAGGAATCGTTGCATGGTCATCTCAATGGACTCACGAACTCTAGCACGCTGCATAAGCAGCTCCATCTCCATGTAGTACTCATCTACTCTCATTGTGCCTTGCTTCAATTGCGTCAATTTATCAAAAACAGATCACAAGTAGTTGGTTGGTATGAAACGAGCCTTCATGATTTGCTTCATCTCGCGCCAATCCATCACAGGAAGTTCATTGTCCTCCCTCCTATTGATGCAGCCCGTCCTATGGATGCTTCTACATCTACAACAACAAGTCCCCCAAGTGGACCCATGACTCGTGCCCAAGCCAAACTCCTCCAAGCTAAGGTGAACTCACTCCTCTCCTCATGCCAATTTGATACCTCCTTGGATGGCGTGCTACTTCATACCTCTACTCTGTGCATCATCAGGTACGAACCCCCGCCGCGTCGACCCACGAGCCCTGAAGCTGCACCTGAGCTGAAGCTGCCTGAGCCGGAGTGTCCGCCCAAATCCAGCCGGAATGTCCGGCGCAGCCGTAGTGTCCGGCGCGACTCAGCCGGAGTGTCCGGCCTGCCCGAGCCCGAACCTGGCGCGGACATTATGTGTGCTACATCAGACTCTACCCGGACACTACCCGGAGTGTCCGGCCACCCCGGACTGTCCGGCCCACTCGACCCGGAGTGTCCAGCCCAAGTGATGGGCCTGCGCGCCTAGCTGGGCCCTATGGCCCATGTACCCCTCTACTTCCCCTAGAACTCTACTTTAATGCCTGAATTACCCCTGAACTTGTGGTTGGCCTATATATAGCCCCCCACCTCCATTGTAAACCCTAGGCTTGATATTGGAATTAGTGGAAACCCCTTTGTGGATCTATCTAATTCTTGCCTCATGCTCCTTGACTAAGGAGCACCAATATCCCCAAACCTCGTTGGAGTTTGCATCGTGCCTCCGCATTGTACAAGGCCTAGGCATCAGTATCCCTTTGCCTAGATGTCAAGATCTCACCGAGTCTCCCATCTCGCCGTGCCGGTTCGAGAGAGAGTCCTCTGCCGGCGTGAGCTATTGGTGTTTATCGTGGTTTTGCGTGTGTGTTCATCGCGTTCTTCGTGCGTGTGTTTGTCGTGTCCATCCTTCCCTCCTTCCCCCGCACTCCACCCTCGATTTGAAAGGGAATCGTGAAAGATCGGGCCACCCTAGAGGTTTGCCCTCAGCATATTGGTATCAAGAGCTTCGTTGCTCACGATTTCCCCCACAAATTTTTCTTCTCTCCACCAAAAATTCGAAAATCCCCACAAAAAACAGCCCATATTTGCCTTTGGATCAATCTCTTGATTTGGAGTGTTATTTGTAGTTTTGATCCGACCAAACCTTGTCTAAGGAGTTGGACCAGCTTTATCCTGCGTTTCCCCAGCCCGATTTGGCCAGTTTTTCGCGGATTTGAGGCCCGAAGGCGAGGATTTCCGCTCAAGAACACGAGCAGGAAACCCGCGCCGGAGTGTCTGGCTCGTACCGACCGGAGTGTCCGGCTCGTACCGACCGGAGTGTCCGGCTCGTACCGACCGGAGTGTCCGGCCGAACCAGACCGGAGTGTCCGGCTAGACCGGAGTGTCCGGCTGTAACTCCAGTTTTGACAGTTTTGCCTCATTTTTTGCATTGGCTAATCTCCTTTGTTTGCTCGTGTCCCGTGTGCGTGTCAGCAACTACCAGCAAGCTTCCACATCACCAACTTTCGCGCTCATCGACACCATGGACCACGAATGTCATCCCACACAACCGACGCCATGTTCATCATCAAAGAAGGTATAACTTGCGTCACCTTGTTAACCCATCTTCCTTTGTGTGTACCTATCCCATGAGAGTGGCTCATCTTGTGTTTGCTTGAGCATTGTGCATTTGTCCTTGGATAGTGAGAGTGCAAGAGCAATAGCAAGTGTGACTAGGTAGCATCAAGGGAGAGCAAAAAAAAGGAAAAATATACAAAGAAAAAGCAAAAGAAAAATAGTCTCCCCTTGCAAAAGAGAGTCTCAAAGCTTGTAAGCAAGAGAGGAAGAAGAGCGCCCAAGGCAAGTGCACAAATCCGTTGCTCACTTTTAATCTTTGCAAACGAGCCACAATGTCTCCTTGCATTGGCATGACAACAAGCTTAGTCTTTGTTAGAACATTTAGTTTGTTTTTTTCATAGTCGTGTCAATCCCAACTTTCTCCACGTGTGTGTACATAGTCGTAGGTTCCCGTCACCCTTTTGAGTTGTTGACCTTCGCCTTTGACTTGAGTTTTGTTGGATTTTACCCACTTTTGACTATCCCTTTTCTTTTGGTTGGTTCTTTGGCTTTCCACAATCCTAACCTACCACCAACAAGCTTCTGAGAGTTAGTTCTTTATTTAGTGTGAGTTTTCTTTGCATTTCCACTTTGCATGCTTATAGCTCTAACTTGTGGTTTCTAGTTTGGTGCAATCCCCAAGGTGAGGTACAAGGCTAACACCACCATATTCCACTTCCATATACAATACTTGCGTGTTTTGCATGATGGATAGGCACGGTGAGACGAGCCAACCACCTCCCCAATAAGAAGATCAAGGTTCGTACATGATGTGCGCAAGTCACTTCATTGTTCGACAAGAGTTTCGTGAACGTTGCCAAGCCCTTGAGACGTGAAAAGATGAACAATTTGGCGAGACGCAAGCCGAGTTCAAAAACATCGACAACCGCTTCGATGGCCTCGAAAGGCAAATGCAAACAATGCATCACAACTTCGGCCACCAAAATGAAGCGCTCCAACGCTCAGTCGCCGAAACAAATGACAATCTTCAACGCCTCATCGACGGCATGGCAAGACCACGTTCACGCGCATTAAGCTCTTCAAGTTCTATGCATCGTCATGCACCTCTTCCACAAGATCTACATCAAAGTGCTCAAAGACGCAATGATGCCCCCGTGGTTGAAGATGGAAACTCTTCGAACTATGTACCTTCCCCACGGCACGCCGCAACGTCAAGCTATGATGGTGACCGCTCTTCAAGGCCACGAGCAAGGCAAGAAGCACACCGTCATCACGGAAGGGCACTACTGATTCAACAAGAGCAACCACAAGAGGAACCGCAAGCGCAACCGCAAGTACAACCGCAAGTCTACCACCATCGACCACGACACATACTTGACACAACGAGTGATGACTCCAATTTGGAGAATCAAGCTCGTCATCAATGTCATGGACGTCAACAACGACACCATGGTCATCACGCAGAGCCTCCTCCACATCAACAAAACTTGGAGCGTCAAGTGATACAAGTTGAGCGACGCCCACCACGTCAAGAGGCTCATGACCATGTTCTTCGCCGTGAGGCCCATGTGCCTAACCAACATCACCAACCGAGGAACGAGCCTCCTCTTCGTCATCAACCGCGTCAAGAGGCTCCACACCCTCGCCACCATGAGGCTCAAGCGCCTCAACCATGTCAACAAGCGGGCCAAGAACAAGAGCAAGCTCCTCCTCAACAACAATATCAAGATCAAGCTCCGCAACAAGGACGCGAGAACCAAGTTCCATCTCCCCAACTACAAGATCATCAACAAGGTCACCAAGCTCGTCGCAATGACCACAACGATGAAGAAACTTTTGGCAAGCTCAAGTTCACAATGCCCAAGTTCACCGGATCCAATGACCCCGAAGAATACCTCTCGTGGGCACTCATAGTCGACAAGGTCTTCCGCATGCACAACTATAGCAATGAGAAGATGGTCGCCATGGCTTCGCTTGAGTTTGATGATTACGCCAATCTTTGGTGGGAATAAGTTCAAATTGCTCGTGATGCAAGACAAGATCCGCCAATCACAACTTGGCATGACATGAAGGCTCACATGAGATCCCGGTTTGTCCCCGCGCACTACACGCGTGACCTCTTCAACAACCTTCAAGCGCTTCGTCAAGGGACAAAGACCGTGGAAGAGTACTTCAAGGAAATGGAACTCAACTTGATTCGCGCCAACATTGATGAACACATGGAGCAAATAATGGCATGATTCCTTATTGGCTTGAATCACCCAATCAACCGCATCGTCGAGTTCCAAACATACAACAACATGGTTGAGCTTTTGCACATCGCAACAAAGGCTGAACGTCAAGTGCAAGAGGACATCAAGTACAATAGGCCCAAGATATATTTCACCTACAAGAAAGCTTCAACCGCTACACCAACAACATTCAATGGAAGCTCATCAAGTACCTCCAAGCCTTCCTTCAAGCCCTCACTTCCTGAAGGAAAATTGCCCCCAAGTGGCAAGCAAGCAAAGAGTGATACACCTTTCAACGGTGAATGCTACAAGTGTGGAGGTAAAGGACACAAGTCGGCCGAATGTGGAAACAAGAAAGTCTTGTTCATCCATGACAATGGTGATGAAGAGTACTTGAGTGAAGATGAGTTTGATGCCCGTGTCAAGGAAGCAATGGCAAGGCAACGAGTGGAAGATGATCAAGAACTCCTCATGTGTGAGCATGACACAAGTCCATCGCTTGTCGTCACAAGGATCTTGACCACTCAAGCACAAGAGCATGAAGACCAACGCTCCAATATCTTCCAAACACGAGCCGACATCAACGGCAAATCTATCAAGGTGATCATTGACGGAGGGAGTTGTCACAACCTTGCTAGCACCGAGTTGTGTGAGAAGCTCAACCTCACCCTCCATCCACACAAGCACCCCTACCAGGTGCAATGGCTAAGTGACCAAGGGTCCGTGAAGATCAAGCATACCGTATCGGTGTCCTTCGCCATTGGTCCTTACAAAGATACGGTGGAGTGTGATGTGGTTCCTATGACAGTTTGCCACATGCTTCTTGGTCGACCATGGCAATTTGACAAGGCTGCTCAACATGATGGTCACACCAATATATACACCTTCAAATGGCTCAACAAAACATATGTTTTGCAACCGATGACTCCTAGCCAAATAATTGCGGACAATGCAAAGGCTTTAGCGAGGGCGCAAAGCACAACACCTACTTGTGAGAAGAGCGGTGAGAGAGAGAACCACCTCATAGTGAGTGAGAGCCACAAGCCAAATTCGAGTGGAAAAACTAAGAGTGTTCTCCTTGCCACCAAAAGTGAGATGAGAGATGTTCGGAACAACCCATCCATCTTGCACTATGTCCTCCTTTGTAAGGGACTAGCGCAAGGAACTAATGAATTAACCAATGTTCCTCCATCTTTGATGAATGTTTTGCAGGAATTTAAGGATGTGTTCCCCGAAGAGCTTCCACATGGACTACCTCCTCTTCGCGGCATCGAACATCGAATTGACCTCATCCCCTGTGCACCACTTCCCAACCGCGCCGCTTAGAGGAGACGAAGGAGATCAAACGTCAAATCAACCAACTCGTCTCCAAAGGTTTGATCCAAGATAGCACTAGTCCAAGTGCCGTACCCGTGATTCTTGTTCCAAAGACGGATGATACGTTACGGTTATGCATGGACTGCCGTCCAATCAATGCTATCACAGTGCGTTATCGACATCCCATTGATGATACCATTTATCTACCATTCGAACCATACATATATATATATGTGACATTTGTATTTTTTTGGTATTTATTCAAGCCACATATGCATATGCATGGATCTTCTTTTTCCCTACCCATGGCAATATGGTTTTTGTTGATAAGAATATCTTTTTTCCATTTTTATTGATATTGGATTTTTGTTGTATCTCACTTACATGAATCATTTTTTTTCACAAAAATGACCACCCATGCATGTATGTGTATCCATGAAGGTCACATGCTATATAAGACCATCTCTCCTTCACATCTCTCTTCATTTCTATTTTGACCATCTCTTCTTCACATCTCTCTTCTATTTCTATTTTGGAGTTGTGTTTGAAAAACCCATTAATTTTAGTTTGAGCCTTTTGTTTTTGAATCAGATTAACCTAGCTATCTAACCTACATTAACCAGCACCTGACAAAACCAACCTTGCTAACGACCTGAACCTCCCGGCGGACCAAACTCATGTTTTATTTTCTTGGTGTTCACGTGCTCATGCTTCCAGCTGCGTGATCACTTCTCCCCTGCTTTACCCTAGGCCATAAAGCAAGAAGAGAGTTAGGCTCCCTCTCTTCAGCCACTCCAACTCCATCCTCCCCATCTGGATCTCATCCCTGTCCCCTATTCTTCTTTGTCTCCATGCCAAACTGTAGCCTAAACTGTGCCATGGCCGCTGCCTTGCCGTCACCACCCCGCTGGACCTCGCCGTCAGAAGCCACCGCAAGCAAGAAAGAGATCGGCGTCGACCTAGCTGAGGTGGAGTAGAGCAGTACAATCGTGGGGACCATCTATCGCAAGGTTTGCGATACAGTTGACGAGAGATCTAATTCAGAAGGAAGTTTTGAATCTCATGCTAGTGTCCTGACGTGCAGTCATGAAGCTGTCCTGATCAGCATGTGGGAACATCAACAATCAACGTTTTTTCTCAATTGCCATGTCTAGGAAGCATGTACACAGTCCTTCCGTATGCAGCTTAAGAGGATCTGGGTGTTAGAGTATATTTGTATATTGTAGTTTCCCCATATGTTAGGGGGCTTTCTATATATTTGCACCTGTACATGTACTATATATTCTGGCCTTTGGCCCTCTGGTAATACAAGCATCTATTACCCTAACATGGTATCAGAGCCGTAAGGCTTTTTTCTCCCTCGCAGCCGCCGCTGCTCGCCCCGGCATCCCGCCGTCGCTCGCCCCATCCGCCCGCCGCCGCGCCCGGTCGTTGCCGCCGCCTCCTCTCCAGCCGCCCCGGCCACCGCCGCCTCCGTCTCCGCTGCCGCCTCCGCCTCGATCACCGCCGCCGCCTCCTCCGGCGGCCGTCGCCCCCTCTGGCAGCCCGTCGCCCCCTCCGGCCGCCCGTCCGCCGCCGCCTCCACCGCTGCCTCCTCCGGCCGACCATCCCCGGCCCATCCCCGGCCGCCGCTCGCCCCAGCTCTCCGCTGCCGCGCCCAGCGGCCCAGTTTTTGTCCGATCCAGATCGGATGTGAGAAAAAAAACGACAGAGCTATGTCTTCCTCGTCGGGCTATGTTGCGATTCCTTGCTGCCCGGTGATTTTTGATGGCGCGAATTATCCTGATTTCGCTACCTTCATGCGCGTCCATATGCGCGGTCTTCGCCTTTGGGGTGTGCTTTCTGGTGAGGTCTCCTGTCCACCGCGCCCCGTTGCGCCTACGGCGTCTATTGCACCGACGCCCGTTGCCCTTGCCCCCGATGCCACTCAGGCGGTCAAGGATGCAACCCAGAGTGCTGATGATACTGCTCAGGATGATTATGATCGGAAGGTCCAGGAGCATTCTACTGCTGTTGCGACCTACCGGCTAGATCTGGCTGACTACACTCAGTGGATAGATGAGGATGCTCGTGCTGCTGCTGTTCTCACTTCCAGTGTTCTGCCTCAGTATGCTGCTGAGTTCATGGGTCTTCCCACTGCTGCTTCTCAGTGGGCTTTTCTTCGTCAGCACTATCAGCCGTTTGGAGATGCTCTTTATCTGTCTGTGGTTCATCAGGAGCATGATCTTAAGCAGGGTGATTCCACTATTGATGAGTTCTATACTCAGAGTGCTGCTAATTGTGCGCGCGGATCTGGAGTTTCAGCGCGTCTTTGAGTTCTTGTCGTGGCTCCGCAAGGAGTTTGAGCCGCGTCGTGCCCAGCTGCTTGCCCGTGGTCGTGTTCCGCTCTCTGAGGTACTGGCTGAGCTTCGTGCTGAGGAGACTCGTCTTCGTGGTGCTGGTCTTCTTGAGGTTCCATCTATTCTTGCTGCTCGTGGTCCCCCCGTGCCGCCAGCTTCATCGCGGTCTCTAGCACCGCCGCTACTCTCTGCTCCGCCAGCCCAGGGTCAGAGACAGCCTCATCACCCTCGTGGTTCTCGTCCTCCCTGCGCCCACTGTGGCAAGCCTAGCCACGATAACTCTGGCTGCTGGACAAGGGACCGCTTACGTCAGCAGTATCTTGCTCGTCGGCAGGCTGGCTCTTCAGGATCTTCTGCCGTTGCTTCTGGACCTCCTGCTGATGCACTGTCTGATTAGGATATTATCCGTGGTCTTCGTAGTCTGCTTGCTGCTATAGGCTCTTCCTCGTCGGGTACTGCTGGTTCTATGCCTAGCTCTTCTGGCACCGCGCGACCATCACCTTCTACACAGTCAGGTACGTCATCCCCGTGGTATCTGGATTCTGGAGCTTCTTTTTATATGACTTCTGCGTCTTCTATTCTTTCTGCTCTTCGCTCTCTTATTTCTCCTGTTCATGTTATCACGGCTGATGGTACCTCTCTTCCTGTTTCCAGTCGAGGCACCCTTTCTACTTCCTCTTTCTCTGTTCCTGATGTTTCTCATGTTCCCAGTCTTAAGATGAACCTTTTCTCTGCTAGTCAGCTTACTGATTCTGGTTGTCGTGTCATTCTTGATGCTGATTCTTGTGCTATTCAGGATCTTCGTACACAGGCTCTGGTTGGAGCTGGCCCTCGCAGTCTTGAGTCTCCGGGGCTATGTGAGTTAGACTGGCTTCGCGTTCCTTCCGCTGACACTTCCTCTACCAGTTCTCCTGCGGTTGCTGCTTCTGTCACCGGCTCGTTTCAGCAGTGGCATCATTGGCTGGGTCATCTTTGTAGCTCCCGTTTATCGTCATTAGTTCGTCGTGGTCTTCTGGGGTCTGTCTCAGGAGATGTGTCTTTACATTCGTGTCAGGGTTGTAGGTTAGGCAAACAGATTCAGCTTCCCTATCCTACTAGTGTGTCTCTATCTCAGCAACCTTTTGATTTAGTTCATTCTGATGTTTGGGGTCTAGCTCCCTTTGCTTCAGAAGGGGGCCATCGATACTATATTTTGTTCATTGATGATTTTTCACGGTACACCTGGTTGTTTTTTATGCGCTCTCGCGGTGAGGTGCTTGCTATTTATCAGCGCTTTGTGTCCATGATTCGTACTCAGTATTCCACTCCTATTCGTGTGTTTCGTGCTGATTCTGCAGGAGAGTATATCTCCCAGCACCTGCGTGGCATTCTTGCTGAGCAGGGCACCCTTGCTCAGTTCTCGTGTCCCGGCGCCCATGCTCAAAATGGTGTCGCCGAGCGTAAGCATCGTCATATTCTTGAGACTACCCGTGCTATGATGATTGCTTCCTCTCTTCCGCCGCATTTCTGGGCTGAGGCTGTCGCTACGTTGACTTACCTCATTAACATCCAGCCTTCTGCTGCTCTTCAGGGTGGCATTCCTCTCGAGCGTCTCTCTGGTACTTGTCTAGACTACTCGACTCTTCGTTTATTTGGTTGCGTTTGCTAGGTCCTTCTCCCTCCTCGCGAACGCACCAAACTAACCGCTCAGTCTGTTGAGTGTGTTTTTCTCGGCTATAGTGATGAACATAAGGGCTATCGCTGTTGGGACCCCGTTGGTCGTCGGATGCACATCTCTCGTGATGTCATGTTCGATGAGACGCGTCCTTTCTATCCTCGCCCCACCTCTGGTACTTACCCAACGGATGATCTCTCTTTTCTTCTTTTTCCTGATACACCTTCCGTTGTCCTTTCTCCTCCATCTCCCCCTTCTGATGCGCCTCCTTTGGTGTCGGCACCATCCTCTCCTCCGTCTAGTTCCCCTAGTTCTCCCCGTTCTCCGGCTTCGGACCCTTCCTCCACTGTTCCTTCTTCCTCCTCTTCGGATGAGTCATCTTCCGCGGATGAGCTTCCTTCTTCACGGCCTGTTCGTCAGCATCACGGCCTGTTCACGGCCTCGTCAGTGGTTTTCAGCAGGAACACGACCGTGATTATGATGAGACTTTTGCCCCTGTGGCCCATATGACCACTGTGCGTACTCTTCTTGCTGTTGCTTCTGTTCGACACTGGTCTGTGTCCCAGCTTGATGTTCAGAATGCTTTTCTTAATGGCGAGTTGAGTGAGGAGGTTTATATGCAGCCTCCTCCTGGGTATTCTATTCCCGATGGGATGGTTTGTCGTCTTCGACGTTCTCTTTATGGCCTGAAACATGCCCCTCGTGCCTGGTTTGAGCGCTTAGCCTCTGTGGTGACTGCTGCTGGTTTCTCTCCTAGTTCTCATGATCCAGCGCTTTTTGTTCACACTTCTCCTCGTGGACGCACTCTTCTCCTGCTCTATGTTGATGATATGATCATTACTGGTGATGATCCTGAGTATATTGCCTTTGTCAAGGCTCGTCTCCGTGATCAGTTTCTTATGACTGATCTTGGTCCTCTTCGCTACTTTCTTGGGATTGAGGTTTCCTCCACTTCTGATGGCTTTTCTATCTCTCAGGAAAAGTATATTCAGGGTCTTCTTGCTCGGGCTGCTCTTGCGGATGAGCGCACCGTTGAGACTCCTATGGAGCTTAATGTTAAGATTCGTCCTACTGATGGTGATCCTCTTCCCGATCCCACTCGTTATCGCCATCTTGTTTGGAGTCTTGTTTATCTTGCTGTCACTCGTCCTGATATCTCTTATCCTATTCATATTCTGAGCCAGTTTGTCTCAGCTCCTACCACTGTTCACTACAGTCATCTCCTCCGTGTCCTTCGTTATCTTCGTGGCACGATTACTCGTCGCCTTTTCTTCCCTCGTTCTAGCTCTCTCCAGCTCCAGTGCTACTCGGATGCTACGTGGGCGAATGATCCTACGGATCGTCGTTCACTTTCTGCTTACTGTGTGTTTCTTGGTGGTTTGCTTGTTGCTTGGAAGACGAAGAAACAGGTAGCGGTTTCCCGTTCGAGTGTTGAGGCTGAGCTGCGGGCTATGGCTTCGGTGACTGCTGAGGTGACCTGGTTACGGTGGTTGCTTGCAGATTTTGGGGTCTCTGTTACGACATCCACTCTACTTTTGTCAGACAGTACATGTGCTATCAGTATTGCACGTGATCCGGTCAAGCATGAGCTGACCAAGCATATTGGTGTTGATGCTTTTTATACACGTGCTCAGGTGTAGGATCAGGTTGTTGCGCTCCATCATGTGTCTTCAGACTTGTAGTTGGTAGATTTCTTTACAAATGCACAAACCCGCGCACAGCATGATTTCTTACTCTCCAAACTCAGTGTTGTGGATCCACCATGAGTTTAGGGGGGGGGGGGGGTGGTATTAGAGTATATTTGTATATTGTAGTTTCCCCATATGTTAGGCGGCTTTCTGTATATTTGCACCTGTACATGTACTATATATTCTGGCCTTTGGCCCTCTGGTAATACAAGCATCTATTACCCGAACACTGGGAACCAGGCATTGGTTTAACACCTTCAGCATACACACGGTTAATAATTCTCTCTTCCATGTATACTTGCCGGTGGCAGCTCTACGAGCATTCTTTCACTTATCAGTATATTCTTGATACATGCTGGCAAACGTTCCAACATTGTATCTCCAAGGGTCCCAGAGGAACAACGCTTGCCACTCTGATGGTACAAATGCTGCAGTTTCTCGATTTACTAGAGGGTGCAAATCAGTCGCAGTGTACGAAAAGAGCTCAAAGTTGGACTAGAGAAATTCTAGAAGAAGCTGGAATTTGCCAAATTATCGAAGCCAAACAGCCTGACACCACTCCTGGCCTTTTTCTGGATCATCACAGTAGGTTGGGATTTGGGATTCTCAATGTTCTGGTCACATGGCTACACTTATCAAGGGTTCAGATTCTTGCATTGGCTGCCAACGAAATAAGCTTTCGAACTGATCCTTTATGGTTGCAGAGGTATAATTCATTCTCTACTTGGAATCGTTTTGGACTGGGGTTGTTGAATGCCATTCTATTGCAAAATTGGTTTCTCTCCCGGTTTATTAAACAGGCTACCCAGTGGGGTTGTGCACTGCTCCTATGGAAGACTGCATGGTCACGTCACCGGAAGTGCTCTGAAATTATTAGTGCAGATTTAAAAGGACGCTGGCTCCTTGTCCTTGACGTCGGTGAGGTTATCATTCATGCCAACTTCATAATTACACGCTATGGGGCCGTCGTTACTTGGTCTGTGTTTGCTACCACATTCAGGCAAACAGCGGCATATGCTCTTCTTGACACCGTGAAGTGCAACAGCAGTAGGCAATCTTCCCGGACTCGGATTCTAGCATTTCTGCAGGTCACTGCTGTGATTAGTTTTGAAGTGTGGAATCACATTCGGAATGAAGGGGTGCAGTACACTCAGTCGACATGGGATCCGGGTAGTTCTACATTGTGTCACTGGTTCTCTACATGTGACAACCAAGTGCCATTCGTATGCCAGCTTTTGGTCGACACAAAGAACTCCGATTGTCATGGGACCCCGAAGGTGCAACTACAACTCGAAGACAAGGAAAATTTGATGTCATAGCTGTACGGACTGTCTTTGAGCAAGTTTCCGCTGGCCACAAGTACAACCTCCATTTCGCCAATCAAATCACAAATCATCGGCTGCAATGGGACCCGGGTGGTTTCTCCGTGCCATCGGCTTGGGTACAAGCCGATTTTCAAGGAGGGAGGGATGTTAGGAACCTATCCTACTGATACCTCCTCTTGGGCCGCAACATGGGCCTAGTACGGCGCCGACCGTCACGCCACATGTACCTGGAAGTTGACAACGCCAAGACCATCCAAGTTGGCTCAGGACGAACGGCGGCGACTTCCTCTCTCCCGACTCGGCTCTGATTCTTCAATCCCCTTCTTGCGTGTTTACTTTGTATCCAGATTGCCTACCAATTCTTTGTATCAACTGCCAGATCCAGTGAGCTGGCCATTTGGACCCTAACACATCCTTCACAGTACCTCTCATTCATCCTAGTGCTGACGCCATCCTTGCCGTGCTGCTTGCTGCTGGCCAGTCGCCGCGCGCGCACACTCAAGCCGCGACGCAGACAGCAGCGCGCACCTGCTGTAGCACCCCTGATCCCACTAGAATTCCCGGCGCTTCCGTTCCTCCTTCGACAGAAACCACAACACGGCATATCTGCTCGGTAGATCCAGCTAGAGATAGGAGAAAACCGCGGGTCGTTTGATGCCTTAGATCGCTCGCCATCGTCTCCAGAAGATGGCCAGTTTTCACTGTCGAAGCTGAAGATTTCCGTCAGTCTGAACCCGACTAGATCTCCTCTGTTCATCGATGTTTTCCGAGCGCTACAATTCTCCTCCACCGACGGCGCCTTGATGATAATCACCCTCCTTTGTCCCCTCTTTGTGCAGGTCGAAACCATGCTCAATTCCGACCACCGTAGCCCTCGGAATCGTCTGCCGATTCTCGCTCTATCTCCTGTCAGTCAACGTACGTGCACTGCAGTGTGTTCCGGCTATGTTCTCGAATTTATTCTGGCTTGCACAGTTGATCCTGGGCGCCATACCTTGCTTGTGCATCTTCTCCTTAGTACCACCTTTCCAACGCACTTGGACGCACTCAAATCCTTGTCCAAATCTGCTCGCTTTCATCTTCCAATTTCGGCCCGAAACACTGTTTTTCCGACGAGCCAAATTCAGTTAACATGACACTTCATTAGTTCAGTTTCGTCAGAACTGTTTCAGCCCAAATCCAAGTTTAAAACGGGTGAATCCTCTATCTTCTAAACAATCAGTCAGCTGTTCTAGTGGTTCTGGTCATGTGAGAACCCAGGTTCAAGTCCCCTCGGTGACGCTTTATTATTTTTATTTTATTTTAAAAAAGTCATTGCTCCGGTGCAAACCCTCTAGAAATAAAGTTCAGGCTGCCGAAAATTCAGAAAGTTCAGTTAAGCTTCAGTGGCGATTTTACTCGGCGAGCCCTGACTTTATAATGTCAAATATGCAAATGTCCCTGTCGCATCTGGAATCTTTTGAAAAAAAACTGTTGTTTGAAATTCTCTATAATATATATCAAACCTTGTTCAGACTTTAAAACTTCCAAAAGCAAACCATATTAGAATTGTTTAGAGAATTCAAATATAAAAATTGTTTCGAATTTGGATTATCCTAAATACTTAAATGGCTTAAACTTTTTGACTTTTTCTATTTAAACACGAATTAATTCATAATTTTTAATCTAGACAAATGATATGTCTAAATCGATCAGCGCGACGAGCCCATTTCAATTATGGATTCCATGATATCAATTGAAGCATGTATCTTATAAATATTAAAAAACAGCAAGGTATATAGAAGTAAAACATGCCTAAATAATTAATTAAAATGCTTTATTTTTTATTTTAAAAAAGTCATTGCTGCGGTGCAAACCCTCCAGAAATAAAGTTTAGGCTATCGAAAATTTAGAAAGTTCAGTTAAACTTCAGTGGCGATTTTACTCGGCAAGCCTTCACTTTATAATGTCAAATATGCATATGTCCCTGCGGCATCTGGAATCTTTTACAAAAACCCCTGTTGTTTGAAATTGTGTATAATATATCAAACCTTGTTCAGACTTTAAAACTTCCAAAAGCAAACCAGATTAGAATTGATTATAGAATTGAAATATAAAAATTGTTTTGAATTTAGATTATCCTAAATACTTAAATGGCTTAAACTTTTTGACTTTTTCTATTTAAACACGAATTAATACACAACTTTTAATCTAAAATTCCGAATTTGACAAATGATATGTCTAAATCGATCAGCGCGACGAGCCCTTTTCAATTACGGATTCCATGCTATCAATTGAAGCATGTATCATATAAATATTCAAAAATAGCAAGGTATATGGAAGTAAAACATGCCTAAATAATTAATTAAAGTGCTTTATTATTGTTCTCAGACCTCACCCATGTCATGCTATGTTATACCATGAAATTGTGCATCATTTCATCATGGCATACCTTGTTTTGGTTGTTGCATATGTTCATATGATTGCGCACTTTATTTATTATGGCCCTTTGTGTGTTTGGTTTTTTATTTCGGATAGACGCCGAGCAAGAGATTTATCAGGAGAACCAAGAGTACCACTCGGATCCCAGTTTTTCCACTACTGAGCTGACAGGCAAGCAATTCTCCATGCTTTCATACATATAGCACCTATGCTTCTATATTATTTTTGCATCATTGAGTCACGATTGCATTAAATTGAATCCCAAGTATTGTATAACCTTTACTTTCAAATCCCACTGAAACCTGTACCCTCAATCCTATGAGCCATTACTATAGGAGTTGTTTGAGCCATGCAAGTTGTAGAACTGCATGTGTACGGTTTGTGTGAGTCTTTGGAATAATGAGGTACCTATACAACTTAAACTGTATAGTAACGGGATAACTAAAGAAAGAGGCACTAGTGGGTAATAGCTGTTATTTGGTACTTCCACGCTAAATTGTGTCCCGTAGGACCCCAAGTACTTGATACATGTTACTTGACTATTCACACTATCCACATGTGGGATACTCTATGGATCCCCCTTCGCCTGAGCTTGATTCACACTTTATTTCTTGGGGCCACAAATTAGTTTGGGGCTTTATTACTATCATATACTTATGCCATACTTTACTGCTTTATTTACGATTGCGCGTGGAGTGCCTGTACTGTTTTGGAACGTGGAATTGTTTCGCGGTATCGACAAGCTCAGTCACACTTTCGGGTTCCTAGTCGTTTATAGCCATTGATACAAATCCTGGGTCCGTCTCGGAGCCGGCCAACTTGCGGGTAGCTTAGTGGGGTGGCCCCCTAATATCATTTATGAATCCTGTGAATACATTATCGTGAGGTCTCGTTGCTTTTTATTTAGTTCTTCCCGAGGTTGATCGTGCGTGTGTTGCTATTTGTGCACCCCCTGCAGGGTAAATCGTTTTGAAAGTCGTGTTCGCGGTTATGGATGACTTAGAGCACAGTTTCTCGATCATAGATAACTATAACTAAAGTACTGCATTTAATTTGACTAAAACATGACTAGTAAATAGTTCAACCCTCATAGAATGGTTAATAAAACTGCCAACAGATGGGATGTTCTTCCGCCTTCTTGTCGGTAAGCGAAAAGGAGGGCGATCGATGTTTATTTATATTGCTTATATAACTGTTGTTACTAATTAACAAGCGTCCGTCCATCTCTGATTGGGCGTATGTGGTAGCGCGTCTCTATAGAACTGTTAGTTATTATATTTCGCTGCAATTGCGTCACCCTAGGTTGTTCCCTTTAGATGCATTAAGACTTGCTGAGTACCCCTAGGGTCTCACACGATATATGTTTTGGTTCAGATGGATAGGTTTACTCTCATGAAGGTTACTGGTCGAAGAGACCGATGATGGTGGCGACGACCATGAGGTGTAGAGATTCCGGGGATGGAGATCCGTGATATCTGTGGGTAAGATGTGCTTATTTTTAGGGAATCTTATGCCAATTTGCTTCTTGTCCGTACTCGGGTCTTGTTTTCCGCTTCCGCTTGTTACTCTGATATGTGATGTATGAGGATACATCCTAAGTTATTATCTCTATCTAGGATATTTGGATCTTTCCGTATGGTGTTGAATATTTCTGTTTCTATTGTTTTAGATGGTATGTCTCTGATGTACTATTGTATGTCACTGGCATACACACTTATGTATGTTTCATCCTAGCTTGTTTCTTAGAGCGTAGGGTCCGAGGTATTACACCTAGGAAGACGACGATGACACGCTGGATGGCGATGGTGAAGAGACACTGCTTTGGCTCTCGAGGATGTGCATGCCAGCGCTGTAAGTCGGTGCCACCATCCCCGCCATGGACATGACCCTCTACACCACCACTACCTGCACCGCCACTACCTGTGTTGCCGCTTCCTGCGCCTCCGCTGCCTTGAGTAGCCTCGAGTTCTTCTCCCTCAGCTAGTGGCTTGCATTCTCCACCGGCTGATGCTAGATGTCGAAAGCCCATTCCATGTTTGTCATCCCCTCCAACCGCTCCTTGTCGTATTTACCTTCTTCCTAGAGGTCAACGCGTGGGGATCTTGGTAGTTCTTCCATGGCATGGTAGCGGAGGCGCGAGTTGGATCTCGTCCGGTGGGGAGGGGTGGGGGAAATGGCGGGAGTGGGCGGCAAGGAGGGGGAGGGGGAAATGGAGATGTGGAGGGAAAGCAAGAGGGAAGCTTGGCTATTGGAGGGAAAACTTTGGTGTCTCGCCGACAGGGCTGGCCCGTTAGCTTTTTCAGGCTCATACAACGCTCCTGATAGCCCCCTTGATTTGGGTTCGTCCTGGGGGTGCCGGATGATTAGGTGGGCCGCGCCGATGCCATTTCAGTTGGGAGGGGGTGGACTTGGCGGGTTTTTGTGCGCCGACGCCCCCTAGCCCGCTTAGGGGGCCTTGGGGGGGAGTGGAGATGCTCTTATAGTATACATTCTACTAGTAATAAATTTCAGGACCTATGAATGCAAAACAAATTGTATGTTTTCTCTCTCATTTGCTGCCACTCACCATCCATCCTCCATCTCTCCTCCGCAACCCAGGTGCACTGGCCGACTGGTCTCCCCCTCGTCCACAACGTGGCGCTATGCACGCGTGCCTTGGTATGGTGGCTCTATGTTTGTGTCTCTAGTGTGTTCGTAAGCTGCGTTGATGTGGAGTAGTACATAGGAAGGAAACTACTTTGGACCATGGCGGCAAAAAAACATTATCAATTCAAAGTTTTGCTGTTTCGAAATTTTCACTTGCTTACCAAACATTAGGAGGGAAGGTTATTCAAAAGATCGACCATTCGTAGTACTTCTTATCTTCTCTTTATCTTGTCTTAACTTATCCTAGCTTACCAAACCACTATATATTGTACGAATAACTTTAAACATTACCGTAGGATTAAGACTAGCAAATTTCAACATTGCTAACCGTTGGATTTAATTTTCTGTTCTAGCATCTAGAACCCTATTGATAGACATTAGAATAATGAACCCTAGTATGCACAAACCTAAAAACACACTTCTACACCATTCTAGAATCGTCTCCGTCATTTCTCTAGAGCATGTTACCAAAATCTTCGACTATTAGGTAGCTAATAAAGGTTGATTTATAAACCTATATGTTTTAAAGTACAAGAGCAATATATACACAATTTATGGATGTGGCTCAAAATTATAATTATTTTTTGAGCTTTACCTATTATAATTTTATATAGTGATGGTATGTCATACTTCAATTATCTAAGTCTCGCGTGAAGGGCATGTGTAACTTACTAGTAGTACTAAATGGGGGACATGGGATACAATACTTGATATGTGCCATCACATTCGATGCACTTCATCAACAAGCTCTAACAAAAGTGGGCAAAGTGCTGTTTTCTATTGCTAAGAAAGTAGTACTAGTACGAAGCTCAGCTGCTTGGTGGAGAAGGAGTCAGGCCCGACTTCAAAAGTTTGAGCTCTCTCTAAAGGATATGATCAAGTTAATCACTCGAGAGCCCCTCTTGACAGTATGGTTACCTATCCTATAAACCAGTCTCCCAAACTAACACCACAAGACCGGTAAGAAAGAAACCCTATCAAGAACAAACCTTTGCCTTATGCATATTCAACTTGAGCTTGATGGTGAAGATCTTGTACACCTCAATATGGAACACCTTTCTTGATTTCTCTAGCTTAGTGAAGACTTGGATTTGCTCCCCATACTCCACTATGGGAGAGCCTCTCTTTTAGGCATATTTTCACATATCCATGATCACCACAAGGATGGAAATATTCAAGCATATGATCTATTCAAGATGGCTCATCTTGAACTTGTAGTTCATTTCTTCTTCCTTTATTATGTTTGTGTCTTCAAGGTACACATGAGATCACTCCATCTTGGTCTTCAAGACACACTAGCCATAGGCTCAACTCTCTCATGACAAGTCTTTGGATCACTCCTTCAACATCTTGGTCATCACTTGATCTTCTTCATTTTATTCTTCTTTCACTTTGAGACCACCATATGGGTCAAGCATTGCCTATGGACATATCCTTAAGTATAACTCAATGAAAACATTAGTACATAGTGATTGTCATTAATTTCCAAAACCACACATGGGGGCGCACTTTTAATCTCCCCCATTTTGATAATTGATGACAATCACTTTGAGAGGGTTTATATAAGGAATTTAACAAATAAAAAATGGTTGCCCCAACATCAAATACTACCCAAGTATGTGATCTTGGTACACCCACAATATATAGAGCAAGCTCCCCCACAATATATGCACGTGTGATGAACTTGAATTTCATTGCATATATTATCAACCAGTACCATTGATGGAGTTTCCTCTATATATTCAACATGCGAAGCAACAACAAAGATGTTGAAAGGCAAATGCTTAAGAACAAATTCAACGCATAAAACCAACTTCCCTTGAACCCTCCAGAACTTCTCCCCCATTGGCGTCGATTGCCAAAATGGTTGAAAAGGTTCTAGACGGCTAATATAATGCGAATTCCTCCAAAGGTGTGCATTTGAAACAAATTTCTTATGATTTCAAACATTTGCACATATGCAATGATGAATACTTTGGAGGCGGTCAAACTATATTTAGGATCAAAAGATTGCACAAATATAACAAGGTGAAGAAGCATCAACGAATGAAGTAGGCAATCAAAAGATCCAAAAACCACTTGACAAAAGGAACATACCAAATGAAAGATGTATACTATGATAAGATTGAAAAGGGAGTGCTCTAAATAATACGAGAGGCTCCCCAAGGTTTGTGAAATTATAATTTGCATTTGAAAACAATATGCACAAACATGGCATCCTCACTCCCTCGATATTATTTACACTAAAAAAATACTAAGAAAAAAATATGATGAGCACTAATGACTGCGAGTGCACAAATCAATTGTAGCTAGTTTCGAAGTAAAGATATCAAACCCACAGAGAGCTATTGGTAAAGGTCTTTATGTCCCTCATTACTATTTACCAAAGAATACTTGTAAGTTGTCTTTGATTCCAAGTAAAGGGTGTTTGAATTGTTTATGGTTGTTTGCAAAAAAAGTAATTAAAACAAATAAAAGAAAAAACGAGTAACAAGATTGTATGGAAGCATGGTTGAACTCAATAGGGCTAAAACGTTCTTGGGGATGTAGGATACACCAGTAGCATGATACTATTATTGTATGTAATCAAGATGACATACGCCTTATGTCATGATATGTGTGGAGAGAGCCC
This sequence comes from Avena eriantha, assembly GCA_910589775.1. NCBI lineage: Eukaryota > Viridiplantae > Streptophyta > Magnoliopsida > Poales > Poaceae > Avena > Avena eriantha. Next base: position 367,501,891 of record OU342744.1, read on the forward strand.
CATAATAAGATGTTCACGACAAGGCTTATAAGAAGCCACTTTGTTGAGCCAAGTGTGAGGTCACCTCTAAATAACCACTGCAATGCCTGAGAGAAATCACCCATACAGGCCACCGCAATGAAGGGTTTCCCCATGGATATCTTAATTAGCTTACGGAGTCCCCCTTGATCCCCCTTTGACCCTGTGGGTTACGAGCCGACACTAATCTATCACGAGGCACTCCGGGTACGATTCCACAACACGTCCAAAGGGTTTGTTACTCCCTTTAGTCCCGAAGGCAAATGATATATGGTCGACTTCACATATCATCTAAAGAGAGAAATCAAACACAAGTCATAATTATATCATAGACAAGCAAGTCATATGCACACAAGAATAGATCATCTTTATTACAAGTTCATAGTGGTGCTAGGATTTCTCCATCTCCCCAAGAACAAAGGAACTACTCACTCATGGAAGCAATCAACAACATCATCATAATCAAATGGATGGATTAAAGTATGGGTGTAGACCTAATGCAAACCACAATTGGATCTGGAATTACAAAGATATCCAATAGATGAAAGATGGGGTAATGGTGGTGATGAAGATGCAGCGGTTGATGGTGAAGGGGATGATGTGTTGTCCTCCAATGATCCGCGAAGCAGCTAGGATTTTACCCCAGCCAAATTCCTCCTTTAGATCCCTTTCGGATGTGGTGTTTCATGGTTTCTGGTGGCTGTGAATGTCGGATCTCCCTCTTGTCTTCGCCAGGAGAAACTATTTGACGAGGCGGTCCTGATGGCGCCTGGTACAGGCGGACATTATGGGCGGGCTCTTCCCGTACCAGTGGTCGTTATCGGTGCTGATGCCTCCTCCTTATTTGTTATTCTTCCAGGTGCGAAGGTAAATTCATAAAATGGCTTTTGTCACTTAGAAATATCATATAATTACACAATATGATAGCTCTAATTGATATGTTCATCTATGACTCCCTGATTTGGGATCCTATTGAAACAAGAAGGAAATAGCGCACGTAGGCGCAGTAAAATACAAAAATCCCTACTCTATTTATGCAAAACAAGAGGTAAAAATGCTTCAATTTTGGACGCATCAACTCCCCTAAGCTAGGTTCTTGCTCGTCCCTGAGCAAGATGGTGGCTTATGGACAAGATCATCATGTTCATGAGACACGAGATGTTACAATAAATGAGGCACAAAATTGAAGCAAGAATATAACATCGGATGTAAAGATACATCAGGGGTATTACCATACCCTTACACATTACATAACTTAGAGGCTTCCACACCCTTTTTCTAGTATTAATGAAATTATAAGAAGCTACTAGTGATTCAACATATCATATAATAATGGAGTTAGATTTATAGCTCTAAGTTTAATACTGAAGATTCATGATCATTTTATTTTTCTTCTTCCTCTCTTTTATATGCTTGATTCTTTTGATAGCTGCCCCTTTTTTTTCTATACTTGTATGTCTAATTTTTTTCCTTGCTATCTTTTTCTCCTTTTCAGTAAGCTATTTGATCATGCTGATTACTTCAATGGCTTTTGAAAAATCTTAATCATAATATGCTACAAGAATTCTTCTTCTCATAACTTAATCAATACTTCTAAAGGTGTGGAAGCCCCTAAAATTATGAGAGCTGTACAAGTATCATAACACTCAACCTAGTTCAATCATCTAATATAAAAATCATGAATCAAACACAACTTCGATTATCATAAAGTCTCATAACTCAACGGATATAATTGTTCTCTTGAACAAAGGGAACTTGAAGTTGATGCAAATAATGCAAATTCGGGAATTTAAGCCTAACCATGCATGAAGAAAAGTAAACATGCTAAAAGTGTAAGATAGATTACAAGGTTCTCATGGATCCCCCAAGGTTGGTGTCAAGCCGGGCGGATCAAATAATTCCTTACGATTACTTACTCCTTTTTGGGAGTAAAGAAGTCATCGTCTTCCTCTTATTCATCTGTCTTGAGGTTGCAGGCTTGAGCAATACACGCGAATCGCACGGACATCTATATGATGCCAACGCGTAATTCCTTGATTACTTTGTTTAAAGGTCTTCTATCATCTGCCATCTCCATAATGATCTTGGTGAGGAGTTGTACCCTACCGTCGATGTCATCGACCTTCTTTTCGAGGTCTTTGACCATCATCCAGTAAGGGTCAACCCCTTCCCCAATGGTCTCAACACAAGCTTTAGAAATCTATTCAAGGTTCTTGATCTTTTCTTGAATATCATCTCGGTCTCCCCTTTTCTTGGAAGAGGTTTCTGGAGGTGATTAAGAGAAGATCCATGAAGGTTATACCTGTAGGGGTTGAGCGGAGATTCTTCTTTGTTCCTTCCTTGCTCCACATGCCTGAGCATCTCCAATTTCTGTGGAAACATATCTTCCCAACTGGGGAGTGGAACAACACGTGGAAGCTCGCGGTTTGAGGAAGACGATGTATCCCCTTCAGATCCCTCCTTCTTAACTCGTTCTTCAGCGGCGTGCTCCTTCTCGGCCTAGATCTACTTGATTAAAAAGGCTGTACAGACCTCGAGTAACCAAGTGAGATCTGAGGTTTCATTATAGAAGGACAGGGAAAAATTCTAGATCTGAAATCGGACGGAAAAGAGCGAGAAAGAAGTAAAAGTGCAGATTGGTAAGCAAAATCGGAAGTTTCAAGGGACCAGAGTCGGTCGTGGGCTATGGTACGGGTGGGCTCCGCCCAAACCGCGCTCCTGTACGGACTACTTGCCGACTTCAAACTTTTTTTATAACACAAGAATAATTTTTTCGCAAAGGAAACAGTACTGGCGACGACTACCAGTATGGGCAGATCAGCCCGTACTATATGGTCATACCGTATTGCAATAATTCGGAGTTGGCACTCCGAATGGTTAGCGACCAGTGGTACGGGTGCGTCCGACCGTACGGTCCGCCCATACCAGTTTGAAAAACCATTCAGAATAACCAGAAAAACTAGACGAGTTCAGAACGAAAAATAGAATCATCCAAAAAGGTTTCGAAGAAACAGAACTTAAGTAATTTATACTTTGTTACCTAGCCTTCGCTTGTTGTGTTCTTCAACTAGGATCACAAAGATTAATTCCACAGTGTTTACTTCGCCAACTCTATAATGCTTCAGTCGCTGCCCATTAACAATCCAGGATGAAGAAGAGGGTGTAGTATTTTTTAGTCTCACCGCTCCCGATGGATATGCTTCTTCAACATCGTATGGTCCTTCCCACCTAAATTTCAACTTTCCTTCAAAAATCTTAAGCCTAGAGTTGTAAAGTAAAACTTTATCTCTAGTTTTAAATTCCTTGCCTTCTAACTTTCTGTCATGCCATTTCTTAACTTTCTCTTTAAATATTCTAGCATTTTCATAAGCCTCATTCCTTAGTTTATCTAAAGCATGAATGTCTAAGAGTCGTTTTTCACCTGCAGTTTTAAAGTCGAAATTCATAGTTTTGATAGCCCACCGATCCTTATGCTTGAGTTCTAGTGGAAGATGACTATTTTTACCGTAAACCATTTTGTATGGTGTCATTCCCATGGGGTTCTTGAATGTTGTGTGATGCGCCCACAGTGCATCATTAAGCTTTAGGGACCAGTCTTTTCTTGATCTGTTCACCGTTTTCTAAAGTATGATCTTGATTTCTCTGGTTGATAATTCCACTTGACCACTGGTTTGAGGATGGTAAGGCAAAGCTACCCGGTGGTCTACTCCATATTTTCGAAATATCTTATCGAAAGTTCCTTTCATAAAATGAGTTCCACCATCAGTAATCAAAAATCAAGGTACTCCAAACCTAGTGAAGATGACGTCCTTGACCATCTTGATGGAAGTGGCTGCATCTGCATGAGCTGTAGGTATAGCTTCAACCCATTTAGTAACATAATCAACAACAACAAGAATATGAATATAAATATTAGAGGGAGCAAATGGTCCCATAAAATCCATTCCCCATACATCGAATGGCTCTATTACTAAGTTATATTTCATATTCATCTCTTTTCTTTTTTCCTATATTACTTATACATTGACAAGCATTGATGGCCCAAATATATCGAGCTCGTTGGGGAACCCCAAGAGGAAGGTATGATGAGCACAGCAGCAAAATTTTCCCTTACTAAGAAACCAAGGTTATCAATCTAGTAGGAGCAAGGAAACACCCCAAATGTGTAGCTAGCTGAACGTTGGCAGGGCGCACTACCGGTGCCAGCAGCAACGTGGAGACCTGCACAACACAACCACAAAACTTTGCCCCCAACTTGCGATGAGGTTGTCAGTCTCACCGGTTTTGCTGAAAACAAAGGATTAAACGTATCGAATGGAAAGAAGTAATAGTTTGTAGAAAGTAAACACAAAGCAGTAAATAGTTTGTAGATTGTATGTAAAAGAAAGGACCGGAGTCCATAGTTCACTAGAGGTGGCTCTCCTTAAGATAGATAACATGCTTGGTGAACAAATTACAGCGGCGCAATTGACAAACATCGAGAAAGAAATACATGCATATACTAATCAACTTGACTCCTTTGAGACTTGATTGGGCATTACAACATTATACATAGACCGCCATCCAACTGCATCTATTACTAATAATCAACCTTCAGGTTATCATCCGAACCCCCTCCAGTATTAAGTTGCAAGCAACAGATTATTGCATTATGAATTGCGTGTAAAGTAAACAATACGATTGTTCTATGAACAAAAGATTGCTGTTTTCTCCCTAGTAGCAACATCACATCTAGTACCTTAGAGATTTCTGTCACTTCCCCAGATTACCAAAGGCATGAACCCACTATCGAGCATAAATACTAACTCTTGGATTTGCTAGCATCTACTTGGCCAAGATAGCTACTAACAACGGAAAGCATGCAAGATCACAAATAATAAAGACATGATAGAATCTATAATCAATCTGAAATAGCATCTCAATATCCATCGGATCGCCGCAAACACAACATGTAGAATTACAAATAGATGATCTTGATCATAAACGGAGCTCACAAGATCTAGATATGAAAGCACAAAGGAGGAGAACCAACCATCTAGCTACTACATGGACCCGTAGTCCAGAGATGAACTACTCACGCATCACACCGGAGGCTTGCATGATGATGAAGAAGGCCTCCAGGGTGAATTCCCCTCGTCGGCAGGGTGCCGGTAAGAGCTTCAGATCCATCCCGATCTAGGGACAGAGACGACGGCGGCTACAGACTCTTTCTTGGAATTTTGGTTAGGTACTTAGGGTTTTGGTATTGGAGGCATCTTATAGGCGGAAGGAGAGGCCGAGGGGGTGTTGGAGGTGGCCACACCACCCCCTGGCACGGGCCAGGCCTGGCCGTCTGGCCAGGTGGTGTGGCGGCCCCCTGGCCCCTCTCCGTCTCGTATTCTGGCTTCGTGTGTCCCTCAGTAAAATAGTGACTTTGGCTTTTGTCCCGTCCAATTCCGAGAATATTCATTTTCTGACTTCCTAGAACCAAAAATAGCAGAAAATAGGCAGCTGGCACTGTGGCTCTTTGTTAATAGGTTAGTCCAAGAAATCATATGAAAAGTACTCCAAAGTGTGGACAAAACACAAGAAAGTAGATAAAACCAAGCATGGAACATCAAAAAATTATAGATACATTTGCAATGTATCAACATCCCCAAGCTTAACTCTTGCTCGTCCTCGAGTAGGTAAGTGATAAAAAGAAAAATAATTTTGAGGTGACATGCACCATCATAAACTTGATCAAAGTATTTGTAAAACATTCAAAGCTGGTATCATAGTACTTCAATCATAACATGAAAGACAAAGTGATAGCAATAAACAAAGAAACTATGATGCAACATGAAAAGGCACAAACAAAAGATTCATGAATAACAATGCTTTGTAAGACGTTTGTTTGTTTCACATAAAGAAAGCATAGCATAATAGTACACAACTTGTCCCTCATAGAGTAGCAAATATAAATGCATATGACACCTTCAAAGTTCATAAGAGTGACTAGATACAAATAGTTTAAAACAAGCAATATTAAGTTATGCATCAATCAACTAGTCTTGGGACAATGCACATAGAACTAAGAATGGCCATTATGCTCTCAAAGTAGGTGCATAAAGGTAGAAGGTGGAGACTCAATATAATGGTGGAAGAAAGGCCTTCATAGAAGGAAGTAGGGATTCAAGTCTCATAAAGAGCTTCCAAAAATTATGGTACTTATAGCTTTCAGCTCTCATTGCCCCTATCATAAGCATATTTAAGGTGATTAAGGTTAAAGTGACACAACTGAGAGGATATGCTTGACAAGTTATAAACCGAAATCTCATGCCCCTTACTTACGAAGACCGAACCTCATGCTACTCAACTTTAGTCACAAGTAAGCTCTTGTCATTGTAAGTACATATGTATCATAAAGAACCGCCAACAGGGTACCCCTTGCACATGATACAGGAGCTATCCCATAATCAAAATGACAAGGCAAGCAGACAATGAGCATCTCAGCGATCTTTTTATTTGCTATTTGCATAGGTTTTTATTGAGGATGCTTCATAGAGTGCTAATTATGGTGATGCTGCAAGTTTCCACCATGATTAGGCATGGCATAGGCTAGCGTCCCAGGCGTTTCACTAACACACATACAAACTCCATGATCTTACAAGTTCCACTTTTATTTCACACCGCCGGGATCCATAAGCAAATGAACATGATATCAACGGGATACAAAGTACAAGTGCAATGTTGAAAGCGTTCTCCATGATACATGGTTCTGCTAATTTCAACTTATAAAGCGCAAGCATATGCGCAACAAAGAAGAACCCAATGGTTCAAGTTTATTAAATGTAGAAAGTAAAGTGTGCCATCAAGTTCGTGAGAGCTTTAATCACTAGTTTTCTCATAACAAGTTTAATTTGGAAGGTAAACAAAAGCATGAATATACTTGGAATAGCATAAGCTAGTAGGTAGGTATGGTGGACTCTTTGGAATAACTTGGTTTAAGGGGTTGGATGCATGAGTGGAACTCATACTTGGTTGTGGAGGCTAGCAAAAGACTGGGAGCGACAAACTAAGAGAGCAATAATGGCCATAATCATGCAGACCGACAAAACATCATTGATCAAAGCATAAAGTGATACTACAAGTTAAAAACTAAAGGATCATTAAAGCAATCGTGACTTGGGATAGTCATAACATGGTGTGAGCATGTGCCAAGTCAACCCAAATAAAGCATCAAAGGAGAATACCACTATACTATGCTTTAATATGCTAAAACAACACATGATTCATCCAAGGCACAATAAGCAATCTCAAGTGTTTATAACAAGTCATGCTACAGCAAAGAATACTAAGCATAAAGTCAAAGCAATATCAAGCATGGCATGACAAAGCATAGGCCACAGTCAAAAACAAGCTCTCTTTACCACTTAAGCATGAACTTTCCTACTCTTTTCAAAACCAAACCAAACTATTTGAACACCAATGTAGGAAAGAGGGGGTCCAACCAATTTATTCAGCAAACAAAGCAAATGAAAAACAAAAACAAAAACGAAAAAGAAGACACTCCAAGAACAACACAACAGTGCATGAAACAATAAAAATGAAGCGTTTGGAAGAAACCTGGGATTTTTATTGATGAAGAAGGGGATGCCTTGGGCATCCCCAAGCTTTGACGCTTGTACTTCTTAGATATTTCTTGGGGTGACACGCGTGGCATCCCCAAGCTTGAGCTTTAGTCCATCCTTCATCTCATTACTAATTCCTTCCATACACCTGAAATTTTTCCTTCATACAAAACTTCACACAATCTTTATTAGCAACATTAGTGCATTCAAGATAATAAGTCTTTAGGTTCAGTTCAAACACCAATAAACTTCCATTAGAACACTAGCTACTGTAGCACTTCCCTAAAAAATCTCAATTCCCCAAAAGAACTCAAAAAGGAACCAACAAGAAGCAAATGCAGAAAATGACAGAAATTTGTCAAAACAGACCAGCAGGTAAACACGAATTTTTTATAAGACCTTCTGTTGCTCAAATCAAAAAGTGTTGAACTAATGAAAGTTAGATAACAACCTGGGGAATAAGCACAAAAATTCACGCCTTAAAAGAACGTACAGAGATATTACACGAATTTTTACGGTGAAGCACATAAATCTGTTTCGGGACAACAACTTTCCCAATCATTACTTCTGTCTCATTAGAGGTTACTCTTGGCACAAAAAGCAAATAAAAAGGATAAGAAGCGGTTATTACTGAAGTAATAACTTCCAAGACTCATCTAAAACTTTTGGGTTATCTCCCAATAAGTACTTTTCTTTAACGCCTTTAAGTTAGGCATAAGAAGCAAGAAAAAGAATCAAGTGTTCTCAAATGAAGAAGCATTAAGAGCAAATTTTATTTTCATAGGAGAGGCAAAATAAATCTTCTCTCTCTTCTTAGGGAAGTGTTCTATATCTTTCTTGAGTGGGAATTGATATTTAATGGTGCCTTCTTTCATATCAATAATGGCACCAACAATTCTAAGAAAATGTCTTCCCAAAGTAATAGGACAAGAAGCATTGCATTCAACATCCAAAATATAGAAATCAACAGGGACATAGGCATTGTGGACCATAATAAGAACATCATTAAGACTCCCCATGAGTTTCTTTTTAGCATTATCATCAAGTGGGACATTCAAATAACAATCTTCCAAAGGTGGCAAATCAAGCATATCATAAATCCTTCTAGGCATAATAGAAACACTACTATCAATATCACATAAAGCTCTGAAATCAAAACCATTCACTTTCATATTAATGATGGGTTCCCAACCATCTTCTTGTTTTATAGGGATAGAAGGTTTATGTTCCATCTTTTCTTCTTTAATCTTTATGAGAGCGTCAGTAATGTGTTTTGTAAAGGCCATGTTCATAGCACTAGCATTAGGACTTTTAGAAAGCTTTTGTAGGAACTTAATAACTTCAGAGATATTGCAACCATCAAGATCAAAATCAAATTTATCATCTAAAGTAGTAGAACTATTACTAGCCTCAACACTAGTGGTGGTGATAGTAGAAACACTAATGTTTCTAGCAATTACATCTTCTCTTTCCCACTTAGCATGTAATTCAGCTAATAGTCTAACATTTTCATCAATTCTTACTTGTATGGCATTAGTAGCTGCAAAGGGATTATCATTAATTTCAGGTTTAGCAGCCATTTTATTCAAAGAAGATTGAGCTTCAGCCAAAGATGTTATATTTCTTTCAGCATTAGAGAGTTTTTCCTCAATAGTTTTATTGAAAGTAGTTTGCTTACTAATAAAGTCTTTAAACATAACTTCAAGTTCAGAGGGAGCACTCCTATTATTGTTGTAATAATTTCCATAAGCATTACCATTGTTGGGAGGATATGGCTTATAATTGTTGTTACCAAAATTATTCCTGTAGGCATTGTTGCTAAAATTGTTATTTCTTATGAAGTTCACATCAACTTGCTCTTCTTGAGCAACCAAAGAAGCTAAAGGACATTATTTGGATCAATATGGGCTTTACCATTAACAAGCATAGACATAATAATATCAATCTTATCACTCAAGGAGGAGGTTTCCTCAACAGAATTTACCTTCTTACCTTGTGGAGCTCTTTCAGTATGCCATTCAGTGTAGTTAACCATCATATTATCCAGAAGCTTTGTTGTAGCACCCAAAGTAATGGTCATAAAGGTACCTCCAGCAGCAGAATCCAATAGGTTCCTTGAAGAATAGTTCAATCCTGCATAAAAAGTTGGGATGATCATCCAAGCGGTCAATCCATGAGTGGGACAATTCTTTACCAAAGATTTCATTCTTTCCCAAGCTTGAGCAACATGTTCATTATCAGATTGTTTAAACTTCATTATTTCACTTCTCATAGATATAATCTTAGCAGGAGGATACTATTATCCAATAAAAGCATCTTTGCATTTAGTCCAAGAATCAATACTATTCCTAGTTAAGGAATTTAACCACTCTTTAGCTTTTCCTCTCAAAGAGAAAGGAAACAATTTAAGCTTGATAATATCACCATCTATATCCCTATGCTTTTGCATCACACAAAGTTCAACAAAGTTATTTAGATGGGCAGCAGCATCTTCATTACCAATACCAGAAAATTGTTCTCTCATAACAAGATTGAGTAAAGCAGATTTTATCTCAAAGAAAGTAGCTTCAGGCACAGGTGGAGCAATAGGTGTGCTCATAAAATCATTGTTGTTGGTGCTAGTGAAGTCACACAACTTAGTGTTTTCGAGAGTAGTCATTTTTGTGTGTTTTTAATAAAGAAAGCAAACTTGTAAAACTATTTTTTGTGTGTTTTTATAAAGAAACAAGCAAACAAAACAAAAAGAAACTAAGCAAAACAAAAATAACAAAGTAAAGAGATTGGTTATGAGGGACTCCCCTTGTGAAGATGTCCTTGACTCCCTGGCAAGGGCGCCAGAAAAAGTTGTTGATGACCCAAATATATCGAGCTGGTTGGGGAACCCCAAGAGGAAGGTATGATGAGCACAGCAGCAAAGTTTTCCCTCAGTAAGAAACCAAGGTTATCAATCCAGTAGGAGCAAGGAAACACCCCAAAGGTGTAGCTAGCTGAACGTTGGCAGGGCGCACTACCGGTGCTAGCAGCAACGTGGAGACCTGCACAACACAACCACATAACTTTACCCCCAACTTGCGATGAGGTTGTCAATCTCACCGGTTTTGCTAAAAACAAAGGATTAAGCGTATCGAATGGAAAGAAGTAATAGTTTGCAGAAAGTAAACACAAAGCAGTAAACAGTTTGTAGATTGTTTGTAAAAGGAAGGACCGGGGTCCATAGTTCACTAGAGGTGGCTCTCCTTAAGATAGATAACATGATGGGTGAACAAATTACAACGGGGCAATTGACAAACATCGAGAAAGCAATACATGCATATACTAATCAACTTGACTCCTTTGAGACTTGATTGGGCATTACAACATTATACATAGACCGCCAGCCAACTACATCTATGACTAATAATCCACCTTCAGGTTATCATCCGAACCCCCTCCAGTATTAAGTTGCAAGCAACAGATTATTGCATTACGAATTGCGTGTAAAGTAAACAATATGATTGTTCTATGAACAAAAGATTGTTTTTTCTCCCTAGTAGCAACATCACATCTAGTACCTTAGAGATTTCTGTCACTTCCCCAGATTACCAGAGGCATGAACCCACTATCGAGCATAAATACTAACTCTTGGAGTTGCTAGCATCTACTTGGCCAAGATAGCTACTAACAACAGAAAGAATGCAAGATCAAAAATAACAAAGACATGATAGAATCAATAATCAATCTGAAATAGCATCTCAATATCCATCGGATCCCCGCAAACACAACATGCAAAATTACAAATAGATGATCTTGATCATGAATGGAGCTCACAAGATCTACACATGAAAGCACAAAGGAGGAGAACTAGCCATATAGCTACTACATGGACCCGTAGTCCAGAGATGAACTACTCACGCATCACACCGGAGGCTTGCATGATGATGAAGAAGGCCTCTAGGGTGAATTCCCCTCTTCAGCAGGGTGCCGGGAAGAGCTTCAGATCCCTCCCGATCTAGGGATAGAGATGACGATGGCTATAGACTCTTTCGTGGAATTTTGATCGGTTACTTCGGGTTTTGGTATCGGAGGCATCTTATAGGCGGAAGGAGAGGCCGAGGGGGTGCTGGAGGCGGCCACACCACCCCTGGCACGGGTCAGGCCTGGCCGCGCGGCCAGGTGGTGTGGCGCCCCCTGGCCCCTCTCCGTCTCGTATTCTGGCTCCGTGTGTCCCTCAGTAAAATAGTGACTTTGGCTTTTGTCCCGTCCAATTCCGAGAATATTCATTTTCTGACTTCCTGGAACCAAAAACAGTAGAAAACAGGCAGCTAGCACTGTGGCTCTTTGTTAATAGGTTAGTCCAAGAAATCATATGAAAATTACTCCAAAGTGTGGACAAAACACAAGAAAGTAGATAAAACCAAGCATGGAACATAAAAAATTATAGATACATTTGCAATGTATCAGGCATCACAATTTTTAACATATTCATGAGAATCTTTGACTAAGGTAGGCCAGTAGAAGCCTGACTGTAAAACTTTGGCCGGGGTGCGATTACCAGCCTGATGCTCACCGTAGGGACTATCGTGACAGGCTTTAAGGATGTCTTTAATCTCATGCTCGGTCACGCATTTACGGATTATCCCATGTAGACCATGTCTATATAAGTATGGATCATCCCAAAAGTAATGTTTTAAATCACTAAAGAATTTCTTCCTTTGATTGTAATCCATTCCTTTTGGTAGAAACTTACCTACACAAAAATTAGCATAATCTGCAAACCAGGGATCATGAGTTTCTACAACTGCAAGATATTCACCCAACATAGATTCATTAATAGGAATAGGATCTTCCATGATTCCTTCCATTCATGCCAAATGGTTGGCCACAGGGTTATCCTTTCCCCTCCTATGCACTATTTGTAAATCATACTCCTGAAGTAACAAAACCCATTTGATTAGACGGGGTTTAGCATCCTTTTTAGCTAGAAGATGTCTTAGAGCTTGATGATCAGTATGAACTATTACTTTTGAGTTGATGATATAGTGTCTAAACTTATCACAAGCAAAAACAACGATAAGGAATTCTTTCCCAGTTGTTGGATAGTGCCTTTGATCATCATTAAAGATTCGACTAGCATATTGAATAACGAAGGTTAGGGCCATCTCTTTGTCCTAAAACAGCCCCTATAGCATAATCACTAGCATCACACATAATTTCGAATGGTTCGTCCCAATTGGGTGCTTGAATAACCGGTGCAGAAATTAAATCTTTCTTTAACTGTTCAAAAGACTCATGGCAATCTCTATAAAAAGCGAAAAGAATATCTTTATCTAGTAGACGAGTTAAAGGGGCGGCTATTTTAGCAAAATCTTTGATAAAGCCTCTTCAAAAACCAGCATGCCCAAGGAAATTCTTTACTCCTTTTATATCTTGCAGAATTGGAAGTGTTTCTAAAATAACTAAGTTCAAACTATCGATCTTCATATTTTTCTCAGAAACTTTATGCCCAAAACCTATACCTTCCCTTATCATGAAGCGGCAACGTTCCCAGTTTAGAACCATCTTGGTTTGTTTACACCTCTGCAAAACTTATTAAGATTATATAGACATTGTTCAAATGTGGATCCATAGACAACAAAGTTATCCATAAGAACTTCCATGGAACTTTCCACAAAACTGTCAAAGATTTTTAAAACACACTCTTGAAAAGTAGCAACTGCGTTACACAATCCAAAAGGCATTAATCGATAAGCATCGGTTCCATAGGGCACGTGAAAGTAGTTTTTTCTTGATCTTCAGGTTGGATAGCTATTTGAGAATAACCGGAGTATCCATCAAGAAAACAAAAGTAAGAATTAGCGGACATCCTATCCATAATATCATTAATGAGGGGAAGTTGCTTATGCATTTTTATGGTTTCTTTATACAACTTCCTAAAGTCAATACACATTCTATATCCTGCTATTGTTCTAGCTGGAATCAGTTCATCTTTATAATTATTAATTATTGGTATGCATCCTTCCTTAGGTATGCAATGAGTTGGACTCACCCATTTGCTATCTGAAATTGGATAGATAATACCACTGTCTAACATACAAATTACTTCCTTTCTCACTACCTCTTTCATTTTGGGATTTTATCTTTTTTGGTTATTGACAAATGGTTTAGCATCCTCAACCATGGGAATCTTGTGAGTTACTATGGTAGGATCTATACCTTTTATGTCATTCAGAGTATATCCAAAAGTTTCTCGTTGTTTGACAAGTACTTCTAACAACTTTGTGCTTTCATCTGGAGAGAGATTATTGTCGAAAATTACTAGACATTTACCTTCCTTGTCTAAGAATTCATACCTGAGCCCTGGAGAGAGAGGTTTTAGAACAATATGAGGCGGATCCTCGTCCCCTTTTCTTTCAAGCTCTTCATATTCATCCCTAAGCCCTTGTTCAGCCTCCGGTGTGGTGTTGAGGATTTCATCCAAATCTTCTTTTGCAGAGTCGTTGGCAAGAGAATCATCACTTGTCAAACTTCTCTCCAATTCGGATTGTGGTGTGCAAAAGTAGATTGCTGCCAATTCTTCAATAGTATTCTCCTCCTTAATCTCAATTTTCTTCTCATAAGGTGTCTCGTGAATTGGCTTTAGCTTATTTCTACAGTTTCTTCATTAAAATGTAAAGATAAAGCCTGCTTTTTGTTGTCAATATCAATATTCATAGAATTGTAAAAACGATTACGAAAGATAACTAGGCAACTGGAGTTCAAAGATATTTCGATAATATGAAAATCAACTGGATACACAAAAGCCCCAACAGCGATGCAAACATTGCAAAGTACTCCGCGAGTAGGATGTAAAGTTCGATTAGAGAACATAAAAGTTGCTTCTGACGGCTCAAGGTAGGATTCATCAAGGTGATCACACAATTCTTTATAAATGGTATAAGGCATTATGTTTATAGAAGAACTTAAGTCACAGAACCCTACATAAGTAATCCCTCCTAAACAAAAAGGAAATTTCTGTTGACTTTTATTCTTACTATCAAAATTTCCTTCTATCATTTTGGAGGATTCTTTACTATCGTGGTGGTGTCACGGCAGATGCCATGTATAGGCTAAAGGTGGGGACTAATACTCGCTAGGGGAATCCAGGGAGGGATAGTGAAGTGATTCTCCACACAAGAGCTTGTATTGATTTACTTCCAAGGTTACAAGTGCTCCTAGAGCTGTATTGGCGAGAGGAGGAAGAAGGAGCTCTCTTACTCTCACCCACAGATCTCACCTGAAACCCTAGACCAAAACAGAATCGTAGAGAGACCAACCCCTTCTACAGAAGCCCTAGCCCCCCTTTTATAGGGGAGGCTCGGTTTCTGCCTAGGGCATACGTGGAGGCATATTCCTAAGAATATGCCTCCTCCCAAAGTGGTAAGCCGACCGGGGTGTTTTTCCCCCCGCGTCACACATGCTTTAGCTACGTGAGCCTCTGACGGCGCCCTCGTTAGCCGACACGGGCGTCGTCACGCTTGTCGGCCACGCCCCGGTGGTCCTGTCCTTGCTCGGTTCGCTCAGGCAGTGCGTACCGGGGCTCCTTTTGACCAGCGAGATTCCTTCCTTCTCCTAGAAGCTTGCTATGACCCCGATGATGGTTCATCCGGCCACACCCGTTCCTGCATACAGGTAAAACATTCACTTCTGACTTACTTCTTAAGTCGGATGAGACCTAGTTAGGCGAACGCCCCTAGGTCCGGATTACCCCGTGATTCAGCCTGCCATGAGGTGACCCGGCCAGCATCTGCTTTGGCCTTGCCGAACCTCGGCTAACTCGGCCTTTATACCCCGACGTGACCCAACCTGGGGGTATCCCCCCAACATTAGTCCCCGAGGCTGGTGCGGTCTTAGTTACCTCAGCCGCCTAGGCCACACCAGGTTCAATCTTGTGCCCTGATCGTTATTGCCGAGTTAGCTCTGTACCTCGGACTGCTTGGATTTACGTTCCCTTCGCACATTTCAAGTTTTCACTTGCCGGCCAGATTACCACAGTTCCATCCGGGTCTTGCTTCCTTCTCTCGTACGCTAAGCCATGCGAAGGGTAATCATTATGTCGTCTTATTTTAAGGGACGGTACAGTAACCGCTGCAGTAATTGTCAGTTATCACTGTGCGCGGGTCACGTCACGCCTGCCTCCTCGTTTACCGCATCAGCGCGTCACGTCACATGACTCTCTCCGCCCTGTGGCCCTCCGTGTGGCTCCTCACTGATTGGCCCGGACGGGTGATACATGGCCACAACGTGTGGTCGGTCCACAGGGTGCGATCCCACTCACCCCTGACGGGAGTGGTTCAATAGCGGAGGGGTACGTCCCTTAGGATTTTTCACCCTCCGCACCCCTCTGCCCGCTGCTATTCTTCTTCCTCTTCCTCGCGACCGCGCTGTCGCCAGCATCGCCAAAAAGCAGCGTCGCCGCCGCGCTTCTTCGTCGCACCTCCGCGTCGCCGCCACCGCGACGCGAATTTCTCGCCACGGGTCCGCGCCAGTCCTGGCCACTGTCCCCTGCCGCCTCCAGTGCCAGCGAGGGCCTCGAGGACCTGATGACTGAAGAGGAACTCATTGTTGCTGAGCAGGAGATGGAAGAAGACGCCGCGGCGGCGGACCGCGGCGCGTGGGCCGGCTCCTGGTCTGCCAGGATGACCTGGACTGGCTCTACCGGACCAGACGCATCCCGGCCGGTGTCGCCGCGCATCTTCCTTCCAACAAACTGGCCCCCTCACCCAATCCGGACGAGTTCGTCGTATTTCTGTCCCATTTCCAACGGGGCTTCGGCTTGCCGGTGAGTGATTTTTTCCAGGACTGGCTCAGTACGTACCAACTCCAACCACACCACCTTCCAGCCAACGCCATCACCTCTCTTTCTGCCTTTGCTTCTACGATCGAAGGCTACGCCAGACTATGGCCCACGAAAGAGCTATGGATCCGGTTCTTCGGCCTTCGTCGCAACGTCATTCCCAACATCCACGCTGATCTGGAGGACAAGCGGCTCACTCAATTCGGAGCGGCCTCCAGTTCACCCCGGCGATTTTCCGCTTTTCCCCGGGTCATCGGGCTAGAGTCCTACAAAGGATGGGCCCGGACCTTCTTCTATGTCCGGAATACGGGCACCGAGGACTTGATCCGGTTGCTTCCCTACACTCTGGGTCCACCTAACCCGGACCTGTGGGATGTGATCCCCAAGAAGCCCACAGCCTTGGCCAACCAAGTGAGCAAAAGGTTCACGGAACTGAAGGGGCTCGGGCTATGCAACGAGGATACCATGATCACCTTTGTGCGTAACCGGATCTCACCCCTCAGAAGCGCACTCACAAGGTGTGCCACATGAGCTACGGCCGCGATCCTAACCGGACCTCATCCTTCGAGCTGACCAACTCGGAGATTTATCGCCGGGTTAAGGCTCTCTTCACCACTCACAAGGACTTTTCCACTGATTGGTCTTGGGGGATTGAGCATTTCTGCCATGACCGGCTTCCTCCCACGGTAAGTTTCATGCTGCAAACTTAACCCAGACTAATTATATGTCAGTTATTGTTGCAATTTTTGACTCTTTTGTTCGCTCTTTTCCTCAGCAATTCCTTCAGCAGACCCTTTAGGACGACACCGATCTGTCCCTTAAGTGGGCGCCGGACCGGGAGACTCCGGATGAGGAAGAGCCGGACCAGGAGATGTTCCTCCCTATGACCGACGCCACGAAACGACCCACGGGTAAATCCTCTTCTATTAGAGATTGGCCCGATGATGAAGATGACTGGGAAATCAAGGTGATTGAACCTTTTGAGGCTATCCCCCTTTCTTTTGCTTTTCCGCCATCAGCTCACCCCGGCGGTCATATTCATGAGGATCCCCCTCTCGCTACGGGCGAGCCTGTTCCGGTGGCAACGAAGAAGAAACGTGGGGCTTCTTCGAGTTCTTCCTCCGGACCCTCTCATCCCGTTAAAAGGCGAAAGAAATCCGGGGACAAGACTGCCCCCAAACCAGCAGGCAAGGCCCCAGCACGAAGGGCTCGAAACCCAAAGCGGTCGAAACCTTGGATGCGTAAGTCCTTCTTTCTTCTGTAACTCGTTCTTTCTCACTTCGTCGTAATCTTCTGACGTTATTTGATTTCACAGTGCTCCGGTGGAGGTCCCTCAAAGTGGATCCAGTATCTCTTCCCCTCTCCGACCTAGCCCTTCACCCTGTCGTGACGACGAGTCACGCCCGCTGAGCCCTATCCCAGAGGGTTCTGCGGCCACTCCGAGTTCAGCTCCACCTCGGCGAGAGGAGGGTAACCTTGGAGTGGGGGAGACCGGCCTAGCCGGAGCAACGACATCCACCGCCTCGACAACACCTCAACCAACAGCCACCGAGGCTACTTCGGCCCCAGCACCAATTCTCGTTCCAGCAAGCAGACCAACACCAACTCCAACCTCGGCATCAGCATCAACTCCGGCAGCGAAAACTTCAGCGTCGGCACCAAGCCCAGCAGCGAGAGAACCAACACCTAGTTCCTCTGCATCTTCCGAGTCCTCTCAACCTCGGCAGGGGAAAACCGCCGCCACAGCCTCCTCCACTCAGCAAGCCAAAGGCAAGAAAGCTCCAGACGCTACCAAGCCTACTGCCGTCGAGTCCGGGCAGCGCACCCTTGTGTCAATGCTCCCCAAGAAGACATCAGCGGCAAAGAACGCGCCCGCCGAGCCAACCGAAGCACAATAGTTGGTTTTGCACACCAGCGCCGCCCTTGCCTTGGTGGAGAGGAAGGAAGCACATGTAAAAGGCTTGGTGACGCCCCATATGCCCACGGGTGAACGGTATCCTCCGAGCCTGATGGAATTTGTCATGAACTGGAATAAGGCAGAGGTAGTCCAGGAATCTGATCTCACGGAAAAGTTCGGCCCCGCCGAGTTTTCCGCTCAGATGAATACCGCCGCAAAGGCCATTAACCTCGTTGGACGAATGATGGAGGTACGTCGTTTCTCCTTTGCAAATTGTAGATAATAACCATTAGTCCCCGAGCCTCCGGGGGAGTAACTTGTTACTCGGCCGGATGCTCTTTTATAGAACTAACGTAGCTCCATGATAACTTCGAATATGCACACACCTAGAGCCGGGTTAAGTTCCACTTGGCCCGGATTTTAGTACACTTCGAACATGCACATACCTAGAGCCGGGTTAAGTTCCACTTGGCCCGGATTTTAGTACACTTCGAACATGCACACACCTAGAGCCGGGTTAAGTTCCACTTGGCCCGGATTTTAGTACACTTCGAACATGCACACACCTAGAGCCGGGTTAAGTTCCACTTGGCCCGGATTTTAGTACACGTCGAACATGCACACACCTAGAGCCGGGTTAAGCTCCACTTGGCCCGGATTTTAGTACGCGTCGAATATGCACTGCGCTGACTTAAGTTTCTGTATATTTTTTAGGTGACCACCAACCGCCGGAGTGCTGAATTCCAACGCTTGCTGGATACGCACAAGAATCTTCGCACGAAACAGGCTGCACTCATCGCAGAGTAAGAGAGAAGGGGTAAATTTCTTTCTCATCCTTTCCTCAACTTTCTTCAACTTTGTTTGCCGAACTAATCTGATTGTTCGGTTTCCGCAGCTGGGGTGGAAGCTGAAAACAAGATAACGCGGAAGAACTTGGAGCAGATCAAGGGTACGTCCTTCTTGTCTGTCCTTACCGTGGTTTCCATCGGCTTTCCTCCTTGGCTCGGCAAACATTCATTCCTCGGCATTGCCGGGCCAACGCACTATTTCAGCATTGCTTGAAGATAGTGTGCCTGTGCCTGACGTGATGCTACATTTTCTCGAACAAGCAGGGCAGCACCAAGCCGAACTAAAGAAGAAAGATGATGAGCTCGCCCTCCTCAGGACCAAAGACGATGAGATAGCCAAGCTCAAGGCTGAGATGGCTAAAATGAAGGCGTAGCACCAATCCGAGCTAAAAAAGGCTGGCCAGGACTACACCGAAGAACGTGAGCGCCTCAAGCTCCAAAATGCTAAGGACCGTGAGCTTCTTCAGGTAGCCGAGGTCAAACTTGAGTCGGCAAATGCTGAGCTCGAGCAGCTTCGGAAGAGGCGTGATGCTTGCACCAAGGAATTGACCCGGATTCACAGTCACATCTCACGTAATTTCTTTTCCTTTATCCGCCTTATTTCTCCGGGTTACTTCATATGCCTTGTTTTATCAACTCTGTCCTTTGCCTTGTTTCCCAGGCCACTTTCCAGAGGGTACTGCTATTGCCAGTGCTGCTGTCGCCAATTTCCCCGAGAAAGGGGTACCCCGGTCGCTCCTGAGGGTGAGAGCATTCCCTTTGACATGGAGGACCTGTTGGTCAGCCTGTCGTCTCGCGTGGAAATCATCAAGAACTACGGCAGGGACCTCCTCGATGTTGCAGTCCGAGTCTTTGACGCCTTCTGGCCCGCCGATGATGCTCCGGAGAGAGTCACACAGCTCGCTGAAAAACTTTCAGAAATTGAGACCCAGCTTGACCTCTGGCGAGAGTCCGCTGGACGTGCTGCAGCCGATACCATCCTTCACCACATTTTGACGTGGTATCAGAAGATAGATCTCAGCCTCCTCACACGCCTACGCACCAGATCCAAATGGACAGATGACCCGGAGTGGGTAGCTCGGCGCCAGGCTTGCGCCCACAGCGTCATCGAATATGCCCCCATTCATGAATGGACTGAGGGTCCGAGCTTCCTGGAAGTCGGAGGCGAAGAGGAAGTTGAAAACGTTGAAGATGATTCGGGTGAAGACGAAGAGGACACTGCCTCGGATATCGAAGAGGGCGACGATGATGCCGAACTTCCTCCCGCTGCTCCTTAAGTAAAAACACTTAAAAATTTATGAGATCCCCGGTATGCCGGGTGGAATTGTATTCCAAACACATGTGATATTTTGCTACTGAGTACTTGTGCCGGATTAACTTGGGCATAGTCCCCGAGTTTCTTTTTCTTGTTCGTTCAATCTTTTGGCTCGGATCATGTCTACCTTGATTCGGTTTTACAACTTAAGAATCCAAGCTTGAAAAATTGTCTTAACAATACTGGGAAACTTTTAGACTTAGCTCAAAAATAAAACTATATAACAATTGGAAAATGAATACGGGGTTAGTCCGAAACATAAATGTCAGCTCGAATAAATTCTTTTCCTTAGTCATTTTTCATGTGCTACGCAATTCCAAACTTGTTCTCTTGCTTGCCATGAAGCCAATTCTTGTTGGACAACAGCAAGTCGAAGAGTTGGGTTTTTGGTGCTCACACACTACTAATCCGAGCTAAGTAGAATAACTTACTCTAGCTGACGCGTAGAAAATAACAAACATTATTAAGGCAGTCCCCGAGTTACTGCTCGAGGTGCCAACATTTCATTGATCAGCTCATTGCCGACATACATACCGACATACGAGATAACCCTGATACATACACTTCTTAGCTAGGTGTAGAAAGGCCGAAGTAGAGCTATGTTCCATGGTCACTTGGATTCCTCTGCGGACCTGTCCGCATTGTTCTTCTCCTATGGCTTTGCATCTATAAGATAGTAAGAACCATTGTGCAATGCTTTGCTCACGATGAACGGCCCTTCCCATGGGGGGGATAATTTATGCATTCTAGTAGTACGTTGTACCAACCGGAGCACCAGATCGCCTTCCCGAAAGACTCGGGGGCACACTTTCCGGCTGTGATAGCGTCGGAGATTTTGCTGATATATGGTGGATCTGGACAGTGCCAGTTCTCTCGCGTCTTGCAGCAGATCAACATCATTTTGCCGGGCTTCTTGCACTTCGGCTTCTGTGTATTGGGTGACCCTAGGCGAATCATGCTCTATGTCGGCTGGTAATACAACTTCTGCCCCATATACCAGAAAGAACGGCGTATAGCCTGTTGATCGATTCGGAGTTGTTCTTAAACTCCACAGTACCACTGGTAGTTCTTCTATCCAGCATCCCGCTGATCTTTGCAGTGGCTCAATGAGCCGGGGTTTTATCCCGGATAATACTAATCCGTTGGATCTTTCCACTTGCCCGTTCGATGCGGGGTGGGCTACCGAAGCTACGTCCAGCCGGATCCTCTTATCCCGGCAGAAACGAGCAAATGCTCATTCCGCAAAATTTGTGCCATTATCAGTTATGATACTGTGTGGATAACCATACCTCAAGATGATATCTTTGAGAAACGTTACAGCCGTAGCTCCATCACATTTTCTTATAGGCTTCACCTCAATCCACTTCGTAAACTTGTCCACCATTACCAGAATGTGAGTCATATTTCCCCTTGCTGGTTTGAACGGGCCAACCATATCCAAGCACCATACGGCAAATGGCCAAGTGATTGGGATGGTCTTGAGTTCCGACATTGGTATATGTGTCTTGGTAGCGTACCTCTGACAACCATTACATTTTCTCACCAGATCTTCTGCTTGCTCTAAGGCATTTGGCCAGTAGAATCCGTGTCGGAAAGCTTTTGCTACCAAGGCTCGGGATGAGGCGTGATGCCCGCATTCCCCCTGATGTATATCTCAGATGATTTCAAGCCCCTCTTCCGGGTCAACACACCGCTGTAGGACATTGGTCACACTTCTTTTGTATAACTCGGAATTGATGATCGTGTAGGCCTTTGCCCTCCTCTGTGTTTGCCTGGACAGCACCTCCTCAGTGGGCAACGTTCCATCCTTCAGGAATTGAAATATAGGAAGTGCCCAAACCGGTATTGGCCGCACGGGGAACACGCCCTCGTCTATCTCCATATGATCCACCGGCATAACTTCAACCAGACCATGATGAGTAGTCCCCGGGTTTGCCGAAGCAGTCCTCGGGTTTTGCGCACCACTTCCCGTGTCAACGTCCATGGGCACAGCTCCGGATTCTGTATCCTCCGGGACATAGATTGATTCGGATTCTGGGGATGGCCTGATGGATGGTTTCTTGAGGTGCTCTAATGCTACACCCGGTGGAATTGCTTGTCTGGTTGACCCGAGCTTTGACAGCATGTCGGCAGCCTCATTTTCCACCCGGGGTACATGATGAAATTCGCATCCCTCAAAGTAACCAGAAATCTTCTGCACATGAAATCTGTATAGTGCCATGTTTGGATCAAGGGCGTCCCACACTCCGGACACTTGCTGCACCACCAAATCCGAGTCGCCAAAGCATATGATCCGACGTATACCAATTTCTTTTGCTACCTTGAGCCCATGCACAAGTGCTTCATACTCAGCGACAATATTTGATGCAGTGAAGTGGATCTGCAGCACATATTTCAACTGGTCCTTCTTTGGCGACGTGAGTACAACTCCGGCACCTAGCCCGGTTTTGGTCTTTGATCCGTCAAAGTGCATTCGCCAATAGTTCGGATCCGGAAGTGGTGGTTCGTACTGCACCTCGGCCCAGTCCACGAAAAAGTCCGCCATAGCCTGAGACTTGATGGCTTCTCTCCTGTCATATTGCGGAGATAGGGAGCTAGCTCAATTGCCCATTTTGCAATTCTACCGCTTGCATCCTTGTTACTCATTATCTCGGATATAGGGGCCTCACATAGGACCCGGATGGGATGCTCCTCAAAGTAGTGCTTCAGTTTCTTGGCGGCCATGTACACGGCATAAGCCACTTTTTGATAATGTGGGTAGTTCTGCTTTGAGGTTGACAACACTTCACTCAAATAATACACCGTCCTTTGCACCGACTTACCTTCCTCATCGCGCTCCACCACTATCACCGCACTTACAACTCGGTTGGTTGCGGCTATATAGAGTAACATTGGCTCCTTTGATAGTGGTGAGGCTAGCACTGGTGCCGTGGCTAACATTTTCTTTAGGTGGGCAAAGGCTTCATTGGCCTGCGGTGTCCAAATGAACTTATCTGACTTTTTCATGAGTTGGTAAAGAGGCAAAGCCTTTTCTCCCAACCGACATACAAACCGACTTAACGAGGCCAGGCAACCTGTGAACTTCTGGACATCGTTAAGACACTTCAGCAGTTCCATTCGTTCGATGGCCCGGATTTTGGTTGGATTAACCTCGATACCTCGGCTGGAGACGAGAAAACCGAGCAATTTTCCAGCCGGGACACCGAAGGTGCATTTTTCCGGGTTAAGTTTCATCCGGAATCTTCTTAGGTTTGCAAACGTTTGCCTGATATCGTCAAGGAGCGTTTTGCTTTCCTTGGTCTTGATAACCACATCATCCATGTACACCTGTACATTTTGACCTATTTGGTCATGCAAACATTTTTGCATACACCTCTGGTACGTTGCCCCTGCATTACGTAAACCAAACGGCATGGTGCGATAGCAATAAGCCCCATACGGGGTAATAAATGCAGTCTTTATTTGATCATCCGGATTCAGAGGTATCTGGTGGAAGCTAGAATAAGAATCAATGAATGACAATAGTTCACATCCAGTAGTTGAGTCTATGACCTGATCTATTCTTGGCAGTGGAAACAGATCTTTTGGACACGCCTTATTCAGGTCCATGTAATCGATACACATATGCCAAACCACTGCCACGTTCGGGTCATCCTTCTTCTTTTCCACCAGCACGGGATTAGACAGCCAATCCGGGTAAAGAACTTCCATGATAAATCCTGCAGCTAGCAACCGAGCTATCTCGTCTCCAATGACTTTCCTCCTATCTTCGGCGAAGCGGCGGAGAGGTTGCTTCACCGGCTTGGCTCTGGGTCTCACATTCAAAGAGTGCTCGGCTAACTCCCTCGGAACACCTTGCAAGTCCTGTGTGGACCAAGCAAAAATGTCCCGATTCTCACGGAGGAAGCTGACGAGCTCGCTTTCCTATTTATCACTTAGCCTGGCACCAATTGTTACGGTGTGCTCTGGGAACATGTCATCAACGGGAACCTTCTTGGTATCTTTCGTGGCCTGGAAAGAGACAGTTCCATGCGGGTTACTCAGCGCCGGCATATACTGCTGCGCGGACTGAGCCAATGCCTCCACCTCTTGAATTTTTCTTTTTTCCTGCACGATCACAAGTGACTCGGCTAAGTTTGATCCGGCTGACGCACACTCCATCGAACGTCGGAAGTCCCCAGCAATGGTAATCACTACGTTTGGTCCGGGCAATTTCATCTTCAAGTAGCTGATATGACAACTTGCCATGAACTTGTTCAGCGCTGGCCTTCCGAGCAACGCATGATACGCGCTTTCTAAGTTCACCACTTCGAACTCCAGATTTTCGGTTCGGCAATTATCCCTCATGCCAAACAAGACGTCGACCCGGACCTTGCCTATGGGCTCGCAAGAAATGCCGGGCACAATGCCATGGAAAGTTGTCCTCGTTTCCTGGAGCATGTTCTCCGAGATACCCAACTTGCGCATTGTGTCCGCATACATGATATTTATGCTAATGCCGTTGTCGATCAGTACCTTTGAGAACCTTACGTTAATGCTAGGTCCAATGAACATAGGATCCAGCACCAACGCATACGAACCAGGGCTCGGCATGAACTTGGGATGATCCCTAATGCTCCAGGTGATTTCCTGATCGGACCAAGGCATGTACCTCGTCACTGCAGGCATTACTGCATTCACCTCCATATGCCTACGCTGCAAGCTTTTTCTATCAGTTTCCTCTGTGGTGAATACACAGTAGCTATGGTGATGCTCCCTGTACTCGTTTCTCCCCTCATTTCCGGGGTGCCTCTGATCCTGCTGATGCTGATTTTCTACCTGATGCACTGCATCCCTTCTTTCATTGTTATCATACCTCGGCGGAGGGGGAGGCAACATTAGCTGTTGCGTGTTCGCTCCGGAGAGCAATTGCTGCCGGGGTAACTCCTGCCGAGGCTGATCGTTCCAGGGTGCCTGAGCATTCCCCGAACCACCTTGCTCGATCTTGCGCATCCACTCGCATTGCCTCGTCGTATGACCCGCTAGGTTGTTCGGATTTGGCATCTGAAACTTACACGGCTGGTCCAACATCGACTCGTAAGTATACCTCAGACGGTCTTTCCTTTCTTGCCACTGCTTCTTTTGTTCCGGTGTCCAAGTTTTCTTCCCATCGTTCCTTGGAGTCCATTGACCTCCAGTTTTCTGGCGCTGGCTACCCCCTACTCCGGGTTGATCTTGATTCACAGTTGCCACTTGGTGTGAACCATACCGGTGGTCCGGTCTATCATCTCTCCTTTTTCCTCTGTAATCATTCCTCCGGGATGATCCGGATCCATCCCTCTGATAGTACTCATCGCTTGACTCGTTTGACGCGAGCCTTGGTTGGGTCGGGTCACCCAACGCATACGAATCCGCAATCCGGATCATTTCTGCCAACGTGGCTGGCATTTTCCGTTGCAACTTCATCCACAGCTCGCTTCCATATCTGCACCCCTGCACAAACCATGCTATGGCCTGTGATTCTATCACGCCCTCACATGAGTTTCTCACGGTACATCATCGGGTCAAGAACTCCCGGTCTGTCTCATTGGGTCTTTGCTTGCACATAGCTAGGGTCTGTGGCCTATTTGGCCTTTGATACGTACTCGAAAAATTGCTGATGAACATCTCCTCGAAATCTATCCAGCAGTTGATGCTTCCTGGTGGAAAATTGTTCAACCACACCCTTGCCGGGCCTTCCAACATCTGGGGTACATACCGTACGACCCATCTCAGGTTGCCCGTGGCAATTTTTACAGCCGTAGCATAGTTTATCAGCCAATCCTCTCGCTTGGTACTACCGTCATAGGTCTTGGTGCCCCTGGGCAGCTGAAAGTTCGGTACCGGTGGCTCTTTCATGATCCGGGGTCCAAAACACGCTGGACCCGGTGAACCTTGACATTCAATCTGTTCTGACCTATACAGTCGATCCAGTTTCAACCGTGCATCGTCCGGCATCAAATCTCTACTTCCCAATCTCGACCCTATCACATGATAGTCCGGTCTCGAGTATCCCGCATTTGCCATCTCCGAATCACCATCGTTATACCGGTTTTGCTCTTGCGGCGCACCTGTCTGTTGCACACCTCGGCCGACACTGTGCTCTTGCCTTGGCATGTTCCGCTGCTGCGGTTCTCTTGCTCCAGCTGAGTTTTGCAGCCCGGCATTGCCGTTGACAACGTTCCCTTGACCGGCATTGCCTTGGTCGCGGTTACCTCGGCCAGCTTCGCCTCGGCTCACACTCCATCGATCATCATTTTTCTGGACTTCTTTTTCTTTCCCTGCCCGTGTCGGGTCATACGGGACAATCTGTTTGTTCCGTCTGGCCGAGGTCACCACCTCCTCTCTCCTTGGACCACCATGAGGGGACGATGCGGCTCCAGCGGATTTCTCCGGGTTACCCACCGCCGAATGGACGATCTTGGAGGCTCCAGCTCTTTCCGGGTTTGCCCTGAGTAGTTCCTCGTTTTGCCTATTTGCAATCCGAACCAGCTCGTTAACCCGATCTTGCTGCCTTTGCCGGGCTTCACCCGTCAGTCCCTCTAACTCGGACACAGCTGCATCCGCTGCTCTGAGGTTCTTGGCCGAGGTACTATACCTCGGCAGCCCCACGGACAAACAGTTTTCTGACTCCTCATTTCCGGCATCACCTTCTCTGTTCATCTCGCTCATGAGATTTCTCCCTTTGACTTTTACATTATCAACCTTGTTCGCCTTAGCGTACTCACGCAGCATCATGTTCAACGACTGCTGGGCCGCGGCTATTTTCTTTGCGCCCTCTAGTATTTTCTGTCTAGTTTCTTCCAGCTCGGCCTGTGCACGAGCCGGATCTACCGCTGCTACTACAAGGTTTGCCAAGCTATCCATTGCCTCTCTCAGCATATTTTCCGGCCTCTCTAGAGGAGGACCTCTACCTTTCCTTGGTGCCTTGGGCGTCACCTCCGGATCTGGTGCCGGATCTTTGCTCGCACCCGCACCTGGCGCTGTCATCATTACCTCTGCATGGTCCGGGGAACGAGCGATACGCTCCCCGCGAGCCACAGTGAGGGGCGGTTCGCCTGCTTCGACGATGTGACACGGATGAACGCTAGACACATCCACCGCAACGTAGACCTTGTGCGTGCCGAGCTTGACGAAGATGCCGTTGCGCGGGAGAGGGCGCGTGCCGAAGCAGCCTGCATTGTCGCTGACGAAGTCCCGCGCTCCAAAGCGCTGAACGAGCCCGGAGACGATGCGCTCGCCGGTGGCGATGAAGTTTCCCATCCGGATTTTGACCCCTGCAAGCGCCGCTAGCCCCACGATGGGCGCCAACTTTCATGGTGGTGTCACGGCAGATGCCATGTATAGGCTAAAGGTGGGGACTAATACTCGCTAGGGGAATCCAGGGAGGGATAGTGAAGTGATTCTCCACACAAGAGATTGTATTGATTTACTTCCAAGGTTACAAGTGCTCCTAGAGCTGTATTGGCGAGAGGAGGAAGAAGGAGCTCTCTTACTCTCACCCACAGATCTCACCTGAAACCCTAGACCAAAACAGAATCGTAGAGAGACCAACCCCTTCTACAGAAGCCCTAGCCCCCCTTTTATAGGGGAGGCTCGGTTTCTGCCTAGGGCATACGTGGAGGCATATTCCTAAGAATATGCCTCCTCCCAAAGTGGTAAGCCGACCGGGGTGTTTTTCCCCCCGCGTCACACATGCTTTAGCTACGTGAGCCTCTGACGGCGCCCTCGTTAGCCGACACGGGCGTCGTCACGCTTGTCGGCCACGCCCCGGTGGTCCTGTCCTTGCTCGGTTCGCTCAGGCAGTGCGTACCGGGGCTCCTTTTGACCAGCGAGATTCCTTCCTTCTCCTAGAAGCTTGCTATGACCCGGATGATGGTTCATCCGGCCACACCCGTTCGTGCATACAGGTAAAACATTCACTTCTGACTTACTGCTTAAGTTGGATGAGACCTAGTTAGGCGAATGCCCCTAGGTCCGGATTACCCCGTGATTTGGCCTGCCTTGAGGTGACCCGACCAGCATCTGCTTTGGCCTTGCCGAACCTCGGCTAACTCGGCCTTTATACCCCGGCGTGACCCTACCCGGGGGTATCCCCCCAACATTTACTTACCATTATAACCTCTTCCTTGAAAAATTCAGGTTCCAAAAGTTCTTTTACTGTCCTAATGTTTTCTTTGATGGCTCCTAAATTTCTAGTTAATCTTCCTATTCTTTTAGTCCCTTCAACCCTACTATCCATTACCTTGGTAAGAATAGTTTCCTCTTCAGCTAACATTGTCTTTTGCATTTTTGAGTATCTATCATTGTGGCTAGTTTTAGATGGTTTTTCTTCCATAGGTGGTGTATAGCGTTCCCAATCTTTTGGAATTTGTAGGTAGTCAGCATAGGATCTAACAATTTGAATGATCATGTGATGGTCAAGGTTAAAATTCCCAAGAAAATTTTCTACCTTTCCATAAGCTAGAAACCTCTTTAAACAATTATACTCTATGGGGTTTTCCTTTTTAAATTCTACCTCACAATAGGCTTTCTCTATCCTATTCACCGTATCTAATAATTCCATGCCCTCTCGATACTGAATTCGGTGAATGACCAGTTGGTAAGGGAATCGAGTTCAATTCTGTTATCATCATCCAAACCTGCATATAAGGTGTGTATCACTAGCCAAGGTGGGAAATTATGATGGGGGCAGTGGTCAAGCAAACCCCGAAATCTCGTATACCCCTCATGCAAGCTTTCTCTAGGTTTTCCTTTAAAATTTGCAATCATGCATCTTGCGCCAAGAGTTTTTGTCCTGGGAAAGAAATCAACTGAAAATAGAGATGCTAGGCTCTCCCATGAATTAGTAATCTTTGCAGAACTCTGAATATACCAAGAATGAGCTTGATCAATGAGGGTTTGGGCAAAAGGAGCAAACTTAACCTCATCCTCAGTTTGTATATTAAGATGGAACGTCCCACAAATATCTTCGAAGAACCCTACATGCTCATACGGATCCTCTGTACCATATCCTGCAAATTTCTTTGCATGCAAAAGGTCTAAAAGCATGGGGTTAATATCATACCCTCTTGGGTTATTGGATTTTAAACAGGCGTCCATGGGAAGACCGAAATTCCTCATAGCCTCAAGCTAGATTATATGTTGGTAATGGCCCATAATGAATTACCTGAAATTTAATAAACAACTTTAGTAAAACAATTAGTAAAGTAAGTAACTAAGAACAAAGACCAAAAACACTTAGCTCCCCGGCAACGGCGCCAGAAAATAGCTTGATGACTGCAAGTGCACATATCAATTGTAGCTAGTTTCAAAGTAAAGATATCAAACCCACAAAGAGCTATTGGTAAAGGTCTTGATGCCCCTCGTTACTATTTACCAAAGAATACTTGTAAGTTGTCTTTGATTCCAAGTAAAGGGTGTTTGAATTGTTTATGGTTGTTTGCAGAAAAAGTAATTAAAACAAATAAAAGAAAACAAGTAACAAGATTGTATGGAAGCGTGGTTGAACTCAATAGGGCTAAAACATTCTCGGGGATGTAGGATACACCACTAGTATGATACTATTATTATATGTAATCAAGATAACATACTTCTTATGTCATGATACGTGTGGACAGAGCCCCATAATAAGATGTTCATGACAAGGCTCGTAGGAAGCCACTTTGTTGAGCTAAGTGTGAGGTCACCTCTAAATAACCACTGCAATGCCTAGGAGTAATCACCCATACATGCCGCCGCAATTAAGGGTTTCCCCATGGATATCATAATTAGCTTAGGAAGTCCCTCTGGATCCCCCTTTGATCGTGTGGGTTACGAGCCGGCGCCAATCTATCACGGGGCACTCCGGGTATGCTTCCACACCACGTCCAAAGGGTTTTTTCTCCCTTTAGTCTCGAAGGCAAATGTTATATGGTCAACTTCACATATCATCTAAAGAGAGAAATTAAACACAAGTCATAATTATATCATAGACAAGCAAGTCATATGGACACAAGAATAGATCATCTTTATTACAAGTTCATAGTGGTGCTAGGGTTTCTCCATCTCCCCAAGAACAAATGAACTACTCACTCATGGAAGCAATCAACAATATCATCATAATCAAATGGATGGATTAAAGTACGGGTGTAGATCTAATGCAAACCACAATTGGATCTGTAATTACAAAGAGATCTAATAGATGAAAGATGGGGTAATGGTGGTGATGAAGATGCAACAGTTGATGGTGAAGGGGATGATGCGTTGTCCTCCAATGATTCACGAAGCAGCTAGGATTTTACCCCAGCCAAGTTCCTCCTTCAGATCCCTTTCAGATGTGGTGTTTCGTGGTTTCTGCTGGTTGTGAATGTTGGATCTCCCTCTCGTCTTTTCCAGGAGAAACTATTTGACGAGGCGGTCCCGATGGCGCCTGGTACGGGCGGACAGTACAGGCGGCCTCCGCCCGTACCAGTGGTCGTTATCTGTGCTGATGCCTCCTCCTTATTTGTTATTCTTCCAGGTGCGAAGGTAAATTCGTAAAATGGCTTTTATCACTTAGAAATATCATATAATTACACAATATGATAGCTCTAATTGATATGTTCATTTATGACTCCATGATTTGGGATCATGTTGAAACAAGAACGAAATAGCGCGCGTAGGCGCAGTAAAATACAAAAATCCCTACTCTATTTATGCAAAAACAAGAGGTAAAAGTGCTTCAATTTTGGATGCATCAAGCACAAAGTGGTGTTGTAAATACAATTAGGAAGCTCCCAAGGTACGTGCACACATTAGATTTTTGTATTTGAATACAATGTGCACAACATGGAATCCTCACTCCCTAGATTTTATTTAAAACAAAAGTATGTACAAAAGAGAATATACCAAGGCAAAAAACTTGCAAATAAACAAATGGTTGAGCAACAATTAAGATACAATAAAAATAGGCTCAACCACAAGGATGTGTGAGAGGCAATACAAGGCATATTATAAGACTAATACAAGGATGCGCATTGAGCATCAACATAGTCTTCAATGAATGATATTGCTTAGTATATGACCATACAACACATACGAATCAAAGAAGATATAAAAAAGAGAAGTAACCTTTTATAGTATATGACCATACAACGCACATTTTATACTTGTAGAATTTCGAGCAGAAGTTGTGAGCATGCTATCTCATATAATTATCTTGTATAATTGTTGGCACAAGGAAGGGGCAAGTAAAAAAGAAAAGAAAAGTGAAAAAAAGAAAAAGAAAAAGAAGAAAAAGAAACAAACAAGTGCCTCGTAGAATAGGAAGCGCAAGCTCGATGAACATCAAATAGGTGGTACTTATTGTGCATATCTTATAGCCAACCAATTTATTGCAATCGAACTAGTGTCTCTCCTTGTACCTGTGCGACACGAGCTTATTGTCTTCGCTAGGTAATCATTTGGTTCTTAGCTCAGTTTCTCTGTCGCACAAGTCCCATTTATCCCACCGTGTGTGTTTCCTTTTATATAATTTCCTCTTGTGGATTGACTTGTTTTGCTTTGTGATCATCATGGTTTTTTACTTGCCATTACAATATCTTGATTTTAGATTGTTCTTGGACACGCCACCTTCCATACCTATCTACCATAAGCTTTGTGTGTGTGTGTGTTTTAGTGGTTAGTTGGTTTTGGTGTTCCGCGTGAACTTCACTTTGGTTGGTTTTGATTGCTCTCAAGTGTTGCCACTTGCACGATACTATCTTTCAAGGTAAAGTAAGGTTTGACGTTGCATCCCTAACCCCCTACCACTTCCATATACACCACTTGGTCTTGTGAAACATGTCTAGGGACTCCGGAACCGAGGATGATTTCTATGAAGAATCCACGATGAGCCACCATGCATATTCCTCCACAAGCATGGATGACATGATGGAGCACTACACCGACAATGGCTCCACATGCTTGGGTGATATGGAGTTCTACAACAACAATAACTCCCCAAGCATGGAAGACTTCAAGAACGACAATGACAAGCTCCTCAAGTCGCATCGACCAAGAGGGAGCCTCCACCATGAGAGCGCCAAGGTCCACCATCAAATGGACAAGTTCGAAAGCTCCCTCAACAACTTCAAGAGCGACATGGACAACAACTTCGCCAAAACCATGAGTATGATGGCCAAGACTAATGATGCTTTGCGCTCATTACAACACCTTGATACGTTGCAAACGTATCCATAATTTTTGATGTTCCATGCTTGGTTTTATCTACTTTCTTATGTTTTGTCCACACTTTGGAGTACTTTTTATATGATTTCTTGGACTAACCTATTAACAAGAGCCACAGTGCCAGTTGCCTGTTTTCTACTGTTTTTGGTTCCAGGAAAGTCAGAAAATCAATATTCTCGGAATTGGACCGGACAAAAGCCAAAGTCGATATTTTACCAGAAGACTCACGGAGCCAGAAGGAGAGACGGAGAGGGGCCACACCACCCCTAGGCGTGGGTCCCCCTTGGCCGTGCCAGGGCATGGTGTGGGCCCCCTGGCCGGCCACCGACCTTGCCTCTTTCGCCTATATATCTCCCCCGAGGAAAAAACCCTAAATGGTCAATCCGAAATCCACGAAAAGTTCCGCTGCACCGCCGCCACCGAATGGGAGATTCAGGGGACAAAAAGTCTCTGTTCCGGCACCTTGCCGGGACGGGGAAGTGCCCCCGGAGCCATTTCCATCGATCTCCACCAACATCTCCATCACCGTTGCTGATTCCCATGATGATGAGTGAGTAGTTCTTCCTCGAGGCTAAGGGTTCTACCGATAACTATGTGTTCATCTCTCTCTCTCTATGCATGATCATATTGTGATCAGGAGCTTTGTAATCAAGTAGATCTACTTTGCTACTCAAGTGCTTTAATAGATCTCTACTCTCCCCATGTGTGTGAAAGTGACAGCGTGCACACCATGGTGGCACTTAGGCTAGAGATTACAATTACTTGTTATGAGTTATATTTGGAGTCGGAACTTTCTATGAAATTGTGGTGTTTGTTGGAACCATCTAGCGCTCAAGGTGACAGTGTGGGGTTACCTAGATGGGAAAGATGAACTTTGAGGTGTGCTATTATAGCCCTACCATCGATTAGAGTGTCCAACCGGAGAGTAGTTAAGAGTAGTATCATAAAGATAAGATATTTATATGAGAGTGTTCACTAGTGAAAGTATGATCCCTAGGCCTTGTTTCTAAACATTGAAACACCGTTTGCAACTAGATCTATTACATGTTTGCTTGCTTCCATCTTTATTTCAGTTTGCCTTTAGTCTTTTCCCAGGTCAACCACACGCCAGCAAGCTATTTTCTGGCACTGTTACCACTTATAATTACCTATACCACTTGTATTTCACTATCTCTTCTCCGAACTAGTGCACCTATACACCTGCCAAGTGTATTAGGTGTGTTGGGGACACAAGAGACTTCTTGTATCTTGATTGCAGGGTTGCTTAAGAGGGGATACCTTTGACCACTTCCTCCCTGAGTTCGACAAACCTTGGGTGATCCACTTAAGGGAAAACTTGCTGCTGTTCTACAAACCTCTGCACTTGGAGGCCCAACAACTGTCTACAAGAATAGAAGTGCGTAGACATCAAGCCTCACCAAGAAGAGTGCCAAGGAAAAGGAGAATCATCGCAGGTTTCTTCCAAACTTCATTTTTACTGTTTCATGCACAATTGTGTTGTTCTTGGAGCATCTTCTTTTTCTTTTTCGTTTTCGTTTTGGTTTTTTGTTTGCTTGGTTTTCTTAGTTTGCTGAATAAATTGATTGAACCCCCTCTTTCATGCATTAGTTTTCAAATAGTTTGGTTTGGATTGGAAAAGAGTAGGAAAGCTCATGCTTAAGTGGTAAAGAGAGCTTGTTTTTGACTGTGGCCCATGCTTTGTCATGCCATGCTTGATATTGTTTGGGCTTTATGCTTAGTATTCTTTGCTGTAGCATGACATGTTATAAACATTTGAGATTGCTTAATGTGCTTTGGATGAATCATGCGTTGTTTTAGCATATTAAAGCATAGTATTGTGGTATTCTCCTTTGATGCTTCATTTGGGTTGACTTGGCGCATGCTCACACCATGTTATGACTATCCCAAGTCACCATAGCCTTGATGATCCTTTAGTTTTCAACTTGTAGTATCACTTTATGCTTTGATCAATGACGTTTTGTCGCTCTACATGATTATGACCATTATTGCTCTCTTAGTTTGTCGCTCCCAGTCTTTTGCTAGCCTCCGTAATCAAGTATGAGTTCCACTCATGCATCCAACTCCTTAAACCAAGTTATTCCAAAGAGTCCACCATACCTACCTTTTAGCAATTGCTATTCCAAGTATATTCATGTTTTTGTTTACCTTCCAAATTAAACTTGTTATGTGAAAATTAGTGATTAAAGCTCTCACGAACTTGATGGCACACTTTACTTTCTTGCATTTAATAAACTTGAACCATTGTGTCCATCTTTGTTGCGTATATGCTTGCGCTTTATAAGTTGAAGTTAGCAGAACCATGTATCATGGGGAACGCTTTCAACATTGCACTTGTACATTGTACCCCGTTGATATCATGTTCTTTTGCTTATGGATCCCGGTGGTGTGCAATAAAAGTGGAACTTGTAAGATCATGGAGTTTGTATGTGTGTTAGAGAAATGCCTGGGCCGCTGGTCTAATCCATGCTGACATGGTGGAAACCTGCAACGTAACCATAATGAGCTGTCTATGAAGCATTCTTCTTATAAAAAAGAAAGTCAGAGATTGAGAAAAAAGAGAAAAAAAAGAAGAGATATGAGAAAAGAGGAAAGAGAGAAAAAAGCACCATTTTCCCATGGTAAATAAAAAGATTGCTGAGATGCTCGTTCTCTGCTTGCCTTGTCATTTTGATATGGGGATTCTTTCGTATCATCGGGCAAGGGGTACCCCATTGGCGGTTCTCTGTGATACATATGTACTTACAATAACAAGAGCTTACTTGTGACTAAAGTTGAGTAGCATGAGGTTTGGTCTTCGTAAGTAAGGGGCATGAGATTTCAGCTTATAACTTGTCAAGCATATCCTCTTAGTTGTGTCACTTTAACCTTAATCACTTAAAGATGCTTATGATAGGGGCAATGAGAGTTGAAAGCTAATAAGTACCATAATTTTTGGAAGCTCTTTATGAGTCTTGAATCCCTACTTCCTTCTATGAAGGCCCTTTCTTTTACTTTCATGTTGAGTCTCCACCTTCTACCTTTATGCACCTACTTTGAGAGCATAGTGGACATTCTTAGTTCTATGTGCATTGTCCCAAGACTTGTTGATTGATGCATAACTTTGATATTGCTTGTTTTAAACTATTTGTATCTAGTCACTCTTATGAACTTTGAAGGTGTCCTATGCATTTATATTTGCTACTCTATGAGGGACAAGCTGAATGCCACTATGCTATGTTTTATTTATGTGAAATAAACAAACGTCTTGCAAAGCATTGTTATTCATGAATATTTTGTTTGTGTCTTTTCATGTTGCAACATAGTTGCTATGTCTTATTGTTACAACTTTGTCTTTCATGCTATGTTGAAGTACTATGATCCCAGCTATCAATGTTTTACAAATACTTTGATCAAGTTTATGATGGTGCATGTCACCTCAAAAAATATTCTTTCTTTTTATCACTTACCTACTCGAGGACGAGCAGGAGCTAAGCTTGGGGATGTTGATACGTTGCAAACGTATCCATAATTTTTAATGTTCCATGCTTGGTTTTATCTACTTTCTTATGTTTTATCCACACTTTGGAGTACTTTTCATATGATTTCTTGGACTAACCTATTAACAAGAGAGACAGTGCCAGTTGCCTGTTTTCTGCTGTTTTTGGTTCCAGGAAAGTCAGAAAATCAATATTCTTGGAATTAGACCGGACAGAAGCCAAAGTCAATATTTTACCGGAAGACTCAGGGAGTCAGAAGGAGAGACGGATAGGGGCCACAGGATGGCCACACCACCCCTAGGCGCGGGTCCCCCTTGGCCACGCTAGGGCATGGTATGGGCCCCCTGGCCGGCCACCGACCTTGCCTCTTTCGCCTATATATCTCTCCCGAGGCAAAAACCCTAAATAGTCAATCAGAAATCCACGAAAAGTTCCGCTGCGCCACCGCCACCGAAGGGGAGATTCGGGGGACATAAAGTCTCTGTTCCGGCACCCTACCGGGATGGGGAAGTGCCCACGGAGCCATATCCATCGATCTCCACCACCATATCCATCACCGTTGATGATTCCCATGATGATGAGGGAGTAGTTCTTCCTCGAGGCTAAGGGTTCTACCGGTAGCTATGTGTTCATCTCTTTCTCTATGCATGATCATATTGTGATCATGAGCTTTGTAATCAAGTAGATCTACTTTGCTACTCAAGTGCTTTAATAGATCTCTGCTCTCCCCATGTGTGTGAAAGTGAGAGCGTGCACACCATGGTGGCACCTAGGCTAGATATTACAATTACTTGTTATGAGTTATATTTGGAGTTGGATGTTTCTATGAAATTATGGTGTTTGTTGGAACCATCTAGTGCTCGAGGTGACAGTGTGGGGTTACCTAGATGGGAAAGATGAACTTTGAGGTGTGCTATTATAGCCCTACCATCGATTAGAGTGTCCAACCAGAGAGTAGTTAAGAGTAGTATCATAAAAAGAAGATATTTATATGAGTGTTCACTAGTGAAAGTATGATCCCTAGGCCTTGTTTCTAAACATTGAAACACCGTTTGCAAATAGATCTATTACATGTTTGCTTGCTTTTATATTTATTTAAGTTTGCCTTTAGTCTTTTCCCACGTCAACCACACGCCAACAAGCTTTTTTCTGCCACCATTACCACTTATAATTACATATACCACTTGTATTTCACTATCTCTTCGCCGAACTAGTGCACCTATACACCTGACAAGTGTATTAGGTGTGTTGGGGACACAAGAGACTTCTTGTATCTTGATTACAGGGTTGCTTGAGAGGGGATACCTTTGACCACTTCCTCCCTGAGTTCGATAAACCTTGGGTTATCCACTTAAGGGAAAACTTGCTGCTGTTCTACAAACCTCTGCACTTGGAGGCCCAACAACTGTCTACAAGAATAGAAGTGCGTAGACATCACGCCTCACCAAGAAGAGTGCCAAGGAAAAGGAGAATCGTTGCGAGCCTCATGTGGATGACCAAGTGCGCCATCTAAATCAACCTTTGGCAAGGCACGCCAATGACCTCCGTCGACACCATCATACGGTGCCTTCAATTACTCGTGCCACCAGCAAAAGGGCACCAAGAGAAAGTTCTCCTCCACACCATCAAGCTTCACGCCAAGAGTCTACACTTCAAGATGTAGGATGCCAAGGACACATATGTGATGAAGTTGATCCGAGCACCGCTCTCGACAACAACATGAGCCTAATTCCACCATTACTTTAAGACGGCGACAAGGTCAAGAATGGTGAGCATGAGACTTTCCCTTCACCAAAGGAGGCACATGGAGTTGAGAGAACCGAGCCTACCCCTACATGGTTGAGTGAAGATGTGGTACCAATCCCATGTGAGTATGAGAGCCACTTAGCCCACTTGAGTGAAAACAAGAGTGAGATGAGTGACTCCACCATATGTGAGATTGAGTGCTTCCACTTTGAGGGCATGAGTGATACACCGAGTGAGTTGAGAGTGGTAGTTGATAGGTCATGTGAGACCACTTTGATTTCTAACAACTTACCCTCTACATCTAGTGTGTTTTCTCATGATGTGCTAGGTTCCATGCATCAAGAAGTGCCAACTTGGAGATGATGATGCCTTCAACCAAGAAGATGTACATGGTGGATGAAGACGATGCCATCCCCATACATGATGAAGAAGTCACCCACATGGAGGCCAATGCTACCACAACACCCACTTCATATGAGAGGTATGAACAAGGTAAGAATACGGCTGTTGATGATGCCATGATCCCACTAGTGGACATGATAACTTGTGATGATTGGCATGCTATGGATGATGTTTGTGATATCACATATGACTCATTGGTATTTCCATGTGATACTTTTCCTTTGCATAATGTTGAGCATGTGAAATTATTTGATTGTGACGATGTTGCCATAGTCATGCCATTCTCTAAACGTTACGTTGATGATATCATTCCTTGCACTTTGTTGAACAATTGCTCTTTCAAATGTTTTGCTTCAAATGATGTTACCAATGGTACCCCTCGAACCATGCTTTGTCATGAATGTTTTACAATCTCTCCCATTTCTTGCAATAAGTTGAATAATTGCTCTTTCACTTGTTTTGCTTGCAACAATAATTATAATATGGTTTATATTGAGATGGCCCCCATAGCTTTCTCAAAATTTTGAGATTTCGATGATCGCCATGATAATCATGTTCCCCACTTGCATCCTCACCATGCACCTATGTTACACTTGATTGGCACTAATGGTGATGTGCACAAGAAGAGATACGTCATGATGGATGATGTGTTTCTCTACCTTGCACACACGTTCTTCCTTTTGTGTTTGATGTGTGTAGGTACGCGCACGATAAAGTCAACCTCGGTTGAGCACGAGCTGACAAAAAGAGCTCTAGAGAGCATCCCCCAAGTGGGTTCAGGATCGAACCTAGCTCTGATACCTTTTGTATGCTTTGCATCTTTCATGTTGAAAAATTGGTTTTTCCTATGGTTAGCTCGCGAGCATGTTAATGGTATTCTTTCACCTCGTGACAATCATGTTTCGTTGCTATTGGATATTGGTGCATTGTGTGTTGCAACAAAAATGTTGAACAATGTCTCTTTCAAATGTTTTGTGTGCAACCATAATGCCATGTTGAGCATGTATTGTCATGAGAGCTTCCAAGTCTCTCGTATTGTTGTTGCAACAAACATAAGGACCACTTGCTCTTTCATTTGGTTTGTTTGCAAACATGTTGCTTGTGTTTTCGCTTGTGATACTCCAATTCCCATGATCTTTGCTTATAATGATTTGTGTGTGGCACTCAACATATCGAACAATTTCTCTTTCCAATGGTTGGTTTGCACACATAATGATGTTGTTTTGGATATTCTTCCTCATGTGTTTTTACCCAGTTCTCCTATTCTTGCATCAAAGATGGTTATGAATATTTTAGTCCATTGCTTTGAGTGCCACACTAAGATGTTATATGGAGTTTTTGAGTTTCCACATTTGGATGATATTCAAACAATTTCCATGCACTTTGACCTTGCATATGCATTCCTTTTGCTATGCTTGAGTTGTGCTAATAGTGTTGTGAACAAGAATGGACATGCCACAAATGACATGCTCCTCTATGACACACAAACATATTTTGCTTGGTCCTTGTTGTGTTAAGGTACAACTGCATATGCGTCAACCTCTATGGACAAAGAGTTGATAAGACGAATCGAAGAGAGTTACCTATGGCTTCCCTTCAACGAGCCATCTCTATATCCTAAGGTGCCTTCCTTCTACTTGAGGACTCATGATATAATCTTCATGAATTGGCTACGCTTTGAGTGTTTCTTCGCTTTTGTGGTGAGCTTTGTAGGCTTCATAGAAGGTGAAGGAACATTGAAGTGTTATCAATTCAATCTTCCCGAGGACGACTATATAGTGAACCCCTGGATCAAGAAGGTCTCTCGACATCTTCTACTTTGTGATAAGCGTGTAAAGCTTATGACGACTCATTTTGAAGGGGTGGGAGATGATGTAGCCCGACCTTCGGTTGTTATCACATCATTGTCTCGAACTTATGCCAAGTCATCATGGACTCCAAAGGTGAATCCGTTCCTCTATGCGAGCCCACTTCCTACCCCATTGAATGGTATACTACTTCATACTCCATACCATATCGATGATAGGTTCACACCAACAAGTACAGAGGCATGGGAGGAAGCCTGGAGCACCAAGCCCGACAAGACGGAGGCTTGAAAGAGAAGACGGAAGAAGCAACAGCTGGAGCACTGGAGTCTTCGTCCTGCACACACCGGAGTCTCTGACCACACCGGAGTCTCTGGCCTGAAGACACCAGAGTCTCCGGCCCATCTCCGGACCCGCCCCCAAATCGAGCTCCAGGACAGTCTGACTGCCACTCTGGAGACGGACTGGAGACCGACTGGAATCTTCAGCCTAGACCGGAGTCTCCGAACCACCAGACCGGAGTCTCCGGCCTGAGCGTATGGGCCAGCACGCTGCTAGCTGGGCCTTTGGCCCATGTACCCCTTAGTCCACCCAGACTTTCCCCTTTTATTCCTAAAATACCCTTGAACTAGTGGCTGCCTATATATAGTGCCCCCACCCCTCATGTAACCCTAGGAATAGATGATAGACTAAAGACAACCCCCTTTGTGGAATCTCTAGTTTTTCCTCATCCCCTTCTACCAAAGGGGATCGACTATCGTCACCACCTCGTTGGAGTTTGCATCGCGCCTCCCTCGTTGTACAAGGCCTTGGCATCGGTGTCCCTTTGCTAAGTTGTCAAGACCCTCTCCAAGGTGTTCTTCCCTCTCCGCTTGGGATCGAGGGAGCACGTGGACCGATCTTTCCTTGCGAGGATTCTATCGGACCGGTGGCTGCCGACGGGAGCAATCATGCTTGTATTGTGTGAGTTTTGCATGTGTTCATTGTGTTCTTTGCGACGTGTGCGTCTTCTTTCACTACCTTCTCTCTTCCCCTCGCTTTCCCATTGATTTTACCACGAGATCCGTGGAGATCGGGCCATGCATGGGGTTACCCCTTAACAAGCAAAAAGATCCAACATGAGACAACTAATGGACATTATAGAATTTGAATTTCTCATGAGTATGTCATACCACAAAGAGACTAGATAAACTTGCAATATCAATACTAAGTGGTATTACTCGTGTACACACATTTTTTAGGCTTGTGAGGTTCCCTAAGGACATCGCACTCCCCCAAAATGGAATAGTCCATTAATTTATCACAAGAGCCAGCTAAGATGTAAATAAGATGCAATAGGATCAAACAAAAAACACACATACATGGTGTGCAAGACCACATACACAAACCTGATTTCTCAAGTTAAGAAAGTAGGAAGAACAAAATATACAAACACATGCAAGGTACAAAACCAACACATGCACAAAGGGTGAGTAACTTTCAATGAAAATGAGTTGAGAACATGTTACCGCAAAGAGGAATAATGGATATATGATAATATAAATGACTTGTCTTGAGAGAATATAATTGATGAAGTTTCCTTAATTATTCATGATGCATCCAAGTCTCCAATACCCTCCAGCAACACATATTAATCAAGTTTTAGCTTGTTGGTCCCCAACCAAGTTGGTTCCTAAGAAGTTAGTCACAATAGGCTTGGCAACCCAAATGGTTCTTTTCTTAACACCACATTGGGCACCAACATATTTGGCAAACACTTTGCCAACCTCATCCTTATGAAGAGAAGAAACATCATCAATCATAATAAGGTTGGATGATGAGTTACCAATAGTGCATGAAGAAGAGAGGTGACCTTTCTCATGACTTATGTAACACGTTCTTTTCTTCCCTTTCTTCACACTTGATTTCTCCACCATGGGAGTATTATCTTGATTCTTCTTGGAAAGTGGCCTTTATTCAACTTGAGGTAGACCATGACCTTGAACTTGAGGCCTCTTCCCTTTTTGCTTCTCATTAAGAGTCTTATTCTTCAATTGATGAGGACATCCCTACAATTACACCTACCCCAATGACTACTGAAGATGCTCAAACTCTTGCAAGAAAGGATCAGTCCAATGAGATTAGAATTGGACACATTACAAGAGCTCGTGCTAAGCTACTTGAACAACAGGTGAATTCACTCCTAAATGAATC
The DNA here is from genome assembly GCA_910589775.1 of Avena eriantha. Taxonomy (NCBI): domain Eukaryota; kingdom Viridiplantae; phylum Streptophyta; class Magnoliopsida; order Poales; family Poaceae; genus Avena; species Avena eriantha. The sequence goes on from OU342744.1 coordinate 367,544,223, forward strand.
TGATATTTTTTCTAGTGAGAATTTTATACTGCCTAAGTCTATGCATTTATGTATGCTCAGGTTCACTAAGGAGACAAGCATGGCACGAGAAGAAGAAGGGTTGTGTCAAGAGGAGCCAGACATGATGATCACCCATGAAGGCGCGAGGGAGGAGAGTGAGGCAGACGTAATACAAGCAAGGGAGATCATCGAAGAGAAGTAATGTTCAATTCAGACAGACAGAAGTCCTGAAATTGAAACGAACATGGATTCCTCATACGAACTCCAAATCAAGCAAATAAGCATTTGTTGGATAGATAATTACAAGATCTTTCCAATGAGTACTTCCACGTCTAAAAGCCCTCGGATAATCTAGCCCCCACACCTCAGATAATCCGGCCCTGCTTTGGAGATTCTGCAAAGGACTTCGGCGTGACATTCTATCCCGGGGCGGATATTTGACCGGACTTTTCCCCCGGAAAATCCGGCCCACTTAGACCAGATAATCTGGCCCTAAAAGTTTCCATTAGATCCGGACGGATCTGACTGTATCAGACACGTTTTTGTTTCATGTTTTTCGGACGTTCCGGCGGCCATATAAGCTTGGGAACGCCCTCTAGTTTAGGTTAGACCACGTTAAAATATTTTGGAGTATTTTCTTTCATAGAACCTCTGGAATTACGCTGTGTTCGAATTCTACAACTATATAATTGAGTGTGATCTGTTGTTCCATTGGGAATTAGTAGATTGCATACTACCAATCATGGTCACGGCTGCGTGCGCAAGAGTGTGGTGTTGTGAATATCCTACAAGGTTTGAGAGCTGTTGCATTGGCATCAGAAATCGAGCGGGAGAGATCATAGCTACGCACTAGTTATCTATCATCCACCATCATCACCGCCATCCGCTTACTGAGAAGATCGAGCCACCCCATATCAACTTGGTATCAGAGCACTGGGTTTACTCGGTGAGCAATATCATCTTGGTATCAGATTTCTAGTGTTGCCTCGGTAAGCATCCAGAAATCCATCCATAGATTAGTTCGTGTTTTTCGTCCTATACAGAAAAAGCCTTACAAAAAGATATTCCATAGACTAGATTGCATTGTTTTCGAGTTTTAGTTGCTGATTGTATCTTCTCGTACATCCGATCTGCAGGTTTTCCTCGTAGGAGTCTAGTTTTTCGTTTGTGTCTAGGTTTAGGGTTTGATCTTGTTTTCCGTCGTGTCAATCGTCACCGTGTTCCGCAAGTTTTCCTTGTTTGTCCAAGTCCACATAGCGTACCTTTGTTTGCATACCATAGACACAGCCTATCTACAACATCCGTGCCTAGGAACGTACCCATGAGACTAGTTGCTTTGCTCCGACAGGCTGCTCATTAGGGTTTGAAGTGCAATTTTTTTGTCCAAGTATACCGGATTATCCGGCCCCCGACAAACCGGAAAATCTGGCCCATAATTGCTCAGAATTGTTGCATCACGTATTGCATTGTGTCAAATAGTTGAAAACTCAAAAAAAGAAGAGAAAGAAGAAAAAAAGTTGTTAAAAAAAGAGAAAAGAAAAGAGATACAAAAGTAAACAACAAAAGGGAGATATCAAGGTTGATTGGAGGACTAGTTTTATAATAGCACCAGTAGATTGAGCAATCTTGTGCCTGTTCTATTTGAGCTATTACTAGCGTCTATCTTGTGCATTGCAATATTCCTGTTCATAAGTTGCTTTGCCACGTTTATCTCCATCATGTGTGTTTCTTGGGTTTTTTGTATGATCAGCATTATGACTTGTTTGGGGTGTTGATAGGATACCATACCTATAGCTCCACCATAAATAACCTATGTGCCCTATGATCGTTCTCTATACCTTTGATATTCACTTCATCACATCAGTGCATCAATCTTTGATTTCGTTTGTTAGAGCATCTCTATTCACTTTGGAACGGTAAGATCTCCTTTCTTATTAGTTGTGAGTGAGTTGTGAGAGTTTCCACCATACAAATTTTGATTTTTACACTAACCTACTAATCATGTCTTCTAGTGATGGTGATGGTGTGTCGCAAAAAAAGAAGGATGAGGAGCTTGTTAATTGGCATGAATATGGGGCTTCGAAGTCCCACTTGACACGTGTGTTTACTCACACGACAGATGCCATTGACAAGAATATTCAGGACATGAATCTGAGATTGGATCAGAATGTTGGCGCAGTCAATACTATTCAAACGCAAGTGGCTGCAATCAATGTCAATGTCGCCACTTTGCCACGTTCCATTGAGGACTTGACAACCGCCATACATAGAAGGCAGGAACCTCAACATGATGATGCCTTTGATGACTTTGATGAGGGTAGCGCGACTGATGCTGCTCCACATGTTGGAAGGGGACGTGCTATTCCCCCTGTACATGCACCTACTCATGGCTGTGGGCTTGCTCCTCTTGGGCGCGCTCAACGTGTTCCCAACCATGCTGCTGATGATGGTTTGGGCAAGCCAAAATTCTCGATTCCCAAGTTTGATGGTTCCATTGATCCTGAAGATTACCTCACATGGGAGTTGGAGATTGAGAAGCTTTGGCGCTTATTTGACTATCCAGAAGCAAGAAGGTCAAGTTTGCAGCATCTGAATTTGATGGTTATGCGTTGCGTTGGTGGGATGCTCTTGTGCATCATAGAATGGAGGACAATGAACTTCCTGTGATGGATTGGCGCGAGATGAAGCAAATCATGCAGGCTCGTTTCGTACCAACCAATTATTTGCGATCAGTTTTTGATAAATTGACGCCATTGAAGCAAGGCACCATGACAGTTGATGAGGACTACATGGAGATGTAGATGCTTATGCAGCGTGCTAGAATTCGTGAGTCCATTGAGATGACCATGCAGCGATTACTATTTGAAGTTACCGATCAAGAGCATTTTTCATCATCACAAGTATGAGACTATGAATGAGTTGTTGCATCATGCTAGAGAGGCCGAATCCCAGTTGGCGGAAGAGGCGAAGTCACGTGCTCGTTTTCCGTCCTCCAGCAGATTTTCGACCAGATCTACTACTCCCACTGTCACGCCACCAGCTGCTGCTCCTTTTACACCATCGGCCAAACCAGCAAGTACACCTTCGTTTGGTTCTAATGCTCGGAAACCTGCTCCTCCTGCTGCTAGCTCGGGTTCCAACATGTCTACTACATGTACTCGTGATGTGGTGTGCCATACTTGTGGAGGTAGAGTATACTACAAAAAGGATTGTCCAAACAACAAGGTTATGTTTGTTAACGAACAAGGCGAGTAGAGAGTGGAGGTGAAGCTTCTGATGATGATATTGATGATGGCGAGGAATGTGCTGATGCGTATCCTGAGCGTGCACCAACTATTGTCGTATCTTCACGTATTGATATGGGGTGGCCCGATCTTCTCAGCAAGCTCTTGTCGATGGTGATGGTGGATGATAGATAACTAGTGCGTAGCTATGATCTCTCCCGCTTGATCCCTGATGCCAGCGCAACAGATCTCGAACCTTGTAGGATATTCACAACACCACACTCTTGCGCACGCAGCTGTGACCACGAACGGTAGTATGCAATCTACTAATTTCCAATGGAACAACAGATCACACTCAATTATAGTTGGCAGATTCGAACACGGGGTAATTCCAGAGGTTCTATGAAAGACAACTCCAAAATATTTTAACGTGGTCTAAACCCTAACTTGTGATGACTACGGAGGTTTATATGAGGGCTGGGGCATCCTCCCCTCTAAACGGGCCTAAAAACAGCCATAACTTGGCCCAAACCGACTCGGTTCGACTCAAACTGATACATACCGACCCATATATGGGTTCGGCCTTATTGGCACGCAGTCCAAACGTCGTGGAACACCTCAAACATGTAATTCTTGGTGCGCCATCTCTCTCTCTTGCTCATACGTGATTTCCTCATTGCGTCCTAGTGCTCCTGCCTCCCGCTCCTCCCACGCGCACTTGTTGATATTGGAAATCAGCGCTTGTCCTTCTTGCTGCAACTCTCCTCCTCCTCGCGCAACGCTTGTGTTATCAATAAACCTGATCATACAAAGATGCATAGACTTAGGTAGTATAAAGTTCTCATTAAGTAAAACATCAGGTTCAATTAAGAGTGAATTCACCGGTCGCTCAATCAGCTTTGCACGAGCTCTTGTAATGGGTCCAATCCTGATTTCATTGGACTTGTTCTTTGCAGCAACATCTTCATTGTGAATAGGAGTAGGAGATAGTGGAATAGTATGGATGTCCTCATCATCTCCCCCCTTCAAAAGGCGTCGACCTCGACGCTCCAAGGTCTTCTCCAGCATATGGTGATAAATCAGCAAAGTTGAAGTTGTTGCTAGCACCACCAACCTCCTCAATAGGTATATCAACTGAGTAGGCATTATCATTAATTTTGGCTAGCACTTTGTAAGGACCAGCACCACGTGGCTTCAACTTGGACTTGCGAAGTAGTGGAAATCTGTCCTTGCGTAGATGCATCCAAACCATATCTCCAGGCTCGAACAACACTTCTTTTCTTGCTTGATTCCTTGCAGCAGCAATGTTCTTGCCTTTCTTCTCAATAGCCTCTCGAGTCTTCTCATGTATTTTCTTCACATAATCAGCACGTTTTGATGCCTCCATATCAACTCTCTCATGTAATGGCAGAGGCAACATATCGAGTGGCGTTAATGGCTTAAAGCCATACACCACCTCAAAAGGACAAAGCTGAGTAGTTGAATGCACAACCCTGTTGTAAGCGAACTCAACATGTGGCAAACACTCTTCCCACTCCCGCAGATTCTTTTTAATCATGGTCCTTAGTAGCTATGACAATGTTCTATTCACCACCTCCGTTTGACCATCTGTTTGGGGGTGACATGTAGTACTGAATAGCAACTTCGTTCCTAGCTTCCCCCATAAGGTCTTTCAAAAGTAGCTCATGAACTTCACATCACGGTCAGAAACAATCGTCCTTGGTACGCCATGTAATCTCACGATGTCCCTGAAAAACAGGTTAGCAACATGCGACGCATCGTCGCTTTTTGGCAGGCAATAAAATGAGCCATCTTAGAGAACCTATCCACTACCACAAATATAGAATCATGACCTCTCTGAGTTTTAGGTAGACCTAGCACAAAATCCATACTAATGTCTTCCCATGGAGTAGTAGGTGCAGAGAGAGGTGTATACAAACCGTGAGGCTTCAGCTTGGATTTCGACTTGTCGCAAGTAATGCATCTGCTCACAAATCTGTACACATCACGCCTCATCTTGGGCCAATAAAAATGATCAGCAAGCATGAGCAATGTCTTCTCACGCCCAAAGTGACCCATCAAACCACCAGCATGTGATTCCTGCACTAAGAACAAACGCAACGACGATTCTAGAATACATACTTTGTGAGCTCGAAACAAATATCCATCATGTATATGATACTTATCCCATGCGTTTCTAAGAGCACATAAACGATATGGTTCAGCAAAATCATGGTCAGTTGCATAAAGTGCACAAATAGCTTCTAATCCAGGAATTTTAACATCAAGATTGGTTAATAGCATGTTCTTCCTAGATAGAGCATCAGCAACAACATTCTCTTTTCCCTTCTTATAATTAATGATGTAAGGAAAAGACTCAATGAACTCAACCCATTTAGCTAATCTTCTATGCAAGTTTGATTGAGCTTTCAAGTATTTCAATGCTTCATGATCAGAATGTATGATGAATTCCTTTGGCCACAAATAATGTTGCCAAACTTCAAGTACTCTCACAAGTGCATACAATTCTTTATCATAGATTGAATAATTCAAACGAGCACCAGTCAATTTCTCAGAAAAATAAGCGTAGGCCGACCCTCTTGCATCAAAACGCCACCTATGCCTATACCACTAGCATCACATTCAACTTCAAATTGCTTCGAAAAATCAGGTAATGCAAGCAATGGTGCAGAAGTAAGCAAACGTTTCAACGTATCAAATGCAATGTCTTGGGCCACGCCCCATACAAAAGGAACACCTTTCTTTGTCAAATCATTTAATGGTGCAGCAATGGTGTTAAAACCTTTCACAAAGCGCCAATAGAAACTAGCTAAACCATGGAAACTACACACTTGACTTACATTCATGGGAGTAGGCCAATTCTGAATTGATTCAATTTTAGATTGATCCACCTCTACTCCATGCTTAGAAACAACAAATCCTAGGAATATGACCTTATCTTTTGCAAATGTACACTTCTCAAGATTAGCATACAGTTTATTATCACGTAACACTTGTAAAACTTGTCTAATATGAGTGCAATGTTCAGATTCGGTGTGGCTGTAGATGAGTATATCATCAAAGTAAACAACCACAAAACGACCAATAAACTCTCTCAAAACATGATTCATCAAACGCATGAAAGTACTAGGTGCATTAGTAAGACCAAACGGCATGACTAACCACTCATACAAACCGAATTTATTTTTGAAAGCAGTTTTCCATTCATCCCCTTCTTTCATCCTAATTTGATGATAACCACTACGCAAGTCAATTTTAGAGAAAACAGCAGCACCACTCAATTCATCTAGCATATCCTCTAAGCATGGAATAGGATGACGATATCGAATAGTGATGTTATTAATCGCTCTACAGTCAACACACATGCGCCATGCACCATCTTTAACTAAAATAACAGGAACAACACAAGGGCTAAGAGAAACACAAATGTACCCTTTATCCAGCAACGCTTGTACTTGCTTCTGAATTTCCTTAGTTTCTTCGAGATTAGTCCTGTAGGGTGCACGGTTGGGAAGTGTGGCGCCAGAAATCAAGTCCACTTGATGTTCTATACCACGCAATTGAGGCAAGCCTGCAGGTACATCTTCTAGAAACACATCCCCAAAGTCCTGCAAAACTGACGAGACACCAAGAGAAATAGGGGCCATGTCGTTAGAAACCAATACCTCGCCCTTATACATGAGCACAAGTGGCATGGCTGTAGGATCCTCACGAAATTCTCTCATATCTTCCTTAGTGGCTAATATCGATAAACCAGGCACTCTCTCACTTTTCGTTATATCACTCAATTTAGGCTCAATTACATCAGGAACAGCTGTCACGCAATCTCGCCGAGTGGTAGTATCTTCCTTCAAGTTCACCTCTATCTTCTGGTGAGAATCATTCACAATTTCTTGTGGTGTCATTGGCTGCATAGTAATCTTCTATCCTTTGAATTCCAAGTGATATGTATTGGCTCGGCCATTGTGTTGCACATGGCGATCATAGAGCCAAGGCCGACCCAATAGTAGGTGACAAACAGTCATAGGAACCACATCAAAATCAATAGAATCTTTGTATGGCCCTATTTGAAAGTTCACTCGTACCATATGATTTACCTTCATCTCACCATTGTTGCTCAACCATTGTATGTAGTATGGCTTCGGATGAGGTAAGCATGTCAAATTCAGTTTGGCACATAGTTCCTTACTTGTAAGATTTCTAGAGCTACCTCCATCAGTAATGACCTTGCAAGCTTTGTTTGGTCCAACTAGAGCTTTTGTTTGGAACAGGTTGCAACGCTGGGATTCCTCAACCGGTTGCACATTAAGTACACGTGAAGATACAACAATAGTGGGTGCACGCTCAGCATATGCATCAGCACCAACCTCGCTGTCATCCATATCATCATCAGAAGCTTCATCTCCACTTTCTACTTCACCTTGTTCATTAACAAACATAACCTTGCTGTTTGGACAATCCTTCTTGTAGTGACCTCTGCCTCCACAAGTATGGCACACCACATCACGCGTATGTGCAGTAGACATGTTGGAACCCGAGCTAGCAGCAGGAGCAGCGGGTTTCCGAGTATTAGAACCAAACGAAGGTGTACTTGCTGGTTTGGCCGATGGTGTAAACGGAACAACAGCTGGTGGCATGATAGTGGGAGGTGTAGATCTGGCCGAAAATCTGCTAGAAGATGGAAATTGAGCACGTGACTTTGCCTCTTCAGCCAGCTGGGACTCGGCCTCTCTAGCATGGTGCAGCAGCTCGTTCATTGTCTCATACTTGTGATAACGCACAATACTCTTGATTTGAAGCTTCAAATTGTTGAGGAAACGTTGCATCGTCATCTCTCGTGATTCATGAACATTAGCACGCTGCATAAGCATCTCCATCTCCATGTAGTACTCATCAACTGTCATTGTGCCTTGCCTCAACTGTGTGAGCTTGTCAAACACAGAACGCAAGTAATTGGAGGGAACAAAATGATCCGCCATGATGGCCTTCATCTCACGCCAATCCCTCACAGGAAGTTCATTGTCGTTCCGTCTATTCTGCACAATAGCTTCCCACCAACGCAAAGCGTAACCATCAAATTCTGATGCAGCAAGTTTGACCTTCTTGTCTTCTGGGTAATCAAATAAACGCCAGAGCTTTGCAATCTTCAACTCCCAAGTAATATAATCCTCAGGATCAAGCGAGCCATTGAACGAAGGAATTGAGAACTTGGGCTTGCCCAAACTATCATCAGCTGGATTGTAAGCACGCTGGGCACGTCCAAGAGGAGCATACCCACGGCCATACAGAGGAGCAGCCGCAGGTGCAGGGGGATTTGCACGTCCCCTGCCACGATGTGGAGCAGCATCAGCCGCACTCCCCTCATCAAAGTCCTTAAACCCATCATCATGTTGAGCAAGTTCGGGCTAGAGTGTTGCCTGAATTGCCTCAATGGAATGCTGCAAGGTGCCAAAGTTGACATTCATAGCAGTCAGCTGCGTCTGAATATTATTGATGGCTCCAGTATTATTCTCCACAGCATCTTGTATGTTGGTGATATTTCTATCAACAGACTCTTTCCAAGTAACAAGCTCCTCCACCTGCTTTTTCTGTGATACAATTTCATCATCACTCAAAGACATGATTAGTAAGTTAGTGCAAAAATCAAAATCAGTATGGTGGAAACTCTCACAACTCACTCACAACTGATAAGAAAGAAGATCTTACCGTTCCAAAGTGAATAGAGATGCTCTACCAAACGTAATCAAAGAATGATGCACTAAAGTGATGAAGTGAATATCAAAGGTATAGAGAACGATCACAAGGCACACAGGTTATTTATGGTGGAGCTATAGGTATGGTATCCTATCTACACCGCAAACAAGTCCTAGTGCTGATCGTATGACATAGACCCATAGAAACACACACGGTGAAGATAAATGGGGAAATTGAAACTATGAAAATGAGCTCAAAAAGTAAGGTATGTCGAAGGGATGCTCGTGTTGCAATGCACAAGGAGAGACGCTAGCAATGTCTCAACGAAACGGGCACAAGATTGCTAACTGAGCAGCCCGCAGAGCACTAAGCACGCTAGTCTCGTAGGATAGTTTTAGACACAAAGAAAGGAATACTAAGGCTCACAAGGATGGGACGCTATGTGGACTCAGTAAAAAAAATAAACAAAAAAGAAAAAAAATTGACCTGAGAATTGGTCTCTGCCACGGTAGAAAAACAGCCTAAAATCCTGCCGCGGCAGGAGGTCGGCAGACACAAAAAATTCTCGGATGAGGGCAGACCTGTCTGTGGTAAGGCGACCGTCCAATTTTTTTTGTCACGCCGGAGCACAAACCTGTCTGCGGTCAGGCGTGAGGCAGCGAGCCGAAGTTTTTTTTTTGTTATTCCGACTCACCAAGTAGTACACAACTAGGACTCTTTACTTAGATTGGATCTGACTTGATGGTAGCAGAAAAAGATGGTGGAAAACAACTAGAACAACTAGAAAACAAATCTACGAAGAATAGATCTAAATCTAATCTAATAGAGGAACGCGACCAGCAACTATTACTCGAATACGATGTAATCTAGGCTATGGAAACTCTTTTTGTGGGGCTTTTTCTGTATAGGATGAAAAACACTCTCTAATCTATGGATGGATTATGGATTGCTTACCGAGGCAATGAGGAAATCTGATACCAAGATGATATGGGGTGGCCCGATCTTCTCAGCAAGCTCTTGTCGATGGTGATGGTGGATGATAGATAACTAGTGCGTAGCTATGATCTCTCCCGCTCGATCCCTGATGCCAGCGCAATAGATCTCGAACCTTGTAGGATATTCACAACACCACACTCTTGCGCACACAGCCGTGACCATGAACGGTAGTATGCAATCTACTAATTCCCGATGGAACAACAGATCACACTCAATTATAGTTGGCAGATTCGAACACAGGGTAATTCCAGAGGTTCTATGAAAGAAACAACTCCAAAATATTTTAACGTGGTCTAAACCCAAACTTGTGACGACTACGGAGGTTTATATGAGGGCTGGGGCGTCCTCCCCTCTAAACGGGCCTAAAAACAGCCATAACTTGGCCCATACCGACTCGGTTCGACTCAAACTGATACATACCGACCCATATATGGGTTCGGCCTTATTGGCACGCAGTCCAAACGTCGTGGAACACCTCAAACATGTAATTCTTGGTGTGCCATCTCTCTCTCTTGCTCATACGTGATTTCCTCATTGCGTCCTAGTGCGCCTGCCTACCACTCCTCCCTCGCGCACTTGTTGATATTGGAAATCAGCGCTTGTCCTTCTTGCTGCAACTCTCCTCCTCCTCGCGCAACGCTTGTGTTATCAATAAACCTGATCATACAAAGATGCATAGACTTAGGTAGTATTAAGTTCTCATTAAGTAAAACATCAGGTTCAATTAAGAGTGAATTCACCCGTTGCTCAATCAGCTTTGCACGAGCTCTTGTAATGGGTCCAATCCTGATTTCATTGGACTTGTTCTTTGCAGCAACATCTTCATTGTGAATAGGAGTAGGAGATAGTGGAATAGTATGGATGTCCTCATCACGTATACTTAGTGTGCAACCGGTTGAGGAATCCCATTGTTGCAACTTGTTCCAAACAAAAGCTCTAGTTGGACCAAAGAAGGCTTGCAAGGTCATTATTGATGGAGGTAGCTGCATAAATCTTGCAAGTAAGGAACTATGTGCCAAACTAAATTTGACATACTTACCTCATCCCAAGCCATACTACATAGAATGGTTAAACAACAATGGTGAGATGAATGTAAATCATATGGTACATGTGAATTTTCAAATAGGGCCATACAAAGATTCTATTGATTTTGATGTGGTTCCTATGACAGTTTGTCACCTACTTTTGGGTCGGCCTTGGCTTTATGATCGCCATGTGCAACACAAAGGCCGAGCCAATACATATCACTTGGATATCAAAGGGAAGAAGATTACTATGCATCCAATGACACCACAAGATATTGTGAATGATTCTCGCCAGAAGATTGAGGTGAACTTGAAGGAAGATCATGTAGCTCGGCGAGATTGTGTGACAGCTGTTCCTGATGTAATCGAGCCTAAATTGAGTGATATAACGAAAAGTGAGAGAGTGCCTGGTTTATTGATATTAGCCACCAAGGAAGATATGAGAGAATTTCGTGAGGATCCTACAGCCAAGCCACTTGTGCTCATGTATAAGGGAAAGATATTGGTTTCTAACGACATGACCCATGTTTCTCTTGGTGTCTCTTCTGTTTTGCAGGACTTTGGGGATGTGTTTCTAGAAGATGTACCCGCAGGCTTGCCTCAATTGCGTGGTATAGAACATCAAGTGGACTTGATTCCTGGCGCCACACTTCCCAACCGTGCACCTTACATGACTAATCCCGAAGAAACTAAGGAAATTCAGAAGCAAGTACAAGCGTTGCTGGATAAAGGGTACATTCGTGTTTCTCTTAGCCCTTGTGTTGTTCCTGTTATTTTGGTTCTTAATAAAGACGGTACATGGCGCATGTGTGTTGATTGTAGAGCGATTAACAACATCACTATTCGATATCGTCATCCTATTCCACGCTTAGAGGATATGCTAGATGAATTGAGTGGTGCTGCTGTTTTCTCTAAAATTGACTTGCGTAGTGGTTATCATCAAATTAGGATGAAAGAAGGGGATGAGTGGAAAACTGCTTTTAAAACAAAATTTGGCTTATATGAGTGGTTAGTTATGCCGTTTGGTCTTACTAATGCACCTAGTACATTTATGCGATTAATGAATCATGTTTTGAGAGATTTTATTGGTCGTTTTGTGGTTGTTTACTTTGATGATATACTTATATACTGCCACAACGAAACTGAACATTGCACTCATATTCGACAAGTTTTGCAAGTGTTGCGTGATAATAAATTGTATGCTAATCTTGAGAAGTGCACATTTGCAAAAGATAAGGTCATATTCCTAGGATTTGTTGTATCTAAGCATGGAGTAGAGGTAGATCAATCTAAAATTGAATCAATTCAGAATTGGCATACTCCCATGAATGTAAGTCAAGTGCGTAGTTTCCACGGCTTAGCTGGTTTCTATCAGCGCTTTGTGAAAGATTTTAGCACCATTGCTGCACCTTTGAATGATTATATAAAGAAAGGTGTTCCTTTTGTATGGGGCACGGCCCAAGACATTGCATTTGATACATTTAAATGATTACTTACTTCTACACCATTACTTGCATTACCTGATTTTTCGAAGCAATTTGAAGTTCAATGTGATGCTAGTGGTATAGGCATAGGTGGCGTTTTGATGCAAGAGGGTCGGCCTATAGCATATTTTTCTGAGAAATTGACTGGTTCTCGTTTGAATTATTCTATCTATGATAAAGAATTGTATGCACTTGTTAGAGTACTTGAGGTTTGGCAATATTATTTGTGGCCAAAGGAATTCATCATACATTCTGATCATGAAGCATTGAAATACTTGAAAGCTCAATCAAACTTGCATAGAAGATTAGCTAAATGGGTTGAGTTTATTGAATCTTTTCCTTACATCATTAATTATAAGAAGGGAAAAGAGAATGTTGTTGCTGATGCTCTATCTAGGAAGAACATGCTATTAACCAATGTTGATGTTAAAATTCTTGGATTAGGAGCTATTTGTGCACTGTATGCAACTGACCATGATTTTGCTGAACCATATCGTTTGTGTGCTCTTAGAACCGCATGGGATAAGTATCATATACATGATGGATATTTGTTTCGAGCTAACAAACTATGTATTCCAGAATCGTCGTTGCGTTTGTTCTTAGTGTAGGAATGACATGCTGGTGGTTTGATGGGTCACTTTGGGCATGAGAAGACGTTGCTCATGCTTGCTGTTCACTTTTATTAGCCCAAGATGAGGCGTGATATGTACAGATTTGTGAGCCGATGTATTACATGCCACAAGTTGAAATCTAAGCCGAAGCCTCACGGTTTGTATACACCTCTCTCTGCACCTACTACTCCATGGGAAGACATTAGTATGGATTTTGTGCTAGGTCTACCTAAAACTCAGAGATGTCATGATTCTATATTTGTGGTAGTGGATAGGTTCTCTAAGATGGCTCATTTTATTGCCTGCAACAAAAGCGACGCTGCGTCGCATGTTGCTAACCTGTTTTTCAGGGACATCATGAGATTACATGGAGTACCAAAAACGATTGTTTCTGACCATGATGTGAAGTTCATGAGCTACTTTTGGAAGACCTTATGGGGGAAGCTAGGTACAAAGCTACTGTTCAGTACTACATGTCATCCCCAAACAGATGGTCAAACAGAGGTGGTGAATCGAACATTGTCACAGCTGCTAAGGACCATGATTAAAAAGAATCTGCGGGAGTGGGAAGAGTGTTTGCCACATGTTGAGTTTGCTTACAACAGGGCAGTGCATTCAACTACTCAGTTTTGTCCTTTTGAGGTGGTGTATGGTTTCAAGCCATTGACGCCACTTGATATGTTGCCTCTGCCATTACATGAGAGAGTTGATATGGAGGCATCAAAACGTGCTGATTATGTGAAGAAAATACATGAGAAGACTCGAGAGGCTATTGAGAAGAAAGGTAAGAACATTGCTGCTACAAGGAATCAAGCAAGTAAAGAAGTGTTGTTCGAGCCTAGAGATATGGTTTGGGTGCATCTACGCAAGGATAGGTTCCCACTACTTCGAAAGTCAAAATTGAAGCCACGTGGTGCTGGTCCTTACAAGGTGTTAGCCAATATTAATGATACCGCCTACTCGGTTGATATACCGATTGAGGAGTTTGGTGGAGTTAGCAACAACTTCAACCAAGAAGATCTACATGGTGGATGAAGACGATGCCATCCCCATACATGATGAAGAAGTCGCCCACATGGAGGCCAATGCTACCACAACACCCACTTCATATGAGAGGTATGAACAAGGTAAGAATACGGGTATTGATGATGCCATGATCCCACTAGTGGACATGATGACTTGTGATGATTGGCATGCTATGGATGATGTTTTTGATATCACATATGACTCATTAGTATTTCCATGTGATACTTTTCCTTTGCATAATGTTGAGCATGTGAAATTATTTGATGGTGATGATGTTGCCATAGTCATGCCATTCTCTAAACGTTACGTTGATGATATCATTGCTTGCACTTTGTTGAACAATTGCTCTTTCCAATGTTTTGCTTGCAATGATGTTACTAATGGTACCCCTGGAACCATGCTTTGTCATGAATGTTTTACAATCTCTCCCATTGCTTGCAATAAGTTGAATAATTGCTCTTTCACTTGTTTTGCTTGCAACAATAATTCTAATATGGTTTATATTGAGATGGCCCCCATAGCTTTCTCAAAATTTTGAGATTTCGATGATCGCCATGATAAGCATGTTCCCCACTTGCATGCTCACCATGAACCTATGTTACACTTGATTGACACTAATGGTGATGTGCACAAGAAGAGATACGTCATGATGGATGATGTGTTTCTCTACCATGCACACACGTTCTTCCTTTTGTGTTTGATGTGTGTAGGTACCCGCACGATAAAGTCAACCTCGGTTGAGCACGAGTTGACAAAAAGAGCTTTAGAGAGCATCCCCCAAGTGAGTTCAAGATCGAACCTAGCTCTGATACCTTTTGCATGCTTTGCATCTTTCATGTTGAAAAATTGGTTTTTACTATGGTTAGCTCGTGAGCATGTTAATGGTATTCTTTCACCTCGTGACAATCATGTTTCGTTGCTATTGGATATTGATGCTTTGTGTGTTGCAACCAAAATGTTGAACAATGTCTCTTTCAAATGTTTTGTGTGCAACCATAATGCCATGTTGAGCATGTATTGTCATGAGAGCTTCCAAGTCTCTCGTATTGTTGTTGCAACAAACATAAGGACCACTTGCTCTTTCATTTGGTTTGTTTGCAAACATGTTGCTTGTGTTTTTGCTTGTGATACTCCAATGCACATGATCTTTGCTTATAATGATTTGTGTGTGGCACTCAACATATCGAACAATTTCTCTTTCCAATGGTTGGTTTGCACACATAATGATGTTGTTTTGGATATTCTTCCTCATGTGTTTTGGCCCAATTCTCCTATTCTTGCATCAAAGATGGTTATGAATATTTTAGTCCATTGCTTTGAGTACCACACTAAGATGTTATATGGAGTATTTGAGTTTCCACATTTGGATGATATTCAAACAATTTCCATGCACTTTGACCTTGCATATGCATTCCTTTTGCTATGCTTGAGTTGTGCTAATAGTGTTGTGAACAAGAATGGACATGCCACAAATGACATGCTCCTCTATCACACACAAACATATGTTTCTTGGTCTTTGTTGTGTGAAGGTAGCATATGCGTCAACCTCTATGGACAAAGAGTTGACAAGACGAATCGAAGAGAGTTACCTATGGCTTCCCTTCAACGAGCCATCTCTATATCCTAAGGTGACTTCCTTCTACTTGAGGACTCATGATATAATCTTCATGAATTGGCTACACTTTGAGTGTTGCTTCGCTTTTGTGGTGAGCTTTGTAGGCTTCATAGAAGGTGAAGGAAAATTGAAGTGTTGTCAATTCAATCTTCCCGAGGACGACTATATAGTGAACCCTAGGATCAAGAAGGTCTCTCGACATCTTCTACTTTGTGATAAGCGTGTAGAGTTGAGGACGACTCTTTTTGAAGGGGGTGGGGGAGATGTTGTAGCCCGACCTTCGGTCGTTCCCACATCATGGTCTCCAACTTATGCCAAGTCATCATGGACTCCAAAGGTGAATCCGTTCCTCTATGCGAGCCCATTTCCTACCCCATTGAATGGTATACTACTTCATACTCCATCCCATATCGATGATAGGTTCACACCAACAAGTACGGAGGCATGGAAGGAAGCCTGGAGCACCAAGCTCAACAAGACGGAGGCTTGGAAGAGAAGACGGAAGAAGCAGTAGCTGGAGCACCGGAGTCTTCGGCCTGCGCACACCAGAGTCTCCGACCACACCGGAGTCTCTGGCCTGAAGACACCGGAGTCTCCGGCCCATCTTCGGACCTGCCCCCCAAATCGAGCTCGAGGATAGTCTGACTGCCACTCTAGAGACGGACCGGAGACTGACCGAAATCTCTGGCCTAGACTGGAGTCTCCGAACCACCACACCGGTGTCTCCGGCCTGAGCGTATGGGCCTGCGCGATTCTAGCTGGGCCTTTGCCCCATGTACCCCTTAGTCCGCCCAGACTTTCCCCTTTTATTCCTAAAATACCCTTGAACTAGTGGTCGCCTATATATAGTGCCCCCACCCCTCACGTTACCCTAGGAATAGATGATAGACTAAAGACAACCCCCTTTGTGGAATCTCTAGTTTTGCCTCATGCCCTTCTACCAAAGGGGATCGAGTATCGTCACCAGCTCGTTGGAGTTTGCATCGTGCCTCCCTCGTTGTACAAGGCCTTGCCATCGGTGTCCCTTTGCCAAGTTGTCAAGACCCTCTCTGATGCAGCCCGTCCTACGGACACTTCTACATCTACACCAACAAGTCCCCCAAGTGGACCCATGACTCATGCCCGAGCCAAACTCCTCCAAGCTAAGGTGAACTCGCTCCTCTCCTCGTGCCGATTTGGTACCTCCTTGGATGGCGTGCTACTTCATACCACTACTTTGTGCGTCATCAGGTACGAGCCCCCGCTGCGTCGACCCATGAGCCCTGAAGCTGCACCTGTCCTGAAGCTGTCAGGGCCGGAGTGTTCGGCGCAGCCAGAGTGTCCGGCGAGACTCAACCGGAGTGTCCGGCCTACCCCAGCCCCGTCTGGACTCGGACATTCTGTGTGCTAGTTCGGACACTGCCCGGACACTGCCTGGAGTGTCCGGCCACCCCGGACTGTCCGGTCGTTCCGACCCGGACTGTCTGGCCCAACTGATGGGCCAACGAGCCTAGCTGGGCCCTATGGCCCATGTACCCCTCTACTTCGCCTAGAACTCTACTTTAATGCCTGAATTACCCCTGAACTTGTGGTTGGCCTATATACAGACCCCCACCTCCATTGTAAACCCTAGGCATGATATTGGAATTAGTGGAAACCCCTTTGTGGATCTATCTAATTCGTGCCTCATGCTCCTTGACTAAGGAGCACCAATATCCCCAAACCTCATTGGAGTTTGCATCATGCCTCCGTGTTGTACAAGGCCTAGGCATCGGTGTCCCTTTGCCTAGACGTCAAGATCTCACCGAGTCTCCCATCTCGTCGTGATGGTTCAAGAGAGATTCCTCCGCCCAACGCCGATCCTAGGGATTGCGCCGGACCGGTCACCGCCGGCGTGAGCTATTGGTGTTTATCGTGGTTTTGCGTGTGTGTGTTCATCGCGTTCTTCGTGTGTGTGTTCGTCGTGTTCATCCTTCCCTCCTTCCCCACACTCCATCCTCGATTTGAAAGGGAATCGTGAAAGATCGGGCCACCCTAGAGGTTTTCCCTCAACATATTGGTATCAAGAGTTGCGTTGCTCACGATTTCCCCCACAAAATTTTCTTCTATCCACCAAAAATTCGAAAATTCCCAAAAAAAAGAGCCCCATATTTGCCTTTGGATCAATCTCTTGGTTTGGAGTGTTATTTGTGGTTTTGATCCGACCAAACCTTGTCTAAAGAGTTGGTCCAGCTTTATCCTGCGTTTTCCTAGCCCGATTTGACCAGTTTTTCGCGCATTTGAGGCCTAAAGGCGAGGATTTCCGCTCAAGAACACGAGCAGGAAACCCGCGCCGGAGTGTCCAGCTCGTACCGACCGGAGTGTCTGGCCCCACCGGGGTGTCCGACCGGACCAGACCAGAGTGTCCAGCCAGACTGGAGTGTCCGGCCCAAACAGACCGGAGTGTCCGGCTGTAACGCCAGTTTTGACAGTTTTGCCTCATTTTTTGTATTGGCTAATCTCCTTTGTTTGCTCGTGTCCCGTGTGCGTGTCAGCAACTGACAACAAGCTTCCACATCATCAACTTCCGCGCTCATCAACACCACGGCCCACGAACATCATCCCGCACCACCGAAGCCAAGTTCATCATCAAAGAAGGTATAACTTGCGTCACCTTGTTAACCCCGATCTTCCTTTGTGCGTACCTATCCAATGAGAGTGGCTCATCTTGTGCTTGCTTGAGAATTGTGCATTTGTCCTTGGATAGTGAGAGTGCAAGAGCAATATCAAGTCTGACTAGGTAGCATCAAGGGAGAGCAAAAAAAAGAAAGAAAAAGATACAAAGAAAAAGCAAAAGAAAAATAGTCTCCCATTGCCAAAGGGAGTCTCAAAGCTTGGAAGCAAGAGAGAAAGAAGAGCGCCCAAGGCAAGTGCACAAATCCGTTGCTCACTTTTCTTCTTTGCAAACAAGCCACGGCCTCTCCTTGCATTGGCACGAAAACGAGCTTAGTCTTTGTTAGAACATTTTGTTTGCTCATTTTCATAGTCGTGTCAATCCCAACTTTCTCCACGTGTGTGTACATAGTCGTAGGTTCCCGTCACCCCTTTGAGTTGTTAACCTTCGCCTTTGACTTGAGTTTTGTTGGATTTTACCCACTTTTGACTATCCCTTTTCTTTTGGTTGGTTCTTTGGCTTTCCACAATCCTAACCTACCACAAACAAGCTTTTGAGAGTTAGTTCTTTTTTTAGTGTGAGTTTTCTTTGCATTTCCACTTTGCACGCTTATAGCTCTCACTTGTGGTTTCTAGTTTGGTGCAATCCCCAAGGTGAGGTACAAGGCTAACACCACCATACTCAACTTCCATATACAATACTTGTGTGTCTTGCATGATGGATAGGCATGGTGAGACGAGCCAACCACCTCCCCAAGAAAAAGATCAAGGACTGTACATGACGCGCGCAAGTCACTTCATCGTTCGACAAGAGTTCCGTGAACGTTGCCAAGCCCTTGAGACGTGACAAGATGAACAATTTGGCGAGACGCAAGCCGAGTTCAAGAACATCGACAACCGCTTCGACGACCTCGAATGACAAATGCATGCAATGCATCACAACTTCGGCCACCAAAATGAAGCGCTCCAACGCTCTGTCGCCGAAACAAATGACAATCTTCGACGCCTCATCAACGGCATGGCAAGACCACGTTCACGCGCATCAAGCTCTTCAAGTTCTTCGCATCATCATGCACCTCTTCCACAAGATCTACATCAAAGTGATCAAAGACGCAATGAGGCCCCCGTGGTTGAAGAGGGAACCTCTTCGAACTATGTACCTTCCCCACGGGATGCCGCAACGTCAAGCTATGATGGTGACCTCTCTTCAAGGCCATGAGCAAGGCAAGAAGCACACCGTCATCACGCAAGGGCACTAGTGATCCAACAAGAGCAACAACAAGAGGAACCGCAAGTGCAACCGCAAGTCTACCACCATCGACCACGACACATACTTGACACAACAAGTGATGACTCCAATTTGGAGAATCAAGCTCGTCATCGACGTGAAGCTCTCCAAGATCCTCCTCCTCGTCATCAACGTCATGAACGTCAACAACAACACCATGGTCATCACGAGGCGCCTCCTCCACTTCAACAAAATTCGAGCGTCAAGTGATACAAGTTGAGCGACGCCCACCACGTCAAGAGGCTCATGACCATGATCTTCGCCGTGAGGCCCATGTGCCTAACCAACGTCACCAACCGAGGAACGAGTCTCCCCTTCGTCGTCAACCGCGTCAAGAGGCTCCACACCCTCACCAACATGAGGCCCAAGCGCCTCAACCACGTCAACAACCGCGCCAAGAGCAAGAGCAAGCTCCTCAACTACAATATCAAGAGCAAGCTCCGCAACAAGGACGTGAAACCAAGTTCCACCTCCCCAACTACAAGATCATCAACAAGGTCACCAAGCTCGTCGCAATGACCACAACGATGAAGAAACTTTTGGCAAGCTCAAGTTCACAATGCCCAAGTTCACCGGATCCAATGACCCCGAAGAATACCTCTCTTGGGCACTCATAGTTGATAAGATCTTCCGCATGCACAACTATAGCAACGAGAAGATGGTCGCCATGGCTTCGCTTAAGTTTGATGATTACGCCAATCTTTGGTGGGAATAAGTTCAAATTGCTCGTGATGCAAGACAAGATCCGCCAATCACAACTTGGCATGACATGAAGGCTCACATGAGATCCCGGTTTGTCCCCGCGCACTACACGCGTGACCTCTTCAACAACCTTCAAGCGCTTCGTCAAGGGACAAAGACCGTGGAAGAGTACTTCAAGGAAATGGAACTCAACTTGATTCGCGCCAACATTGATGAACACATGGAGCAAATAATGGCATGATTCCTTATTGGCTTGAATCACCCAATCAACCGCATCGTCGAGTTCCAAACATACAACAACATGGTTGAGCTTTTGCACATCGCAACAAAGGCTGTGAAGGAAATATGCCCTAGAGGCAATCATAGAGATGATTGTATTTCATGTGTATCCATGAGTTATTATAATGTTCCTTGAATATCCATATACCAGGCAACTTGTATTGATTGGCAATTATGTGAATTGTTTGTGAAACTCTTTACTTGTATGGTTATCTAATAATTGTCCCTAGTCGGAGTTCATGCGAGGACACACGTGAATATTAGACTAGCACATCGATTGGTTAATGACTATGTTTCGCAAGTCATTGACATGGAGATGTCAAACCAATGATGTGGACACATGTTATGAACATGGGGTTGGAATGACCCAACATGAGACTAGCAATAATACTTGCAGCTCTCTCTACACATCGTGTACGTTTTGTCCTTAGACCTGAGATTGTCGCATGTACTTGAGATGTGGATCGACCTACTTTGGGGCTATCAAACACTACTCCGTAACTGGGTAGTTATAAAGGTAGCTTTCGGGTTTGTCCTGATACATGCTGCAAGGCATCGGTCAATCAAGATGGGATTTGCCCCTCTCTACTTGAGAGAGATATCTCTGGGCCCCTCGAGTGATCGGATCCAGAAATGCATGGCCGTGCTACATATGGTTAAGAGTTAACCTAGTAAAGGGATTCTGAATCACAGTATCGAGAAAGAGAGGTCAGCTTAGAGCTAGACCAAATATCGTGAGGCAAAGGGAAAGACATGTACTCAACCTTGTGATGGTTCGTCCGAATGATCTTTATATGCGTTTAGGAGTTGGCACGTCTTGCTAGAGGCCGCTACCAACTATTGACGGAGTAAGTGTACTCGCGTCATGTCTATACGTGTATGAACCTATAGGGTCACACACTTTAGGGGCTGGAAGCCTAATGAGGATTGGATCCGAATTAGACCAGGCTTAGGCTGCTAATGGGCTGCTAATGTAGAAGCCCACCAGGGATGCCTATATAAGAGGGAGTGAGGCGAGCTGAAAAAGGTGAGAGCATTCCACCCAGCCGCCACTCCTCTTCCGCCTGTGTTGCACGCGCAGACCTAGCAGTCTGGCGTGTGACGACTTCCACTCCGGACGTGTGGATACCTCGGAGGTGCTGCATCTGTAGCACTTGGACGAGCCGCGCAAAGGGGAGCTGCTCGTGGGACGAGGACGAGGAGGAGACGTAGAACATCTACACTGCCGCAACATGCTTCATCGAGTTCCGCACCTGCGCGTCTAGCGGTAATCCCGTGATCTATGACAATAGTATTCCTGGTTGACGCGGTAGAAATTTTTGATTTTACGCTAGTGTAGCCTACCCGTTACCCTTCAGTGGTATCAGAGCCGATGCTATTCAGTCATAGGTTCGGGAAGTTTGCATATGGTGATATGTAGATTGATATGAATGATATGATCGTTTGTATGGCGGTGTTTCTGGATTGATCTATGATCTTAATTTCCGTGATCGTGATTCTAAGGTCGTCGAACGACTTACCCCTACCGGTCGGTTTCCGCCATCGGGGTAGACAGTGACACATAAATCCTTCTGAATCACGCGAAGATCAATATGATTGATCGAATCGGGAATTAGATCTGAATCGACGTACCGTGATCAAAGGAGTTTGGTCAAATCGGAACTATGGTCAGTTTATGGTAAATTGGATTTGCCGAGCAAAATCCTTAAAGAAAATTGTATAGATTTGATCTCTCATTTTTCACGAATGGGCGCTGCCCCTTCGAACCCCGCGGGGGAGACCCCCTAGACCCCCCTTAGTCGTAGCCCCCTTTTTGTATCTCGTTAAGGTTCATAGGTGGTACGATTTCACATGATCCGGTAGAATGCGATTCTATGCACAACTTGTTTTTGCAGGATTTATGTGATCAGTATGGCCCAAAAATGTATGTGATGCATGTATGTATTTTTTCATGACCTGCGTGTCGTGAGTTGGGCAACACGGCTGGAGCCATATGTGTTGTCAATTATTGTAATGGCCTGCGTGCCAACTTGTGATGATCCCAATACCATGTAATTTTGATTACTAGATGTTAGGAGTAATAGCTTGTATTAGTTCTTGGAGAACTCATCACTTGGAGGATGGCTCGCATAGAGCATGAAGATGGAGATCATCATGGTGGACAGGTTCTATGGCGATGGAGATCACCATGAGAAAATGGGCCATACTGTATCACATCTATGTGAATGCTATTCTTATACGTTTTACTACTATGCATGCTTAGATGATAGAAGTAGAACGATCCCTCACAAAGTTTAAGTTAAACCATGCCCTCCCAACCAAACCTTGCACCATCCTATGCCCTGTACAATCGTTGGTGGGTCTATGAAATTAGGGTGCCACGGTTTTCCTTGGCTGGATGGGTTTGTATCGGATACCTACACGCATAAGGGTTGGTGAGCTTAACAAGGTCATCTTAACAGTTAAGGACCTTGGGGCATAAAGGTTGGGCGCCTAGGTTTGACATAGAGATGTCACCCAACAACAAGAGTCATATGTGATATGATTAGCAAAGGTTGCTTACCGATTTACCTTGTCTTCTAGCAGTGATGCTAAAGCTCACTAGTCGACTTGTTAATTGTGGATCTTGAATCACTTAGTATCAATAGAGGGATGTTGATTTAAGTGGGAGTATATGCTATTAAATTGTTTAATATGTTTTACTCTTTCATGGTTACATGGCTTAGTATTTTGCATATTTTTTTGTTGTAGATCAATGGCACCGAACAATTCATCACCTTTTGCTTTGCGTTCGATTCTTGAAAAGGATAAACTAAATGGAACAAACTATTCGGACTGGGTCCGTAACCTGAGAATTGTTCTCAGGGCTGAGAAAAAGGAAACTGTTCTGGATACCCCAATCCCGGATGAACCTGCTGATAATGCAACTGCTACCCTTAAGAATGCCTACAAGAAAGCATGTGATGAATCTCTTGAGGTCAGTTGTCTTATGCTTGCATGCATGGAACCTGATCTTCAAAAACAGTTTGAGGATCAGGAAGCGTACGATATGATCGTTGCGCTTAAGGACATGTTCCAGACTCAGGCTAGGACTGAGAGGTACAATGTCGCTAAGTCCTTTGTGGAATGCAAGCTGGCAGAGGGAGCAGCTGTAGGCCCCCATGTGATCAAAATGGTTGGTTACAGTCAGACTTTGGAAAAGCTTGGTTTTCCATTAGGCCAAGAGTTGTCCACTGACTTCATTTTGGCATCTCTTCCATCTAGCTATGGGCATTTCATTTCAAACTACCATATGCATGGGGTGGAGAGGGGCCTTAATGAATTATGTGGGATGCTGAAAACAGCAGAATGTGACATTAAGAAGTGTGCAGGGCCTAGCCATGTGATGGCTGTGCAGAACAAGCCTAGCTTCAAGAAAAAGGGCACTTCTTGGCAGAAGAAGAAGGGCAAGGCTAAGGATACGATCCCTAAGCCAAACCCTGCACCCAAGCAAAAGGCTGGTCCTGCAGGAGACACTGAGTGTTTCTTTTGTCACGAATATGGCCACTGGAAGAGAAACTACAGCAAGTACCAGGCTTCTTTGAAGAAAAGTGGAAGTAAGAGTACTTCCCACTCAGGTACACTTGTTGTAAATGTTGTGGACATTTTTCTCGCAGATTCTTATGTTAACTCTTGGGTATTTGATACCGGATCGGTTGCTCATATTTGCAATTCGATGCAGGGGCTAATAAGGACTAGAGAAGTGCAAAAAGGCGAAGTGGATTTTCGCGTCGGAAATAAAGCAAGGGTTGCTGCATTGTTCGTCGGCGTCATGCAACTTCACCTTCCGTCAGGATTTATCATGGAGTTGAATAATTGTTATTACATTCCTAGTATGGGTCGAAACATTTTATCACCTTCATGTTTGATGAGGGATGGTTATTCATTCGCGAGTACAAACAATGGTTGTGTAATCTCTAAGAATGCTATGTTTGTGGCTGATTCTCCCATTGTGAATGGGTTATTTATTTTAAATCTTGATAATGCATGTGTTTACAATGTTAGTGCTAAAAGGCTTCGGCCAAATGATTTGAGTCCTACCTATCTATGGCATTGTCGTTTGGGGCATATAAGTGAAAAGCGCATGAAGAAGCTCCATGGTGATGGTCTTCTAACTTCGTTTGATTTTGAATCATACGAGACATGTCAAGCTTGTTTACTTGGAAAGATGACCAAGACGCCTTTTACGGGGTTTCCCGAGAGAGCGACAGACTTGTTGGAACTCATACATACTGATGTATGTGGACCAATGAGCACGACAGCCAGAGGAGGATATCACTACTTCATTACTTTCACTGATGATTTCAGTAGATATGGCTATGTCTACTTGATGAAGCATAAGTCTGAAACTTTTGAAAAGTTCAAAGAGTTTCAAAATGAGGTAGAGAATCAACGTGGCAAGAAAATAAAGGCCTTGCGATCTGATCGCGGAGGCGAATATTTGAGTCACGAGTTTAGCAATCATCTTAAGAGTTGCGGAATTGTTCCACAGCTCACGCCGCCCGGAACGCCTCAAAGAAACGGGGTCTCTGAACGGCGTAATCGAACTTTGTTGGACATGGTTCGATCGATGATGAGCCAGTCGGATTTACCATTATCATTTTGGGGTTACGCGCTAGAAACAGCAGCTTTCACACTAAATAGGGTACCATCTAAATCCGTAGTTAAGACACCATATGAGATGTGGACTGGAAAGAATCCCAGTTTGTCTTTTCTAAAGATTTGGGGTTGTGATGCATTTGTCAAGCGACTTCAGTCGGACAAGCTAACACCCAAATCGGATAAGTGCATTTTTGTGGGATACCCAAGGGAAACCTTAGGGTATTACTTCTACAACCGAGAAGAGGGCAAAGTGTTTGTCGCTCGTAGCGGTGTTTTCCTAGAGAAAGAGTTTCTCACAAAGGGAACGAGTGGAAGGTCGGTGCGACTTGAAGAAGTTCAAGATGAGCCTGTCGGGGATGCTTCTACGAGTGATGCTATTGTAGCAGAACAAGTTGAGGAACCCGTGGCAATAGAAGCACCACAACCACGAAGGTCGACGAGGCTCCGCGAAGCGCGAGAGTTATTATTGTTAGACAATGATGAGCCTGCGACCTATGCAGAAGCGATGGTGGACCCAGACTCTGAGAAATGGCTGATTGCCATGAGATCCGAGATAGAGTCCATGGGAGACAATCAAGTTTGGAACTTGGTTGACCTGCCTGATGGTTTTAAAGCCATCGAGTGCAAGTGGATCTATAAGAAGAAGATTGATATGGATGGAAATGTTCACATCCATAAAGCTCGACTTGTTGCAAAAGGTTTTCGACAAGTTCAAGGAGTTGACTACGACGAGACTTTCTCGCCCGTAGCGATGCTTAAATCTATACGGATCATTCTAGCCATTGCTGCACATTTCGATTATGAGATATGGCAGATGGACGTCAAGACGGCTTTCTTAAATGGAATCCTTTCTGAGGACGTGTATATGATGCAGCCCGAAGGTTTTGTCGATCCAAACAATGTTGGAAAGGTATGCAAACTTCAAAAGTCTATTTATGGGCTGAAGCAAGCATCTCGGAGTTGGAACATTCGATTTGATGAAGTTGTAAAGGAGTTTGGCTTCACCAAAAACGAACAAGAACCTTGTGTGTATAAGAAAGAAAATGGGAAATCACTTGTGTTTCTAATCTTATATGTGGATGACATATTATTGATTGGAAATGACATTCCTATGCTCGAGTCTGTTAAGACCTCATTGAAAAATAGTTTTTCTATGAAGGACTTGGGAGAAGCGGCATATATTCTGGGTATCAAGATCTATAGAGATAGATCAAGGAGGCTAATTGGATTAAGCCAGAGTACGTACATTGACAAAGTGTTGAAACGGTTCAGCATGGAAGAGGCTAAGAAGGGGTTCTTGCCCATGTCTCACGGCATTAAACTCAGCAAGACTCAGTGTCCTTCGACCACTGATGAGCGAGAACGCATGAGTAGGGTTCCATATGCTTCGGCTATTGGATCCATCATGTATGCAATGACATGTACTCGCCCAGATGTTTCCTATGCTCTAAGTGTTACGAGCAGATACCAGGCTGATCCAGGTGAGATTCACTGGACAGCGGTAAAGAATATCCTTAAGTACTTGAGAAGGACTAAGGATATGTTCCTAGTTTATGGAGGTGAGGTTGAACTCAGTGTAAAGGGTTACACAGATGCGAGTTACCTTAATGACTCAGACGACTCGAAATCGCAATCAGGTTATGTGTTTGTCATGAATGGTGGTGCTGTGAGCTGGAAAAGTTCCAAGCAAGATACAGTGGCCTCCTCTTCAACAGAAGCTGAATATATTGCTGCCTCGGAGGCTGCAAAGGAAGCTGTTTGGATTAGGAATTTCCTGATCGCTCTTGGTGTGGTTTAGGGCTCGTCCAATCCCTTGGACGTTTATTGTGACAACAATGGTGCTATTGCATAAGCCAAAGAACCTAGACAGCACCAGAAGAACAAACATATTCGCATGCGCTACCATCTGATTCGTGAGTTCATTGATGAAGGTAGTGTCATGTTATGCAAAATACATATGGACTCAAATGTTGCTGATCCCTTGACTAAGCCACTCCCGCAGCCTGCGCATGAAGCGCACACAAGAGCAATAGGTATTAGATACTGTCTAGATTGACTCTAGTGCAAGTGGGAGACTGAAGGAAATATGCCCTAGAGGCAATCATAGAGATGATTGTATTTCATGTGTATCCATGAGTTATTATAATGTTCCTTGAATATCCATATACCAGGCAACTTGTATTGATTGGCAATTATGTGAATTGTTTGTGAAACTCTTTACTTGTATGGTTATCTAATAATTGTCCCTAGTCGGAGTTCATGCGAGGACACACGTGAATATTAGACTAGCACATCGATTGGTTAATGACTATGTTTCGCAAGTCATTGACATGGAGATGTCAAACCAATGATGTGGACACATGTTATGAACATGGGGTTGGACTGACCCAACATGAGACTAGCAATAATACTTGCAGCTCTCTCTACACATCGTGTACGTTTTGTCCTTAGACCTGAGATTGTCGCATTTACTTGAGATGTGGATCGACCTACTTTGGGGCTATCAAACACTACTCCGTAACTGGGTAGTTATAAAGGTAGCTTTCGGGTTTGTCCTGATACATGCTGCAAGGCATCGGTCAATCAAGATGGGATTTGCCCCTCTCTACTTGAGAGAGATATCTCTGGGCCCCTCGAGTGATCGGATCCAGAAATGCATGGCCGTGCTACATATGGTTAAGAGTTAACCTAGTAAAGGGATTCTGAATCACAGTATCGAGAAAGAGAGGTCAGCTTAGAGCTAGACCAAATATCGTGAGGCAAAGGGAAAGACATGTACTCAACCTTGTGATGGTTCGTCCGAATGATCTTTATATGCGTTTAGGAGTTGGCACATCTTGCTAGAGACCGCTACCAACTATTGACGGAGTAAGTGTACTCGCGTCATGTCTATACGTGTATGAACCTATAGGGTCACACACTTTAGGGGCTGGAAGCCTAATGAGGATTGGATCCGAATTAGACCAGGCTTAGGCTGCTAATGGGCTGCTAATGTAGAAGCCCACCAGGGATGCCTATATAAGAGGGAGTGAGGCGAGCTGAAAAAGGTGAGAGCATTCCACCCAGCCGCCACTCCTCTTCCGCCTGTGTTGCACGCGCAGACCTAGCAGTCTGGCGTGTGACGACTTCCACTCCGGACGTGTGGATACCTCGGAGGTGCTGCATCTGTAGCACTTGGACGAGCCGCGCAAAGGGGAGCTGCTCGTGGGACGAGGACGAGGAGGAGACGTAGAACATCTACACTGCCGCAACATGCTTCATCGAGTTCCGCACCTGCGCGTCTAGCGGTAATCCCGTGATCTATGACAATAGTATTCCTGGTTGACGCGGTAGAAATTTTTGATTTTACGCTAGTGTAGCCTACCCGTTACCCTTCAGGCTGAACGTCAAGTGCAAGAGGACATCAAGTACAATAGGCCCAAGATATATTTCACCTACAAGAAAGCTTCAACCGCTACACCAACAACATTCAATGGAAGCTCATCAAGTACCTCCAAGCCTTCCTTCAAGCCCTCACTTCCTGAAGGAAAATTGCCCCCAAGTGACAAGCAAGCAAAGAGTGATACACCTTTCAACGGTGAATGCTACAAGTGTGGAGGTAAAGGACACAAGTCGGCCGAATGTGGAAACAAGAAAGTCTTGTTCATCCATGACAATGGTGATGAAGAGTACTTGAGTGAAGATGAGTTTGATGCCCGTGTCAAGGAAGCAATGGCAAGGCAACGAGTGGAAGATGATCAAGAACTCCTCATGTGTGAACATGACACAAGTCCATCGCTTGTCGTCACAAGGATCTTGACCACTCAAGCACAAGAGCATGAAGACCAACACTCCAATATCTTCCAAACACGAGCCGGCATCAATGGCTAATCTATCAAGGTGATCATTGACGGAGGGAGTTGCCACAACCTAGCTAGCACCGAGTTGTGTGAGAAGCTCAACCTCACCCTCCATCCGCACAAGCACCCCTACCACGTGCAATGGCTAAGTGACCAAGGGTCCGTGAAGATCAAGCATACCGTATCGGTCTCCTTCGCCATTGGTCCTTACAAAGATACGGTGGAGTGTGATGTGGTTCCTATGACAGTTTGCCATATGCTTCTTGGTCGACCATGGCAATTTGACAAGGCTGCTCAACATGATGGTCGCACCAATGTATACACCTTCAAATGGCTCAACAAAACATGTGTTTTGCAACCGATGACTCCTAGCCAAATAATTGTGGACAATGCAAAGGCTTTAGCGAGGACGCAAAGAACAACACCTACTTGTGAGAAGAGCGGTGAGAGAGAGAACCACCTCATAGTGAGTGAGAGCCACAAGCCAAATTCGAGTGGAAAAACTAAGAGTGTTCTCCTTGCCACCAAAAGTGAGATGAGAGATGTTCGGAACAACCCATCCATCTTGCACTATGTCCTCCTTTGCAAGGGACTACCGCAAGGAACTAATGAATTAACCAATGTTCCTCCATCTTTGATGAATGTTTTGCAGGAATTCAAGGATGTGTTCCCCGAAGAGCTTCCACATGGACTACCTCCTGTTCGCGGCATCGAACATCGCATTAACCTCATCCCCGGTGCACCACTTCCCAACCACGCCCCTTACAGCACGAACCCGGAGGAGACAAAGGAGATTGAACGTCAAATCAACCAACTCGTCTCCAAAGGTTTGATCCAAGTTAGCACTAGTCCAAGTGTTGTACCCGTGATTCTTGTCCCAAAGACGGATGAAACATTACGGTTATGCACGGACTGCCATCCTATCATTGCTATCACCGTGCGTTATCGACATCCCATACTACGTCTCGATGACATGCTTGATAAGTTGTCTGGAGCCACTATTTTTTTCGAAAATTGATCTTTGTAGTGGTTACCATCAAATACGCATGGCTGAAGGTGATGAGTGGAAAACCGCCTTCAAGACCAAACTTGGTCTCTATGAATGGTTGGTTATGCCCTTTGGTTTATCTAATGCCCCATCCACCTTCATGCGCCTCATGAATCATATTTTGCGTCCTCTCATTGGAAAAGTGTTGTTGTCTATTTCGATGATATTCTTGTTTATAGCAAATCACTTGAGGACCATATAACACATGTCAAGGAAGTTTTGCAAATCCTTCGACATGAAAAGCTTTATGCTAATCTTCCCAAGTGCACTTTTGCTAAAGACAAGTTGATTTTTTTTGGATTTGTCGTTTCTTCGAAAGGAATTGAAGTTGATGTTTCCAAGGTAAAGGACATACGAGATTGGCCCATCCTAACAAATGTGAGTGAACTCCGAAGTTTTCATGGGTTGGACGGTTTCTATCATCGCTTTGTGAAAGACTTTTCAACCATTTCTTGTCCCCTTAATGAATTGACCAAAAAGAATGTCACCTTCGTGTGGGGCAAAGCACAACAAAAAGCTTTTGATGAACTTAAAAAGAGGCTCACCGAAGCACCTTTTCTTGCTTTACCGGATTTCACAAAAACTTTTGAGATTGAGTGTGATGCTAGTGGTATTGGCATTGGAGGAGTCCTTATGCAAAACGGACGACCTATAGCCTACGATTGCGAAAAACTCGATGGTGTTCGCCTCAATTATCCAATTTATGACAAAGAGCTTTTTGCCTTAGTTCGTGTCCTTCAAGTTTGGCAACACTACCTTTGGCCCAAATAATTTATCATACATTCTGACCACGAGTCGTTGAAATATCTCAAACGCCAAGCTAACTTGAGCAAGAGACACGCTAAGTGGGTTGAGGTCATGGAGTGTTTTCCGTACATTGTCAAGCATAAGAAGGGCAAAGATAATGTAGTTGCGGATGCATTGTCTCCCAAACACTCAAGCCTTCTTATGAGACTTGAAATCAACATGTTGGGTCTTGAGGAAATAAAATCTTTGTATACTTCCGACCCGTTCTTTGAATCAATTTTCGCAAAGTGCTCCAATGACAAAGGAGTTGATGATTTCTATTTGCATAAGGGCTTTCATCTAAACAAAACAAGCTACGCATCCCGAAGTCGTCGCTTGAACTTTTGCTTCTCCAAGAATCTCATGGTGGAGGCCTCATGGGTCACTTTGGCCGTGACAAGACATTGGACATGCTCTCCAATCACTACTTTTGGCCCAAGATCAAGCGTGACGTGGAGCGCTACGTTCAACGATGCACACCATGTGTTCAAGCTAAGTCGCAAGCTAATCCCTATGGTCTTTATATGCCATTGCCTATTCCTCATACACCTTGGTCTGACATTAGCATGGATTTCGTGTTAGGATTGCCTAGATCTAAGCATGGTCATGATTCTATATTTGTTGTTGTGGATCGTTTTTCCAAAATGGCACACTTCATACCGTGCCATAAGACCGACGATGCTTCACATGTTGCAAATCTGTTTTTCAGGGAAATCGTCCGTCTTCACGGTGTGCCAAGGATAATCATCTCCGACCGCGACGTCAAATTCATGAGATACTTATGGAAGACCCTCATGGCCAAGCTCGGCGTCAAGCTACTCTTCTCATCTGCATCGCATCCCCAAACTGATGGCCAAACTGAAGTTGTCAACCGAAGCCTCGGAACTCTCCGACGTGTGTTGATCAAGAAAAACTTGAAGGATTGGGAGGAATGCATTCCACACGCCGAGTTTGCCTACAACTGAGCAAAGCACTCAACAACCAAGATGAGTCCATTCATGATCGTCTATGGTTTCGATCCCCTCACCGCGGTCGACATCCTACCACTACCTCTCCATGAGCGCACAAACATGGACGTCGAGAAGCGCGCACATGCTATGAAGAAGCTTCATGAAGAAACAAGAGATACTATCGAACAACAAGTCCTTCGCCAAGCTTCAAGGTTAAACAAGGACAAGAAGGAGATGATCTTTGAAGAAGGTGACCTTGTGTGGATACACCTAAGCAAGGACCGCTTCCCCAAGGAACGTGACTCCAAGCTCAAGCCAAGGGGAGATGGTCCCTTCAAGGTCCTCAAAAGAATCAACAACAACACCTACATCATCGACATCCCGACCTCCAAGTACCTTGTAAGCAATACATTCAATGTCAAGGATCTATCACCCTACCATGGAGCTGTTCAAGATGATATCCATGAAGAGTCAGGGACGACTCCTTCCCAAGGGGGGAGCTGATGCAACCCGTCCTACTGACACTTCTACATCTACACCAACAAGTCCCCCAAGTGGACCCATGACTCGTGCCCGAGGCAAACTCCTCCAAGCTAAGGTGAACTCGCTCCTCTCCTCGTGCCGATTTGATACCTCCTTGGATGGCGTGCTACTTCATACCACTACTTTGTGCGTCATCAGGTACGAGCCCCCGCCGCGTCGACCCATGAGCCCTGAAGCTGCACCTGTCCTGAAGCTGCCAGGGTCGGAGTGTCCGCCCGGATCTAGCCGGAGTGTCCCGCGAGACTAAGCCGGAGTGTCTGGCCTACCCTAGCCCCGTCTAGACTCGGACATTCTGTGTGCCAGTTCAGACACTGCCCGGAGTGTCCGACCACCCCGGAATGTCTGGTCGTTCCTGTTGAGGGCAAACCTCTAGGGTGGCCCGATCTTTCACGATTCCCTTTCAAATCGAGGGTGGAGTTCGGGGGAAGGAGGGAAGGATGAACACGACGAACACATGCACGAAGAACGAGTTGAACAAACACACGCAAAACCACGATAAACACCAATAGCTCACGTCGGCGGTGACCGGTCTGGCGGAATCCCTAGGATCGGCGTCGGGCGGAGGACTCTCTCTCGAACCGACACGGCGAGATGGGAGACTCGGTGAGATCTTGACGTCTAGGCAAAGGGACACCGATGCCTAGGCCTTGTACAACGCGGAGGCACAATGCAAACTCCACGAGGTTTGGGGATATTGGTGCTCCTTAGTCAAGGAGCATGAGGCAAGAATTAGATAGATCCACAAAGGGGTTTCCACTAATTCCAATATCAAGCCTAGGGTTTACAATGGAGGTGGGGGTCTATATATAGGCCAACCACAAGTTCAGGGGTAATTCAGGCATTAAAGTAGAGTTCTGGGCGAAGTAGAGGGGTACATGGGCCATAGGGCCCAGCTTGGCACGCAGGCCCATCTTCAGGGCGGACAGTCCGGGTCGAGTGGGCCGGACAGTCCGGGGGGGGGGGGCGGACACTCCGGGTAGTGTCTGAACTGGCACACAGAATGTCCGTGCCAGGTTCGGGCTCGGGCAGGCCGGACACTCCGGCTGAGTCGCGTCGGACACTCCGGCTTTGGTAGCTTCAGCTCAGGTGTAGCTTCAGGGCTTGTGGGTCGACGCGGCGGGGGCTCGTACCTAATGATGCACAAAGTAGTGGTATGAAGTAGCACGCCATCCAAGGAGGTATCAAATTGGCACGAAGAGAGGAGCGAGTTCACCTTAGCTTGGAGGAGTTTGGCTCAGGCACGAGTCATGGGTCCACTTGGGGGACTTGTTGTTGTAGATGTAGAAGCGTCCGTAGGACGGGCTACATTAGCTCCCCCCCTTGGGAAAGAGTCGTCCTCGACTCTTCATGGATATCATCTTGAACATCTCCATGGTAGGGTGAGAGATCCTTGACATTGAATGTATTGCTTGCAAGGTACTTGGAGGTCGGTATGTCGATGATGTAGGCGTTGTTGTTGGTTCGTTTGAGGACCTTGAAGGGACCATCTCCTCTTGGCTTGAGCTTGGAGTCACGTTCCTTGGGGAAGCGGTCCTTGCTTAGGTGTATCCACACAAGGTCACCTTCTTCAAATATCATCTCCTTCTTGTCCTTCTTTAACCTTGAAGCTTGGCGAAGGACTTGTTGTTCGATAGTAGCTCTTGTTTCTTCATGAAGCGTCTTCATAGCTTGTGCGCGCTTCTCGACGTCCATGTTCATGCGCTCATGGAGAGGTAGTGGTAGGATGTCGAGCGCGGTGAGGGGCTCGAAACCATAGATGATCATGAATGGACTCATCTTGGTTGTTGAGTGCTTGGCTCGATTGTAGGCGAACTCGGCGTGTGGAATGCATTCCTCCCAATCCTTCAGGTTTTTCTTGATCAATACGGGAAGGAGAGTTCCGAGGCTTCTGTTGACAACTTCGGTTTGGCCATCAGTTTGAGGATGTGATGCGGATGAGAAGAGGAGCTTGACGCCGAGCTTGGCCAAGAGGGTCTTCCACAAGTAGCTCATGAATTTGACGTCGCGGTCGGAGACGATTGATCTTGGCACACCGTGAAGACGGACGATTTCCCTGAAAACAGATTTGCAACATGTGAAGCATCGTCGTTCTTATGGCACGGTATGAAGTGTGCCATTTTGGAAAAACGATCCACAACAACAAATATAGAATCATGACCATGCGTATATCTAGGCAATCCTAACACGAAATCCATGCTAATGTCGGACCAAGGTGTATGAGGAATAGGCAATGGCATATAAAGACCATAGGGATTAGCTTGCGACTTAGCTTGAACACATGTCGTGCATCGTTGAACGTAGCGCTCCACATCACGCTTCATCTTGGGCCAAAAGTAGTGATTGGAGAGCATGTCCAATGTCTTGTCGCGACCAAAGTGACCCATAAGGCCTCCACCATGAGATTCTTGGAGAACAAAAAGTTGAAGCGACGACTTCGGGATGCATAGCTTGTTTTGTTTAAATAGAAAGCCCTTATGCAAATAGAAATCATCAACTCCTTTGTCATTGGAGCACTTTGCGAAAATTGGTTCAAAGAACGGATCGGAAGCATACATCGATTTTATTACCTCAAGACCCAACACGTTGATTTCAAGTCTCGTAAGAAGGCTTGTATGTTTGCGAGACAATGCGTCCGCAACTACATTATCTTTGCCCTTCTTATACTTGACAATGTCCGGAAAAGACTCCATGAACTCAACCCACTTAGCGTGTCTCTTGCTCAAGTTAGCTTGGCCTTTGAGATATTTCAACGACTCGTGGTCGGAATGTATGATAAATTCCTTGGGCCCAAGGTAGTGTTGCCAAACTTGAAGGACACGAACTAAGGCAAAAAGCTCTTTGTCATAAATCGGATAGTTAAGGCGAGCACCATCAAGTTTCTCGCTATGGTAGGCTATAGGACGTCCGTTTTGCATAAGGACTCCTCCAATGCCAATACCACTAGCATCACACTCTATCTCAAAAGTTTTTGTGAAATCCGGTAAAGCAAGAAGAGGTGCTTCAGTGAGCCTCTTTTTAAGTTCATCAAAAGCTTTTTGTTGTGCTTTGCCCCACACGAAGGTGACATTCTTTTTGGTCAATTCATTAAGGGGACAAGCAATGGTTGAAAAGTCTTTCACAAAGCGACGATAGAAACCAGCCAACCCATGAAAACTTCGGAGTTCACTCACATTTGTTGGTATGGGCCAATCTCGTATGTCCTTTACCTTGGAAACATCAACTTCAATTCCCTTTGAAGAAACGACAAATCCAAGAAAAATCAACTTGTCTTTAGCAAAGGTGCACTTGGGAAGATTAGCATAAAGCTTTTCATGTCGACGGATTTGCAAAACTTCCTTGACATGTGTTACATGGTCCTCAAGTGATTTGCTATAAACAAGAATATCACTGAAATAGACAACAACACTTTTTCCAATGAGAGAATGCAAGATGTGATTTATAAGGCGCATGAAAGTGGATGGGGCATTTGATAAACCAAAGGGCATAACCAACCATTCATAGAGACCAAGTTTGGTCTTGAAGGCGGTTTTCCACTCATCACCTTCAGCCATGCGTATTTGATGGTAACCACTACAAAGATCAATTTTCAAAAAAATAGTGGCTCCACACAACTCATCAAGCATGTCATCGAGATGTGGTATGGGATGTCGATAACGCACGGTGATAGCACTGATTGGACGGTAGTCCATGCATAACCATAACATATCATCTGTCTTTGGAACAAGAATCACGGGTACGACAATTGGACTAGTGCTAACTTGGATCAAACCTTTGGAGACGAGTTGGTTGATTTGACGTTCGATCTCCTTCGTCTCCTCCGGGTTCGTGCGGTAAGCGGCGTGGTTGGGAAGTGGTGCACCAGGGATGAGGTCAATTCGATGTTCGATGCTGTGAAGAGGAGGTAGTCCATGTGGTAGCTCTTCGGGGAACACATCTTTGAATTCCTGCAAAATATTCATCAAAGATGGAGGAACATTGGTTAATTCATTAGTTCCTTGTGCTAGTCCCTTGCAAAGGAGGACATAGTCCAAGATGGATGGGTTTTTCCGAACGTCTCTCATCTCACTTTTGGTGGCAAGGAGAACACTCTTAGTTTTTCCACTCGAATTTGGCTTGTGGCTCTCACTCACTTTGAGGTGGTTCTCTCTCACCGCTCTTCTCACAAGTAGGTGTTGTGCTTTGCACCCTCGCTAAAGCCTTTGCATTGTCCGCAATTATTTGGCTAGGAGTCATCGGTTGCAAAACACATGTTTTGTTGAGCCATTTGAAGGTGTATATATTGGTGCGACCATCATGTTGAGCAGCCTTGTCAAATTGCCATGGTCGACCAAGAAGCATGTGGCAAACTATCATAGGAACCACATCACACTCCACCGTATCTTTGTAAGGACCAATGGCGAAGGAGACCGATACGGTATGCTTGATTTTCACGAACCCTTGGTCACTTAGCCATTGCACGTGGTAGGGGTGCTTGTGTGGATGGAGGGTGAGGTTGAGCTTCTCACACAATTTGGTGCTAGCAAGGTTGGGACAACTCCCTCCGTCAATGATCACCTTGGTAGATTTGCCATTGATGCCGGCTCGTGTTTGGAAGATATTGGAGCATTGGTCTTCATGCTCTTGTGCTTGAGTGGTCAATATCCTTGTGACGATAATCGATGGACTTGCGTCATGCTCACACATGAGGAGTTCTTGATCATCTTCCACTCGTTACCTTGCCATTGCTTCCTTGACACGGGCATCAAACTCATCTTCACTCAAGTACTCTTCATCACCATTGTCATGGATGAACAAGACTTTCTTGTTTCCACATTCGGCCGACTTGTGTCCTTTACCTCCACACTTGTAGCATTCACCATTGAAAGGTGTATCACTCTTTGCTTGCTTGCCACTTGGGGGCAGTTTTCCTTGAGGAAGTGTGGGCTTGAAGGAAGGCTTGGAGGTACTTGAGGAGCTACCATTGAAAGTTGTTGGTGTAGCGGTTGAAGCTTGCTTGTTGGTGAAGTACGTCTTAGGATTGTTGTACTTGATATCCTCTTGCACTTGACGTTCAGCCTTTGTTGCGATGTGCACAAGCTCAACCATGTTGTTGTAGGTTTGGAACTCGACGATGCGCTTGATTGGGTGATTCAAGCCAATAAGGAAACGTGCCATTGTTTGCTCCATGCGCTCAGCAATGTTTGCGTGAATCAAGTTGAGTTCCATTTCCTTGAAGTATTCTTCCATGGTCTTTGTCCCTTGACGAAGAGCTTGAAGGTTGTTGAAGAGGTCACGCGTGTAGTGCGCGGGGACAAACCGGGATCTCATGTGAGCCTTCATGTCATGCCAAGTTGTGATTGGCGGCTCTTGTCTTGCATCACGAGCAACTTGAACTTGTTCCCACCAAAGGTTGGCGTAATCATCAAACTCTAGCGAAGCCATGGCGACCATCTTCTCGTTGCTATAGTTGTGCATGTGGAAGATCTTGTCGACTTTGAGTGCCCACGAGAGGTATTATTCGGGGTCATTGGATCCGATGAACTTGGGCATCATGAACTTGAGCTTGCCAAAAGTTTCTTCATCGTTGCGGTCATTGCGACGAGCTTGGTGACCTTGTTGATGATCTTGTAGTTGGGGAGGTGGAACTTGGTTCTCGCATCCTTGTTGCGGAGCTTGCTCTTGATATTGTTGTTGAGGAGGAGCTTGCTCTTGCCCTTGGGGCGGTTGTTTACGTGGTTGAGGTACTTGGGCCTCATGGTGGAAAAGGTGTTGAGCATCTTGATGCGGTTGATGACGAAGAGGAGGCTTATTCCTCGGTTGGTGATGTTGGTTAGGCACATGGGCCTCACGGCGAAGAACATGGTCATGAGCCTCTTGACGTGGTGGGCGTCACTCAACTTGTATCACTTGACGCTCCAAGTTTTGTTGATGTGGAGGAGGCACCGCGTGATGACCATGGTGTCGTTGTTGACGTTCATGACGTTGATGACGAAGAGGATGATCTTGGAGAGCTTCACATCGATGACGAGCTTGATTCTCCAAGTTGGAATCATCACTTGTTGTGTCAAGTATGTGTCGCGGTCGATGGTGGTAGAATTGCGGTTGTACTTGCGGTTGCGCTTGCGGTTCCTCTTGTGGTTGCTCTTGTCGGATCACTAGTGCCCTTGTGTGATGACGGTGTGCTTCTTGCCTTGCTCGTGGCCTTGAAGAGATGTCACCATCATAGCTTGATGTTGCGGCGTGCCGTGGGGAAGGTACATAGTTCGAAGAGGTTCCATCTTCAACCACGGGGGCATCATTGCGTCTTGGAGCACTTTGATGTAGATATTGTGGAAGAGGTGCATGACGATGCGAAGAACTTGCCGAGCTTGATGCGCGTGAACGTGGTCTTGCCATGCCGTCGATGAGGCGTCGAAGATTGTTATTTGTTTCGGCGACAGAGCATTGGAGCGCTTCATTTTGGTGGCCGAAGTTGTGATGCATTGCATGCATTTGCCTTTTGAGGCCATTGAAGCGGTTGTCGATGTTCTTGAACTCGGCTTGCGTCTCGCCAAATTGTTCATCTTGTCGCGTCTCAAGTGCTTGGCAACGTTCACGGAACTCTTGTCGAACGATGAAGTGACTTGCGCGCGTCATGTACGGACCTTGATCTTCTTCTTGGGTAGGTGGTTGGCTCATCTCACCGTGCCTATCCATCATGCAAAACACACGAGTATTGTATATGGAAGTGGAATATGGTGGTGTTAGCCTTGTAC
Organism: Avena eriantha; assembly: GCA_910589775.1. Lineage (NCBI taxonomy): Eukaryota > Viridiplantae > Streptophyta > Magnoliopsida > Poales > Poaceae > Avena > Avena eriantha. The sequence goes on from OU342744.1 coordinate 367,583,360, forward strand.
CTCACCTTGGGGATTGCACCAAACTAGAAACCACAAGTTAGAGCTATAAGCATGCAAAGTGGAAATGCAAAGAAAACTCACACTAAATAAAGAACTAACTCTCAAAAGCTTGTTGGTGGTAGGTTAGGATTGTGGAAAGCCAAAGAACTAACCAAAAGAAAAGGGATAGTCAAAAGTGGGTAAAATCCAACAAAACTCAAGTCAAAGGCGAAGGTCAACAACTCGAAGGGTGACGGGGACCTACGACTATATACACACACGTGGAGAAAGTTGGGATTGACACGACTATGAAAATGAGCAAACAAAATGTCCTAACGAAGACTAAGCTCGTTGTCATGCCAATGCAAGGAGAGACCGTGGCTCGTTTGCAAAGATTAAAAGTGAGCAACGGATTTGTGCACTTGCCTTGGGCGCTCTTCTTTCTCTCTTGCTTACAAGCTTTGAGACTCTCTTTTGCAAGGGGAGACTATTTTTCTTTTGCTTTTTCTTTGTATATTTTTCCTTTTTTTGCTCTCCCTTGATGCTACCTAGTCACACTAGATATTGCTCTTGCACTCTCACTATCCAAGGACAAATGCACAATGCTCAAGCAAACACAAGATGAGCCACTCTCATGGGATAGGTACACACAAAGGAAGATGGGTTAACAAGGTGACGCAAGTTATACCTTCTTTGATGATGAACATGGCGTCGGTTGTGTGGGATGATATTCGTGGTCCATGGTGTCGATGAGCGCGGAAGTTGGTGATGTGGAAGCTTGCTGGTAGTTGCTGACACGCACACGGGACACGAGCAAACAAAGGAGATTAGCCAATGCAAAAAATGAGGCAAAACTGTCAAAACTGGAGTTACAGCCGGACACTCCGGTCTGGCCGGACACTCCGGTCTGGTTCGGCCGGACACTCCGGTCGGTACGAGCCGGACACTCCGGTCGGTACGAGCCAGACACTCCGGCGCGGGTTTCCTGCTCGTGTTCTTGAGCGGAAATCCTCGCCTTCGGGCCTCAAATCCGCGAAAAACTGGCCAAATCGGGCTGGGGAAACGCAGGATAAAGCTGGTCCAACTCCTTAGACAAGGTTTGGTCGGATCAAAACTACAAATAACACTCCAAATCAAGAGATTGATCCAAAGGCAAATATGGGCTGTTTTTTGTGGGGATTTTCGAATTTTTGGTGGAGAGAAGAAAAATTTGTGGGGGAAATCGTGAGCAACGAAGCTCTTGATACCAATATGCTGAGGGCAAACCTCTAGGGTGGCCCGATCTTTCACGATTCCCTTTCAAATCGAGGGTGGAGTGCGGGGGAAGGAGGGAAGGATGAACACGACGAACACACGCACGAAGAACGTGATGAACACACACACGCAAAACCATGATAAACACCAATAGCTCACGCCAGCGGTGACTGGTCCGGTGCAATCCCTAGGATCGGCGTTGGGCGGAGGACTCTCTCTCCAACTGACATGGCGAGATGGGAGACTCGGTGAGATCTTGACGTCTAGGCAAAGGAACACCGATGCCTAGGCCTTGTACAACGCGGAGGCACAATGCAAACTCCACGAGGTTTGGGGATATTGGTGCTCCTTAGTCAAGGAGCATGAGGCAAGAATTAGATAGATCCACAAAGGGGTTTCCACTAATTCCAATATCAAGCCTAGGGTTTACAATGGAGGTGGGGGTCTATATATAGGCCAAACACAAGTTTAGGGGTAATTCAGGCATTAAAGTAGAGTTCTGGGCAAAGTAGAGGGGTACATGGGCCATAGGGCCCAGCTTGGCTCGCAGGCCCATCTTCAGGCCAGATAGTGCGGGTCGAGTGGGTCGGACAGTCCGGGGGGGCCGGACACTCCGGGCAGTGTCTGGGCAGTGTCTGAACTGGCACACAGAATGTCCGCGCCAGGTTTGGGCTCGGGCAGGCCTGACACTCCGGCTGAGTCGCGCCGGACACTCCGGCTTTGGCAGCTTCAGCTCAGGTGCAGCTTTAGGGCTCGTGGGTCGACGCGGCGGGGGCTCGTACCTGATGATGCACAAAGTAGTGGTATGAAGTAGCACGCCATCCAAGGAGGTATCAAATTGGCACGAAGAGAGGAGCGAGTTCACCTTAGCTTGGAGGAGTTTGGCTCAGGCACGCGTCATGGGTCCACTTGGGGGACTTGTTGTTGTAGATGTAGAAGCGTCCGTAGGACGGGCTGCATCAGTTCCGACCTGGACAGTCCGGCCCAACTGATTGGCCTGCGAGCCTAGTTGGGCCCTATGGCCCATGTACCCCTCTACTTCGCCCAGAACTCTACTTTAATGCCTGAATTACCCCTGAACTTGTGGTTGGCCTATATATAGACCCCCACCTCCATTGTAAACCCTAGGCATGATATTGGAATTAGTGGAAACCCCTTTGTGGATCTATCTAATTCTTACCTCATGCTCCTTGACTAAGGAGCACCAATATCCCCAAACCTCGTTGGAGTTTGCATCGTGCCTCCGCGTTGGACAAGGCCTAGGCATCGGTGTCCCTTTGCCTAGACGTCAAGATCTCACCGAGTCTCCCATCTCGCCATGCCGGTTCGAGAGAGTCCTCCGCCTGATGCCGATCCTAGGGATTGCGCCGGACCGGTCACCGTCGGCGTGAGCTATTGGTGTTTATCGTGGTTTTGCGTGTGTGTGTTCATTGCTTTCTTCGTGCGTGTGTTCGTCGTGTTCAAACTTCCCTCCTTCCCCCGCACTCCACCCTCGATTTGAAACGGAATCGTGAAAGATCGGGCCACCCTAGAGGTTTGCCCTCAACACTCTCCAAGGTGTTCTTCCCTCTCTGCTTGGGATCGAGGGAGCATGTTGACCGATCTTTCCTTGCGAGGATTCTATCGGACCGGTGGCTGCTGACGGGAGCAATCAGGCATGTATTGTGTGAGTTTTGCATGTGTCATTGTGTTCTTCGCGACGTGTGCGTCCGCTTTCGCTACCTTCTCCCTTCCTCTCGCTTTCCCATTGATTTTACCACGAGATCCGTGGAGATCGGGCCACCCACGGGGTTACCCCTTAACAAGCAAAAAGACCCAACATGAGACAACTAATGGACATTATAGAATTTGAATTTCTCATGAGTATGTCATACCACATAGAGACTAGATAAACTTGCAATATCAATACTAAGTGGTATTACTCGTGTACACACATTTTTTAGGCTTGTGAGGTTCCCTAAGGACATCACACTCCCCCAAAATGGGATAGTCCATTTATTTATCACACGAGCCAGCTAAGATGTAAATAAGATGCAATAGGATCAAACAAAAAACACGCATACATGGTGTGCAAGACCACATACACAAACCTAATTTCTCAAGTTAAGAAAGTAGGAAGAACAAAATACACAAACACATGCAAGGTACAAAACCAACACATGCACAAAGGGTGAGTAACTTTCAATGAAAATGAGTTGAGAACATGTTACCGCAAAGAGGAATAATGGATATATGATAGATATATGATAATATAAATGACTTGTCTTGAGAGAATATAATTGATGAAGTTTCCTTAATTCTTCATGATGCATCCAAGTCTCCAATACCCTCCAGCAACACATATTGATCAAGTTTTAGCTTGTTGGTCCCCAACCAAGTTGGTTCTGAAGAAGTTAGTCACAATAGGCTTGGCAACCCAAATGGTTCTTTTATTGACACCACATTGGGCACCAACATATTTGGCAAACACTTTGCCAACCTCATCCTTACGAAGAGAACAAACATCATTAATCATAATAAGGTTGGATGAGGAGTTACCAATAGTGCATGAAGAAGAGAGGTGACCTTTCTCATGACTTATGTAGCAAGTTCTTTTCTTCCCTTTCTTCACACTTGATTTCTCCACCATGGGAGTATTATCTTGATTCTTCTTGGAAAGTGGCCTTTCTTCAACTTGAGGTAGACCATGACTTTGAACTTGAGGCCTCTTTCCTTTTTGCTTCTCATTAAGAGTCTTATTCTTCAATTGATGAGGACATCCCTACAATTACACCTACCCCAATGACTACTGAAGATGCTCAAACTGTTGCAAGAAAGGATCGGTCCAATGAGATTAGAATTGGACACATTACAAGAGCTCGTGCTAAGCTACTTGAGCAACAGGTGAATTCACTCCTAAATGAATCTGATGTTTTTTCTAATGAGAATTTTATACTGCCTAAGTCTATGCATTTATGTATGCTCAGGTTCACTAAGGAGACAAGCATGGCACGAGAAGAAGAAGGATTGTGTCAAGAGGAGCCATACGTGATGATCACCCATCAAGGCGCGAGGGAGGAGAGGGAGGCAGACGTAATACAAGCAAGGGAGATCATCGAAGAGAAGGAACGTTCAATTGGGACAGACAGAAGTTCTGAAATTGAAACAAACGTGGATTCCTCATACGAACTCCAAATCAAGAAAATAAGCATTTGTTGGATAGATAATTACAAGATCTTTCCAATGAGTACTTCCACGTCTAAAATCCCTCGGATAATCTAGCCCCCACACCCCGGATAATCCGGCCCTGCTTTGGAGATTCTGCAAAGGACTTCGGCGTGACATTCTGTCCCGGGGCGGATATTTGACCAGACTTTTCCCCCAGAAAATCCGGCCCACTTAGAGCAAATAATCAGGCCCTAAAAGTTTCCATCAGATCCGGACGGATCTGACTGTATAAGACACATTTCTGTTTCATGTTTTTCGGACGTTTCGGTGGCCATATAAGCTTGGGAACACCCTCTAGTTTAGGTTAGACCACGTTAAAATATTTTGGAGTATGTTCTTTCATAGAACCTCTGGAATTACGCTGTGTTCGAATTCTACAACTATAATTGAGTGTGATCTGTTGTTCCATTGGGAATTAGTAGATTGCATACTACCGTTCATGGTCACGGCTGCGTGCGCAAGAGTGTGGCGTTGTGAATATCCTACAAGGTTCGAGAGCTGTTGCATTGGGATCAGGAATCGAGCGGGAGAGATCATAGCTACGCACTAGTTATCTATCATCCACCATCATCACCGCCATCCGCTTACTGAGAAGATCGAGCCACCCCATATCATCAATGGGCAAGATCTAACATGGTGCCCTTCAATTTTGCTCTTGAAGCAAACAATCTTGGAATTTTTTTGACTTGTTCTTGGCCCTTCTTCTTATTGCTCTTGAACTTATTCTTGTTAGTGGACTTGTTCTTGACATTGGATTTGAATGCAAGCCCGCTCTTGTAATTGGGGAATTTTTGCACACTCAAGATATTGTTGAGTGTGGCCCTCCCTTCATGACCCTTTTTCAAGTCTCGCTTCTGATATGGGGTGGCCCGATCTTCTCAGCAAGCTCTTGTCGATGGTGATGGTGGATGATAGATAACTAGTGCGTAGCTATGATCTCTCCCGCTTGATCCCTGATGCCAATGCAACAGCTCTCGAACCTTATAGGATATTCACAACACCACACTGTTGCGCATGCAGCCGTGACCACGAACAGTAGTATGCAATCTAGTAATTCCCAATGGAACAAAAGATCACACTCAATTACAGTTCTAGAATTCGAACACATGGTAATTCTCGAGGTTCTATGAAAGAAACAACTCCAAAATATTTTAACATGGTCTAACCCTAACTTGTGACGGCTACGGAGGTTTATATGAGGGCTGGGGCGGCCTCCCCTCTAAACGGGCCTAAAACAGCCATATCTTGGCCCAAACTGACTCGGTTCGACTCAAACTGATACATATCGACCCACATATGGGTTCGGCCTTATTGGCACGCAGTCCAAACATTATGGAACACCTCAAACATGTAATTCTTGGTGCGCCATCTCTCTCTCTTGCTCATATGTGATTTCCTCATTTCCTCCTAGTGCGCATGCCTCCCGCTCCTCCCTCGCGCACTTATTGATTATTGGAAATCAGCGCTTGTCCTTCTTGCTGCAACTCTCCTCCTCCTCGCGCAACGCTTGTGTTATCAATAAACATGATCATACAAAGATGCATAGACTTAGGTAGTATAAAGTTCTCATTAAGTAAAACATCAGGTTCAATTAAGAGTGAATTCACCCGTTGCTCAATCAGCTTTGCACGAGCTCTTGTAATGGGTCCAATCCTGATTTCATTCGACTTGTTCTTTGCAGCAACATCTTCATTGTGAATAGGAGTAGGAGATAGTGGAATAGTATGGATGTCCTCATCATCTCCCCCCCTTCAAAAGGCGTCGACCTCAATGATCCAAGGTCTTCTCCAGCATATGGTGACAAATCAGCAACGTTGAAGCTGTTGCTAGCACCACGAAACTCCTCAAGAGGTATATCAACTGAGTAGGCATTATCATTAATTTTGGCTAGCACTTTGTAAGGACCAGCACCACGTGACTTCAACTTGGACTTGTGAAGTAGTGGAAATCTGTCCTTGCGTAGATGCACCCAAACCATATCTCCAGGCTCGAACAACACTTCTTTTCGTGCTTGATTCCTTGCAGCAGCAATGTTCTTGCCTTTCTTCTCAATAGCCTCTCGAGTCTTCTCATGTATTTTCTTCACATAATCAGCACGTTTTGATGCCTCCTTATCAACTCTCTCATGTAATGGCAGAGGCAACATATCAAGTGGCGTCAATGGCTTGAAGTCATACACCACCTCAAAAGGACAAATATGAGTAGTTGAATGCACAACCCTGTTGTAAGCAAACTCAACATGTGGCAAACACTCTTCCCACTCCCGCAGATTCTTTTTAATCAAGGTCCTTAGCAGCTGTGATAATGTTCTATTCACCACCTCCGTTTGACCATCTGTTTGGGGGTGACATGTTATAACACCCTCGCCTGATAAGGCTGAGTTCCTGTGTATAGTGCTAATCCCTGGATCGGTTCACTAGCACAGACAGTACAAAATGATACCAAATATAACCGTGCATCATGAATATAACGAATATGATCCAGAATTTACATTATATTACATAATGCATAGCTCAAATAGTTCAATAGCATACGGAAGCATAAACAGATAGTAGGCTCCATCTTCAATTATGCCATAGGCGAACAACTGTTGAGTGGAGTATCGCGACCTATTCGATCACTCAGAATCGGTATAACCTGCGACATAAAATGTAGCAGCCTCGAAGGGTCAATACTTGGAATGTACAGCAAGTAGGGCTAAATAAGGAGACAATGCACCTAGCTTCTACATGCTTATTTGGCTGGTGGAGCTTTGGCTAGCTTGCAATTTTAAAAACCTTTGCTCTACTTTCATAAACCAATTTGATTCACAGCAACCCATTAAGTTCACCCATCAAGTTTTAGTAATAAAGAAATAAGGATGAGCGAGAATATGTCATAGTCTCAATATCAAGCAACTCAATCGTCCGTAACCGGGGACACGGCTAAGTACTTAGTTTTTACACCCTACAGGGGTTTGTACACTTTACCCATGTGACCTGGCCAACCCAGCTCATATCACCGCACTCATATTGTGTGGTGATAGGGAGAAGTCGAAGATGAGACCGTTCGGGAAGTAGATCACCAAACACCACTGCGCACCGGTCCCAACCTACCATTCACTACATCTCTGGCTACGCTGGGTTCGGATCACCACGACCTACTAAGTCCAACCAACCACCCATTCTTACTGGCACATGGTTGCACACGTAAGCTAATACAACAAAGAGAACCAATCCTTCTTAGTACACTGGGCGACATTCCCCACCATTATCCACACTCCGTTGACAATCCAACCACTCCGCCCAGGTAGTTCATTAACATTATGTTGTTTTAGTTTGAAACAAACACAAACTTCACCATAGTGTGATCACTTTCCCCCATCTTCACAGCAGGTCTAAGCACATCTACTGAACGGGACTCAACTACAAGGAAATCCTACCACAAATATATAGGATATAGCATAGCATATTAATTCCTACACAATAACTACAGAAATACACTACACATGCATAAGGGAAAGTAGTAGGACAAGGTATGAACAAAATATCATCTACTTGCCTTTGTTGTAGATGTAGTCGATTAGATAATCCTCACAGATATAATGGTTGCACTTGTCGCACTCAAAAGACTTGCAATCACAATGCTCGCAACCATAGTTGTTGTGATCATAGTAGTTACACTCCTCGCAATTTATCGTTCAAAAGCAAAAGCACAACAACATATCATTCAAACATTACAATCATGCAACAATGCAACAATACAATAAAACAATGAGGATGAAATGCATGCATGGTGATTTAATATGTCACAATGGTTGTAATTAGTTATCTAAACAATACTAGATCACATGATGCATGTAGAAGTGTTTTAATGCAATATAGTATTTGTTATCCAATTTCAATTGCCAATAAAGGGGTTTTAACATAACTGTTGTATCTTCTGTACTAGTTGCTGAATTAAATTTGTATCTGAGCTATAATGGATAGAGGGCTTTAATATGAACCAGTAGCAATTGGATCCACCCTAATCGGAGTTATAGATCTTTTTCTAGGACTTATTTAGTGTTTAATGGAGTTTAATTAATCTAAGAAGATCATACTTTCAACAAACAAAACTAAGTACAGATCTGGAAACCACGCAAGATTATGAACTCAGGGACATATTACTCATATTTTTCGGATCTGTAGATTATTTACTATGAATTTAATGATTTAAAAGGCCAATAATACTAATTAATTATTCGCCAGTAATCTATATAGCAAAACTCAAATCTAAACAGATCTTATCAAACTACATGAAATTATCTTCAATTTTATATATTATATGTAATTTTTGAACATAGTATGAATTTTCTATGAATTTTACAAGTTAGATCTATAATCTGCAATTTTAAATTCGAACGGAATATTCCACTGACTGGACAGGTTAACCGTGGAGGCTGACCGGGACTAGACGTTGACCTGGCGATGACGTGGCGGTGATGAGGCGGCTCACCGGGACGATTGAATCTGGACCGTTGAGATAAGATCCGGTGGCTAGGAGAGAAGTTGGCTCTAAAACGACTCCATTTTGCCTCAGAAAAGATTAGAAACAGATCTATATTAGAGAGACAAATCCGTAGATCAAATCGAAAAACTTACAACATGAAAGTTGTGGAGAATCATTGGATCTACCTTTTCACCAAAGGAATTTGGATTTGAAGAAATGAGCACGAGTAAAACTTGGAATTACACCGTCAGATCTGAAATATTGCGTTGCAAAATTCTTCGGATGTGGTGGATGAAAAGAGATGAGGTTTGTCGAGACCAAAAGATTTCGACGAGATCTACAACTTTCGTGTTGGGGCCGAAGGCATGCGATTCGGGATTTCGAGAAGGAAAAGTGATATAGATGTGGCTCCGAGAGATTATATCGACTTTTAGGACGGTGGGAAGATAGATCTTGAAGTAGGGACAAGTAGAAACAAATGGAAGTCAATTCAGAGTTGTAGATAAAAAATTATAGGAGTTTAAATAGAGATAGGTATAGAAAGAGGAATTTCGCACGCTTTTTAAAGCAACCGTGGGATCGATCCCTTCCTCCATGCGTGTGGCTGGCTCGTTCGGTCGGCTGAGTGGGCCGGCCGGTGGCCCATTTCGTTTTTTTTCTTTTTTTCTTTTTCTAATTTAATATTTTCTTTATATTTTTTGCATACGAACTCCAAATGAAATGATTTTTGTTTCTAAATTTTTCTAAAACTCAGTAGATAATTATAGGATTATATTTGTAACATTTTTACTAGTTTGAAGATGGTTATTTCATAAATGTCTATATAACCTTTATAGGAACATTTGAGCAATTCAACTATCGGATTTAGATATTAGGATTTGGATTCAATTTTGGGAACTTTGCATGGATGCAATGCAATGCTTATGAATGCTTCATGAATTTCATTTTTGCAAACATTAACACAAATACTAAAACTAAAACTCAATTGACACCTCTTTGCCTATATGGCTACTTAGGTCATAACAAAGTGATTTATTTCCAAATTCAAAAGGTTTGTTTTCCTTGAGAATTTTCAACAAAGTCAAACAATCAACCAAACTTATTTTATTTATTTCACATTCCAAAATTAGAAAATTTTGGGATGTGACAGACTACCACCCTTAAAAGGAATCTCGTCCCGAGATTCAGGAAGGCTAGAAAGAAAGATGGGTTAAGGGTCCACTATGGTGCTACCACCCTTAAAAGGAAATTGACTAGATTGTTTATTGGGAATTCACATGGCTCCTATTGATTCTCCCTTGGACATTTATTGGTACAATATCCCTACATTTTCTAAACTCCATGATTTATAGATTCTAGGCTAACAACTACTTGAACTAGCGAAACTCTCATGGTAGGCATGTAGGGAACGTTTGCTTCACGATACCCATTATACACGGTTGAGATTCATCCTTACCGTACATTCCTACGCTTAGCGATGAAAGCTTTTGTAAAGGTTCAAAGTCATACCATCATAAGGTATAGGCTCAACGCCGTCTCTTTTCTAAGGTTGGAAAGGCACTCAAGATTCGCAAAGCCAACAATACAAGAGCGAATAATAAGAGTATTCGGTATGGGGGCCAATCCATCCCGCACCCAAACTATTACTTTGCATGAGGATAGGCGAATCACATTTTTCTATCACTCGGGCATCCTCACTTTCCTTGTTGAAGTTTCCATGGGGAAGAACCAATGATCGATGTAGACTCCCATGTACTCAATCAATAAAGCTACTACAAAAGGTAAACTATCGATACTTCAACACCTTTGGGTTGCGTAAATCTACTACATAATATCACTTGCAACACTTCATACTTCCATATCCTTTTGTTGCATTAGAAAAACTATTCACACTCTTTGTGGCATCATCTTCCAAATATTTCCACTAACTCATTCTCCCTATATTAAACACATCGTTTTATCTCCAAGGGTTTAAGATAGATAAGAATAGATTCTAGAGAAAAGAACTCCTAATAAAACAGTTTTACCCATGCAAACAAGCTCATTATCCAACAATCATACAAACATTCAACGATAAGCAATCAACACACAAGCAAACAATCATAACAAGCAACTCTCAAGCCAAAATAATTTTGTTTCTGTTCTAGAAGTTTTTTTTAGTGGCATACCATCCACAAAATAGTTTTCATTTGATTAAAATTCGTTTGGGGGTAAACCTACAATCATAAAAGCAATGGACAAAGTCTGTCCTAAAACTACAGCAGTGTGCATGAATTTTTCTGGGTACCTTAAACAAATCAGGAATTTTAGCCAATTTTTTTGCAGGCGCTACAGGTAATTACGCTTCAGATCCTAAAATATGAGCGCAAACCGAGTTACTAGTAAGGAAATAAAAATCACGCGGTACAACTGGTCAGGCAGGAAACTGCAGCAGTAATACCACGAATTTTTGATCAAAACCTTCATTAATTCATTATAAAAACTATCAAAAATATTCTGAAACTTTGGGGTATCAAATATCACAACTTAAACATAATAAAACCACTATCACACAAGTTCTTGCGATAATCGATTGCTTAATCCAAACGAAATCCTATCAATACTACATGGTGGACATCATTTAACTATTCTTGGATCTCGCACTTCTTCGCACGAGTGCTCATCTATAAGTTTTGAACAAGATGATATTAGAAATGAAAGATCAAGGATTACAAGAATTCTAATAAGTACAAAATTATAAGTTCCTCCATAATAGAGTCTTCCTTCTATATTCAAAAGAGAAAAGTATGAGAATTGAAGTGGTAAGAAGATACTAGAAAGAAGTGTAAGAAGAGAATAGATAGAATGAAATAGTCCTTATAATTTATATGGCTTTCCTATTCCAATCCTAGATCACGATCCTACAGTGAACGCACTGCTCTGATACCATCTTGTAACACCCTCGCCTGATAAGGCTGAGTTCCTGTGTATAGTGCTAATCCCTGGATCAGTTCACTAGCACACACAGTACAAAATGATACCAAATATAACCATGCATCATGAATATAACGAATATGATCCAGAATTTACATTATATTACATAATGCATAGCTGAAAGGCTAACTCAAATAGTTCAATAGCATACGGAAGCATAAACAGATAGTAGGCTCCATGTTCAATTGTGCCACAGGCGAACAACTGTTGAGTGGAGTATCGCGACCTATTCGATCACTCAGAATCGGTATAACCTATAACATAAAATGTAGCAACCCCGAAGGGTCAATACTTGGAATGTATGGCAAGTAGGGCTAAATAAGAATACAATGCACCTAGCTTCTACATGCTTATTTAGCTGGTGGAGCTTTGGCTAGCTTGCAATTTTAAAAACCTTTGCTCTACTTTCATAAACCAATTTGATTCACAGCAACCCATTAAGTTCACCCATGAAGTTTTAGTAATTAAGAAATAAGGATGAGTGAGAATATATCATAGTCTCAATATCAAGCAACTCAATCATCTGTAACCGAGGACACGGCTAAGTACTTAGTTTTTACACCCTACAAGGGTTTGTACACTTTACCCATGTGACCTGGCCAACCCAGCTCGTACCACCGCACTCATATTGTGTGATGATAGGGAGAAGTCCAAGATGAGACCGTCCGGGAAGTAGATCACCAAACCCCACTGCGCACCGGTCCCAACCTACCATTCACTACATCTCTGGCTACGCTGGGTTCGGATCACCACGACCTACTAAGTCCAACCAGCCACCCATTCTTACTGGCACATGGTTACACACGTAAGCTAATACAACAAAGAGAACCAATCCTTCTCAGTACCCTGGGCGGCATTCCCCACCATTATCCATACTCCGTTGACAATCCAACCACTCCGCCCAGGTAGTTCATTAACATTATGTTGGTTTAGTTTGAAACAAACACAAACTTCACCATATTGTGATCCATTTCCCCCATCTTCACAGCAGGTCTAAGCACATCTACTGAACGGGGCTCAACTACAAGGAAATCCTACCACAAATATATAGGATATAGCATAGCATAGTAATTCCTACACAATAACTACATAAATACACTACACATGCATAAGGTAAAATAGTAGGACAAGGTATGAACAAAATAGCATCTACTTGCCTTTGTTGTAGATGTAGTCGATTATATAATCCTCACATATATAATGGTTGCACTCATCGCACTCAAAAGACTTGCAATCACAATGCTCGCAACCATAGTTGTTGCGATCATAGTAGTTACACTCCTCGCAATCTATAGTTCAAAAGAAAAAGCACAACAACATATCATTCAAACATTGCAATCATACAACAATGCAACAATACAATAAAACAATGAGGATCAAATGCATGCATGGTGATTTAGTATGTCACAATGGTTGTAATTAGTTATCTAAACAATACTAGATCACATGATGCATGTAGAAGTGTTTTAATGCAATATAGTATTTGTTATCTAATTTCAATTGCCAATAAAGGGGTTTTCACATAACTGTTGTAGCTTCTGTACTAGTTGCCGAATTAAATTTGTATCTGAACTATAATGGATAGAGGGCTTTAATATGAACCAATAGCAATTGGATCCACCCTAATCGGAGTTATAGATCTTTTTCTAGGATTTATTTAGTGTTTAATGGAGTTTAATTAATATAAACAGATCATACTGACAACAAACAAAACTAAGTACAGATCTGAAAACTACGCAAGGTTATGAACTCAGAGACATATTACTCATATTTTTCGGATCTGAAGATTATTTACTATAAATTTAATGATTTAAAAGGCCAACAATACTAATTAATTATTCGCTAGTAATCTATATAGCAAAACTCAAATCTAAACAGGTCTTATCAAACTACATGAAATTATCTTCAATTTGATATATTATATGTAATTTTTGAGCATAGTATGAATTTTACAAGTTACATCTATAATCTGCAATTTTAAATTCGAACGGAATATTCCACGAAATATTCCGCTGACTGGACAGGTTGACCGTGCAGGCTGACCGGGACTAGACGCTGACCTGGCGATGACGTGGTGGTGACGAGGCGGCTGACCGGGACGATTGAATCTGGACCGTCGAGATAAGATCCGGTGGCTAGGAGAGAAGTTGGCTCTAAAACGGCTCCATTTTGCCTCAGAAAAGATTAGAAACAGATCTGTATTAGAGAGACAAATCCGTAAATCAAATCGAAAAACTTACAACATGAAAGTTGTGGAGAATCATTGGATCTACCTTTTCACCAAAGGAATTTGGATTTTAAGAAACGAGCGCGAGTAAAACTTGGAATTACACCGTCAGATCTGAAATATTGCGTTGCAAAATTCTTCGGATGTGGTGGATGAAAAGAGATGAGGTTTGTCGAGACCAAAAGATTTCGGCGAGATCTACAACTTTCGTGTTGGGGCCGAAGGCATGCGACGAAGTCTAGATGCGTTTAGAAGCGAAATATGATTCAGTAGGATATAGATTCGGGATTTCTAGAAGGAAAAGTGATATAGATGTGGCTCCGAGAGATTATATCGACTTTTAGGACGGTGGGAAGATAGATCTTGAAGTAGGGACAAGTAGAAACAAATGGAAGTCAATGAAGAGTTGTAGATAAAAAGTTATAGGAGTTTAAATAGAGATAGGTATAGAAAGAGGAATTTCGCACGCTTTTTAAAGCAATCGTGGGATCGATCCCTTCCTCCATGCGTGTGGCTGGCTCGTTCGGTCGGCTGAGTGGGCCGGCCGGTGGCCCATTTCGTTTTTTTCTTTTTTTCTTTTTCTTTATATATTTTGCATACGAACTCCAAATGACATGATTTTTGTTTCTAAATTTTTCTAAAATTCAGTAGATCATTATAGGATTATATTTGTAACATTTTTACTAGTTTGAAGATGGTTGTTTCATAAATGTCTGTATAACCTTTATAGGAACATTTTAGCAATTCAGCTATCGGATTTAGATATTAGGATTTGAATTCAATTTTGGGAACTTTGCATGGATGCAATGCAATGCTTATGAATGCTTCATGATTTTTATTTTTGCAAACATTAACACAAATACTAAAACTAAAACTCAATTCACACCTCTTTGCCTATATGGCTACTTAGGTCATAACAAACTGAGTTATTTCCAAATTCAAAAGGTTTGTTTTCCTTGAGAATTTTCAACAAAGTCAAACAATTAACCAAACTTATTTTATTTATTTCGCATTCCAAAATTAGAAAATTTTGGGATGTGACACATGTAGTACCGAACAACAACTTTGTTCCTACCTTCCCCCATAAGGTCTTCCAAAAGTAGCTCATGAACTTCACATCACGATTAGAAACAATTGTCTTTGGTATGCCATGTAATATCATGATGTCCTTGAAAAACAGGTTAGCAACATGCGACGCATCGTCGCTTTTGACCTAGCACAAAATCCATACTAATGTCTTCCCATGGAGTAGTAGGTGCAGAGAGAGGTGTATACAAACCGTGAGGCTTCAGCTTAGATTTCGACTTGTGGCATGTAATACATCGGCTCACAAATCTATACATATCACGCCTCATCTTGGGCCAATAAAAGTGAACAGCAAGCATGAGCAACGTCTTCTCATGCCCAAAGTGACCCATCAAACCACCGACATGTGATTCCTGCACTAAGAACAAACGCGATGATGATTCTGGAATACATAGTTTGTTAGCTCGAAACAAATATCCATCATGTATATGATACTTATCCCATGCGTTTCTAAGAGCACACAAACGATATAGTTCAGCAAAATCATGGTCAGTTGCATAACGTGCACAAATAGCTTCTAATCCAGGAATTTTAACATCAAGATTGGTTAATAGCATGCTCTTCCTAGATAGAGCATCATCAACAACATTCTCTTTTCCCTTCTTATAGTTAATGATGTAAGGAAAAGACTCAATGAACTCAACCCATTTAGCTAATCTTCTATGCAAGTTTGATTGAGCTTTCAAGTATTTCAATGCTTCATGATCAGAATGTATGATGAATTCCTTTGGCCACAAATAATGTTGCCAAACTTCAAGTACTCTAACAAGTGCATACAATTCTTTATCATAGATTGAATAATTCAAATGAGCACTAGTCAATTTGTTAGAGAAATAAGCTATAGGCCGACCCTCTTGCATCAAAACGCCACCTATGCCTATACCACTAGCATCACATTCAACTTCAAATTGCTTCGAAAAATCAGGTAATGCAAGTAATGGTGCAGAAGTAAGCAAACGTTTCAATGTATAAAATACAATGTCTTGGGCCACGCCCCATACAAAAGGAACACCTTTCTTTGTCAAATCATTCAAAGGTGCAGCAATGGTGTTAAAACCTTTCACAAAGCGCCAATAGAAACTAGCTAAACCATGGAAACTACACACTTGACTTACATTCATGGGAGTAGGCCAATTCTGAATTGATTCAATTTTAGATTGATCTACCTCTACTCCATTCTTAGATACAACAAATCCTAGGAATATGACCTTATCTTTTGCAAATATGCACTTCTCAAGATTAGCATACAGTTTATTATCACGCAACACTTACAAAACTTGTCGAATATGAGTGCAATGTTCAGATTCGATGTGGCTGTATATGAGTATATCATCAAAGTAAACAACCACAAAACGACCAATAAACTCTCTCAAAACATGATTCATCAAACGCATGAAAGTACTAGGTGCATTAGTAAGACCAAACGGCATGACTAACCACTCATACAAACCGAATTTAGTTTTGAACGCAGTTTTCCACTCACCCCGTTCTTTCATCCTAATTTGATGATAACCACTACGCAAGTCTATCTTAGAGAAAACAGCAGCACCACTCAATTGATCTAGCATATCCTCTAAGCGTGGAATAGGATGACGATATCGAATAGTGATGTTATTAATCGCTCTACAGTCAACACACATGCGCCATGCACCATCTTTCTTAGGATCTAAAATAATAGGAACAACAGAAGGGCTAAGAGAAACAAGAATGTACCCTTTTTCCAGCAACGCTTGTACTTGCTTCTGAATTTCCTTAGTTTCTTCGGGATTAGTCCTGTAGGGTGCACGGTTGGGAAGTGTGGCGCCAGGAATCAAGTCCACTTGATGTTCTATACCACGCAATGTAGGTAAGCCTGCGGGTACATCTTTTGGAGACACATCCCCAAATTCCTGCAAAACAGAAGAGACACCAAGAGAAATAGGGGCCATGTCGTTAAAAACCAATACCTCGCCCTCATACATGAGCACAAGTGGCATGGTTGTAGGATCCTCATGAAATTCTCTCATATCTTCCTTGGTGGCTAGTATAAATAAACCAGGCACTCTCTCACTTTTCGTTATATCACTCAAATTAGGCTCAATTACATCAGGAACAGCTGTCACACAATCTCGCCGAGTGGTACAATCTTCCTTCAAGTTCACCTCTATCTTCTGGCGAGAATCATTCACAATATCTTGTGGTGTCATTGGCTACATAGTAATCTTCTTCCCTTTGAATTACAAGTGATATGTATTGGCTCGGCCATTGTGTTGCACATGGCGATCCTAAAGCCAAGGCCGACCCAATAGTAGGTGACAAACAGTCATAGGAACCACATCAAAATCAATAGAATCTTTGTATGGCCCTATTTGAAAATTCACACGTACCATATGATTTACCTTCATGTCACCATTGTTGCTCAACAATTGTATGTAGTAAGGCTTCGGATGAGGTAAGTATGTCAAGTTCAGCTTGGCACATAGTTCCTTACTTGCAAGATTTTTGCAGCTACCTCCATCAATAATGACCTTGCAAGCCTTGTTAGGTCCAACTAGAGATTTTGTTTGGAACAAGTTGCAACGCTGGGATTCCTCAACCGGTTGCACACTAAATATACGTGAAGATACGACAATAGTTGGTGCACGCTCAGGATACGCATCAGCACCATCCTCGCCATCATCAACATCATCATCAGAAACTTCATCTCCACTCTCTACTTTGCCTTGTTTGTTGACAAACATAACCTTGCTGTTTGGACAATCCTTCTTGTAGTGACCTCTACCTTCACAAGTATGGCACACCACATCACGAGTACGTGCAGTAGACATGTTGGAACCCGAGCTAGCAGCAGGAGCAGCGGGTTTCCGAGCATTAGAACCAAACGAAGGTGTACTTGCAGGTTTGGTCGATGGTGTAAAAGGAGCAGCTGCTGGTGGCGTGACAGCAAGAGGTGTAGATCTGACCGAAAATCTGCTAGAAGATGGAAAACAAGCACGTGACTTTGCCTCTTCAGCCAGCTGGGATTCGGCCTCTCTAGCATGGTGCAGTAGCTCGTTCATTGTCTCATACTTGTGATAACGCACAATACTCTTGATTTGAAGCTTCAAATTGTTGAGGAAACGCTGCATTGTCATCTCTCGTGATTCACGAATTCTAGCACGCTGCATAAGCATCTCCATCTCCATGTAGTATTCATCAACTGTCATTGTGCCTTGCCTCAACTGTGCCATCTTGTCAAACACAGAGCGCAAATAATTGGAGGGAACAAAACGAACCGCCATGATGGCCTTCATCTCACACCAATCCCTCACAGGAAGTTCATTGTTGTTCCGTCTATTCTGCACAATAGCTTCGCACCAATGCAAAGCATAACCATCAAAGTATGATGCTGCAAGCTTGACCTTCTTGTCTTCTAGGTAATCAAATAAACGCCAGAGCTTCTCAATCTTCTAGTCCCAAGTAATATAATCCTCAGGATCAAGCGAGCCATTGAACGAAGGAATTGAGAACTTGGGCTTGCCTAAACTATTATCAGCTGGATTGTAAATACTCTGCGCACGTCCAACAGGAGCATACCCACGGCCATACAGAGGAGCAGCCGCAGGTGCAGGGGGATTGGCACGTCCCCTACCATGATGTGGGGCAGCATCAGCCACACGACCCTCATCAAAGTCCTCAAACCCATCATCATGTTGTTGTGCAGGTCCTGGCTAGAGTGTCACTTGAATCGCCTCAATGGAACACTGCAAGGTGGCAAAGTTGTCATTCATTGCAGTCAGCTGAGTCTGACTATTATTGACTGCTCCAGTATTATTCTCCACAGCATCTCGTATGTCGGTGATATTTCTATCAACAGACTCACGCTAAGTAACAAGCTCCTCGACCTGCTTTTTCTGTGACAAAATTTCATCATCACTCAAAGACATGATTAGTAGGTTAGTGCAAAAATCAAAATCAATATGGTAGAAACTCTCACAACTCACTCACAACTGATAAGAAAGGAGATCTTACCGTTCCAAAGTAAATAGAGATGCTTACCAATTCGAAATCAAAGACTTATGCACTGATGTGATGAAGTGAATATCAAAGGTATAGAGAATGATCATAGGGCACATAGGTTATTTATGGTGGAGCTATAGGTATGGTATCCTAACTACACCGCAAACAAGTCCTAGTGCTGATCGTATGACAAAGACCCACGGAAACACACACGGTGGAGATAAATGGGGCAATTGCAACTATGAAAATGAGCTCAATAAAGTGAGGTATGTCGGAGGAACGCTCGTGTTGCAATGCACAAGGGGAGACGCTAGCAATGTCTCAATGAAACGGGCACAAGGTTGCTAAACTGAGCAGCCCGCAGAGCACTAAGCACGCTAGTCTCGTAGGATAGTTTTAGACACCAAGAAAGGCTTACTAAGGCTCACAAGGATAGGTATGCTAAGTGGACTCAGTAAAAAAAATAAAAAATTTGACCTGAGAATTGGTCTCTGCCACGGGAAAAAAAAGGATCAAAATCCTGCCGCGGCAGGTTGTCGGTAGGAAAAAAATTTCTCGTATCAGGACAGACTTGTCTGTGGTCAGGCGGGAGCACTGCGATCCGTTTTTTCTTTGCATCCCTGAGGTTTCGTGTACGAGCATAGAATTGTCTGCGGTCCAACGTGAGGTAGCGATCATAATTTGTTTTTTTACGTGAGGTATACCAAGTCACGTGCGATCGTGACTTCTTTTCTTTTTTGGCAAGATCTCACATATGCTAGATAGATCAGAATTAGATCTGTATTAGATCGGCTTGCCCTTTTTTCTTCTTTGAAACGGATCTAAAACTCCAGACTAAAAGAAAATAGATGTAATAGATCTAAGACTCAAGAACACGACGAATAGTCTAGAAATAGTCTAGGGACTCCGACAACGGATCAAAAATAGACGAAAACTAGAGAAAAACTACGACTCAGATTTAGAAGAAAGGCTACACAAAAGGATTACAATCAGCAACTAGAACTCACGAACAGTTTTATCTAGGCTATGGCCATGAACTATGAACACTAATATTTTTGTGTGGCTTTTCTATATAGGACAAAAACAACTAATCTATGGATGGATTTGTGGATGCTTACCGAGGCAACACTGGAAATCTGATACCAAGATGATATGGGGTGGCCCGATCTTCTCAGCAAGCTCTTGTCGATGGTGATGGTGGATGATAGATAACTAGTGCGTAGCTATGATCTCTCCTGCTCGATCCCTGATGCCAATGCAACAGCTCTCAAACCTTGTAGGATATTCACAACACCACACTCTTGCGCACGCAGCCGTGACCATGAACGATAGTATGCAATCTACTAATTCCCATTGGAACAACAGATCACACTCAATTATAGTTATAGAATTCGAACATAGGGTAATTCTAGAGGTTCTATGAAAGAAACAACTACAAAATATTTTAACGTGGTATAAACCCTAACTTGTGACGGCTACGGAGGTTTATATGAGGGCTGGGGCGTCTCCCCTCTAAACGGGCCTAAAAACAGCCATATCTTGGCCCAAACTGACTCGGTTCGACACAAACTGATACATACCGACCCATATATGGGTTCGGCCTTATTGGCACGCAGTCCAAACGTCGTGGAACACCTCCAACATGTAATTCTTGGTGCGCCATCTCTCTCTCTTGCTCATACGTGATTTCCTCATTGCCTCCTAGTGCGCATGCCTCCCGCTCCTCCCTCTCGCACTTGTTGATTATTGGAAATCAGCGCTTGTCCTTCTTGTGGCAACTCTCCTCATCCTCGCGCAACGCTTGTTTTATCAATAAACCCGATCATACAAAGATGCATAGACTTAGGTAGTATAAAGTTCTCATTAAGTAAAACATCAGGTTCAATTAATTGTGAATTCACCTGTTGCTCAATCAGCTTTGCACGAGCTCTTGTAATGGGTCCAATCCTGATTTCATTGGACTTGTTCTTTGCAGCAACATCTTCATTGTGAATAGGAGTAGGAGATAGTGCAATAGTATGGATGTCCTCATCAGCTTCAAAGATGATACTTGGGCCTTGAGCTCTTTGATTTCCTCTACATGGTTAGTATCAACACAAATACTAAAGGAAGTAGAATCTTCATTGTTAGAGCAACAAGGCAATGAATGCAAGTCATTACAAGATGTAGCAATAATATGAGATGATGAATTATTAGGACTAGCACATGGTAGTATGACATTTGTAGTGGATATAGTGCTAATGCCTACATGAGGCTCATTAGATGTTATCTTTGACACAATAGCCACATGTGTTAACTTTACTCTATCATGGGAGTCTAGAAGATCCTCATGGGAACTTGATAGCATAACATGACTTTCTTTAAATTTCCCATAATTGCTAGTTAGTGAAGCAAGTTGAGACTTTAGCTCAATATTCTCCTTCAAAATAGATGCTTCACAAGAAATAGAGTTAGTAGGACAAGCATCATTATAACTAGCAATAGAAGAAGACAACTTGGCAAGATCATTATATTTTATTTTGAGATCAATTTTCACCTCAAGAGCTTTATCACGGGTTTCCTTTACTTTAGACACTTCTAGAGTAAATGTCTCCTCAAGAGATTCTTTGGTTGCTTGTGGTTCTTCAAGAGCTTCATTTGGATTTGCAGTATCATTAGCATACTCACGCTCAAGGCTACTCATTTTGTCAAATGGTGTTCTCATGCTCCTTAACTTGAGCTTCTAACTTATCAATATGTTCTTTGCTCTCAATAGAAAAACCCAAGATTTCAATAAAGTTAGAGCAAGCAGTATTATTCTTAACAAGAGTATGATAAACAATCTCACCCTTTTCATGTGACAAATCAACATCAATCTCTTCTTCCTCATTATACTCATCCACATCATCACAAGAGGTATTGGCCAAAGCAAGAGATACCTTTAAAGCCCTAGCCATAAGTCATAGATGGGAACCGTGGGATGATGATAATGAAGAATTACTTGAGGCTTCATTAAAGATGTTGTCTTGACCCGTAGAATCTTCAGCTTCCTCTACATTGTCAGAAACACAACAACTAGAGGTAATATAAGCATTTATATCATGGCAGCAAGGAATATCAAGCATATTATCATGATATTTTTCAGACAAATTACACATGATATGCAAGGACTATAAACACGAGCATGTAAATCATATATAGTGCTAGAAGTGTTTAAGTCCAAAGATGAAGCATTATAATGAGATAGAGATGAAGAATCATAAACATTAAGCTTACTATAAACATTGCAATTTTCACCACCACTCACCATATCATTACCTTGTGTCTTGACACACTTTGGTGAAGTGGAAGAAGATGAGAACTTATCACAACCGAAAGTGGAAGCAATACTATCATCCTCAATAATATTGGACACATCAGATTTATCTTGTAGTTTTGTCCATAACTCATGAGCGCTCCGATAAGGCATGATAGAAGAAATAACTACATTACTCACAACAAGTAAAATAAGTTTAGTATCTTTAGCATCTAGATAAGAGTTTATCTTCTCCTCAAAATATAGATTTTGGGGATCCATAGAAGGAGGAAAACCCATATCTATAATTCCCACAATATTTGGGTGTATGCTCGGAAATAATCAAGCATGTGAGATTCCCAAACATCATAATTTGTACCATCAAATATATAGAAAGAATCCTGCACTAATCCCCTAGTCGAAACTTTACTCTCAAGGCGGTGAAGCCTAAAATGAGAGACCATACTCTGATACCAATTGAAAGGACACAAATGTCGCCTAGAGGGGGGGGTGAATAGGCAGTTTAAAAACTTTTACGAGATGGGCTTCACAAAGGTGGAATAAAACTAGCGTTTACTTTGTCAAGCACAAAACATATATAAACTATGATTCACCTATGTGCACCAACACGTTATGCTAAGAAAGACAAGCAACTATGTGGTAGCTAGATAAATGACTTCAAGCACGAAGGCTATCACAAAGTAAAGTGCACAAGTAAATAGCTCGGATATAGAGATAACCGAGGCACATGGAGACAATGATGTATACCGAGTTCCTCCCATAAAAGGGAGTACGTCTTGTTGGAGGGGTGGGTGGTACTAAGGGAGTACATCTCGTTGGAGGGGTGGGTGGTACTAAGACCACCACGCCACAAAAGGCCTCACTCTATTCTCTTGTGAACCTCGCCCCAAGAGGCTTGGTTCACTTCTTCACTATCGATGCACTTGTCGATGACAATACGTAACCTCTCACAAAGATTGGGGCACTTGTACACAACTCAACTAGAGGCTCCCAACAAATAAGCTTTGGGAAAGCTCCACAACTTAATTGGAGGCCCCAAGTAATCCACAAAACTACAAAACAACTAAACTGTCTAGGGTTCCAAGAACCCAAGAGTAAAAAGCTTCTCACCTTTCACCCAATCGAATCCTCACCGAGAACTCAAACCAATGCACCAAATGCAATGGCAAGAACACGAGAAGTGCTCAAGTCCTTCTCTCCCAAATTCCTCCAAAGCTACAAAAGCTATTGGGGGAATAAGAGAGCAAGAACACAAGAGGAAATCCACAAAAGAAACCCCAAGATCTAGATCCCAATATGTTCCCCTCACATAGAGGATAGATGGATTGGTGGGTTGTAGATCTAGATCTCCCTTTCAAATCGCTTAAAAAGATTCAGGAAATATGGGAGGGATTGAGAGTATTTGCAAGCTCTTGAAGGTAGAAACAATGGAGGAGAGGGGAGAGCAAGCAACTTGCCCAAGGAGGAAGAAGAGGGCCTTTTATAGCCCTCTCCAATGGAATATGACCGTTTGGGGCGTCCCAGGCCTGATAACTCCCCGGATTATTTGGATTTCCGAGGACAAAATATGGCTAAGGACCTCGTGGCGCGAGCCTCTGTCAAGGGGTCGGATTTTTGGGCTGGATATTTGGACTGGATAATCCACTCCTTAGAAAACTGGTAGAAACAACAAAATTGAAACAAACATAACTTTTGCATCCAAACTACGATTTTGATGATCTTGGGATCGTTTCGAAGGTAGTAACAAGCTCCAAAAGATCATTAAGGGAACCATCATATTCCAGAAAGGTAGGATAGAACCAAATGATAAAATGTTTAACGTATCTATAAAAGGCAAACTGGTAAACCTCCAATATCGAAAACGCAATAGAGAATGCATGTGAAATCCGTTTTTGATGAACCTAAGATTGTCATAGATATTAATACAATCTCTAAATCCTCTCATGGATAAGAACCAAAAAATATGATGCCAAGAATGCAAAGGTTTGAGCTCTCTCCGAAGGATATGATCAAGTTACTCACTTGAGAGCCCCTCTTGATAGTACGGTTACCTATCCTATAAACCGGTGTCCCAAACTAACACCATGAGAATGGTAAGAAAGAAACCCTATCAAGAACAAACCTTTGCCTTATGCATATTCCACTTGAACTTGATGATGACGATCTTGTACACCTCAATATGGAACACCTTTCTTGATTTCTCTAGCTTGGTGAATACTTGGATTTGCTCCCCCATACTCCTCTATGGAATAGCCTCTCTTTTAGGCATATTTTCACATCTCCCTGATCACCATAAGGATGGCAAGATTCAAGCATATGATCTCTTCAAGATGGCTCATCTTGAATTTGAACTTAATTTCTTCTTTCTTTATTATGTTGGTGTCTTCACGGTATACATGAGATCACTCCATCTTGGTCTTCAAGACACACTTTCCATAGGCTCAACTCTCTCATGACAAGTCTTTGGATCACTCATTCAACATCTTGGTCATCACTTAATCTTCTTCATTTTCTTCTTCTTTCAACCTTGAGACCACCATATGGATCAACCATTGCCTATGGACATATCCTTAAGTATAACTCATGCAAACATTAGTCCATAGTGATTATCATTAATTAAAAAACCACAGATGGGGGCACACATGCTCTTTTAGTACTGTACCCACGAGGCAATCAATATATTAGAAGGACTGAGAGTTTTGAAAGATTCAACTTCTTTCTAATAATTTGTGTGCTGACAATGTTGACCCTGTTTTGAGAACAATAGCATAAAATAAATAAAAATCCTAAAAACAATTGATTACGTATGTCTTCCTTTTGTGTGTATTACCTACCTTGAAAAATGATAAACATGAGTTTTGACAACTTTGGGAAAACCCGCCTCACAAAATTGGCCTAGCATGTATGTGAACAAGTTTCAAGACAAAAGACCAATGCCATCGGCATATCCAACATCATAGTTTGTGATAGTGTTCTCATATTAGGTAGATTGGTGCATCTTGGTATGGTAAAAAGTGTTGCTAAGGGGAGTTTCCAACAAGTATTTGGAAAAGAGACAATCTCAATTTTCCATGTGAGAGGAATGTTTTTTGGAAATCAATTAGCACTACGAAGAATATGGCTCTAAATGGAGGGTAAAATCGAAGAGCAAGAAGAGACTGTGAGCTCAAAGAGTAAAACGTAGGCAACACGAGAGGATTTGAATATGGTGTGATGTCAGAAGCAAAGTTATTATGATGGGTTCTTGTTTCCTGACATGTGCTAGTACACATACTACTAGTAAATTTTATCTGTCCTTCGCCGCCTCTCACCATCCATCCTCCATTTCTCCTTCCATCCCATGTAATAAGCTTTTGCGTAATGATTATACTTGTAGTATGAGTATAAACATAGCGGTGCAAAAAAATATGGGGCCCACACCATATCACCATCAATAAAGTTAGATGGCGCAACTTTGTGTAGAGTATAGTACTCTAGATAAGCATGTAGAGACACTTAATTTTGAATGGAGGGAGTACACGATACGGAGTAATTCAGCATGATTTGCATGATTCTTTTCATTTTTGGATAAAGCGGGTACCTCCTGAATTCCCGGGCCGACAAAAATCAACCACCAACGAGTCTAGTACAATCTTTTTTTGTTGAAGGGATGAGTCTGGTCTAATCTATTTATGATATTTTGGGATACTTTTTAGGGAATTAATACATGCACGACTGTAAATAGCATTATAAATTGCAATAGTATGCACCCCTCCTTTTACGCAAGAAAACCCAACCTGCCATTGCTTAGAACTTGATCTCTCTCCGTTTCCTGCCAAAATGTCGTATGTCAACTCTCTCCAAAACACAGCGATTGACCTGACAAATGGGAAATGGCTCCAACACTTCGTCTGAAATCCCAGACTTAGTCGACGGGCCATGGTTGCCGCCTCAGCCCGACTCCTCCGATGAAGAAGATAGCCACTAGCATCGCTTTTACGAAGGGACGCCGCCATGAACACCGAGCAACTCCGACAAGACAAATGATGAGGTTGTGGAAGAGGATGAGGACAACGACGAGGAGGAGGCCGAGGATGGCGTTGAGGATGATGAGAAGGAGAAGGACAAGGACGACGATGAGGAGGTCTCTTACCACCCCCCGAATAAGCCTGCCCGAGAGCAAAATTGAATGGCGTCTAGAAAAGAGGCGAGCACAATGAAGAAAAACAAACGGTACCGTATCTTGTTCTAGGAAGCATCTTGTCTTGGTAAAAATGCTGCCAACGAGAGTATCCAACTTTTAGGAAAATGTTTTTTAATTTCCGAGTGATAGGATTAGTTTTTGTAGTAATTAAGTATGGACGAATAATTTGGCTTAGGTACACTCACCGTATGCTAGCAAAATATAAATAACTTTAACTGCATGTTCATACTATATGAAACTTATTTCAATGTTACTAATAATACAGAGTTGAAATTTAAATGGTAATACTTTTTCCATAATATTGGTCAAACTTGATACTATTTGGCTTTTCAGAAAATTTATTGCCTTACTTTGCAGAATGACGGTAGTATATTGTAAGCACCAAGAGTTTTGAAAGCTTCAACTTCTTGCTATGAAGCATGCTGAAAATTTTAAATCAATTTTGTAAAAAATCAAAGAAACTAAATGGAAATGAAAGAAGTGAAAATCTTCAAATAGTGTCCTCTTCCATGTGTGCTAGTTTCAACAAAAACTACAAACATGGATTTTGACAACTTTCGAAAAATTTGCTTCATAATATGGTCGCAACCATGTATGAACATTATTCATGTTTTAAGACAAGTTACCAATGTCAAGGTCATATCTACATCACTCATTCCGTTTATTTGGGATAAAATGAAGAAAAATGAATAGAACAATAAAAAAGTTAAGAACTTGCGTATGGTCTCCTCTTGCGTAAATGATAAACATGAATTTTGACAAGGTTTAAAAAACACTTGCTTCATATTATAACCAGCGATGTGTTAACATACTTGGATTTCAAGCTAAATAATGATCAAAGTCATGGCCATTATATAAATTATAGTTTATAATAATATGTCCAGATATGGTAGATGGGTGCATCTTGGCATGACATACTCATGTTGTTAATGAGACTTTTCAACTTTTATGTATAGAAACATTTTCAATTAATTTTAGAAGTGACATTTTTTAAATAAGTGCAAAGAGTATAACTTTAAATGCCACACCACACACTACATTTCACACAAAATAGAGTATGGTTTATGGTTTACAAGTTTCATCAATGTTTAATCCTTCTAGCTAATTTTGTATACTTAAATGACTTTTGTTAATTGACTAAAGTAGGTAAAATTTGGACTACAAGTGTGTGATAGATTGCTTGTAAATTTGTCCAAAATTCATATATAATTATTGTACCCACATAGTCATTACTAAATACCAATGACTTATCGAAATCCATATATAATAATTGTACCCACATAGTCACTATACTAAAAACCAATGACTTTTTGAAAGATACAACCTTTTTGTATGAACTAGACTCCTCTCCGTGTCTCCTAGGGCGCGACCGTTAGCCTGGATGCCTGACTATTAAATGCCAAACTTGTTGAGGGCAAACCTCTAGCGTGGCCCAATCTTTCACGAATCCCACTCAAATCGAGGGTGGAGTGCAGGGAAAGGAGGGAAGGATGAACACGACGAACACACGCATGAAGAACGCGATGAACACACACACGCAAATCCATGATAAACACCAATAGCTCACGCCGGTGGTGACCGGTCCGGCGCAATCCCTAGGATCAGCGTCGGGCGGAGTACTCTCTCTCAAATCGACATGGCGAGATGGGAGACTCGGTGAGATCTTGACGTCTTTGCAAAGGGACACCGATGCCAAGGCCTTGTACAACGCGGAGGCACGATGCAAACTCTAACGAGGTTTGGTATATTTGGTGCTCCTTTGTCAAAGGAGCATGGGGCAAGAATTAGATAGATCCACAAGGGGTTTCCACTAATTCCAAATATCATCCCTAGGGTTTATAATGGAGGTGGGGGACTATATATAGGCCAACCACTTAAACAGGGGTACTTTAGGAATAAAAGACAAGTTCTGGACGGACTAAGGGGTACATGGGCCGCAGGCCCAAAGGCCTTTTCATGCATGGCATCGGTTGGACCGGAGACTCCGGTATGGTGGACCGGAGACTCCGGTCTAGGCCGGAGATTCTGGCCAGTCTCCGGACCAGCTTCCGGAGGGGCCTTCAGATTGTCCCAAGGCCAGCGCAGGGGTCAGACCGGAGAGTGGGCCGGAGTCTCCGGGGTCTTCAGGCCGGAAACTTTGGTGTACCGGAGACTCCGGTGTGCGCAGACCGGAGACTCCGGTCTGAGTAGCTCCAGCGGCTTCTGCTTCATGCTCTGCTCCTTGTTCTCCATCCTTGGGTGATTGGGGATGTGTCGAGGCTTCGTACCTGATGATGCATAGAGTAGTTGCGTGAAGTAGCACACCATCTAAGGAGGTATCAAATTGGCATGAGGAGAGGAGCGAGTTCACCCTAGCTTGTAGGAGTTTGGCTCGGGCACGAGTCATGGGTCCACTTGGGAGAATATCATTTTGCGGCCCGAAAGTTGGGGTGTACAGGCAACGCGGTATCCAAGTTCCCTGAAATCGGCCGGGATGACTACAGTTGGTGTGCCAAATACTCAAAGGGTCTTTTTCGGCACGAATTCAACTTTATGTTTCAATAGAAAAAATCAGGCTAACGGGTGTCAAGTTGGGCCCCCCTGTCAGTTCTCGCCGTTATGTCGCTCCCGTCGCTTAGGCGGGGTGGCTGTCACGTAGGCTTGCAGCGTTGGCACAGTGGATAGGACAACACCCCCTACCTAGTGTATTGATGTGACAAAACAGGGCACATGTATCAGCATTATAATTATTTTTTGTTTACTCAGAAGCTGGAACGGCCACCGCCACGCGTCTCTCCTTGGACTTCTGTCCCAATCATTAACCACTACCTTAAAAGCACATTGACGGTTCCACCATTCCCCTGCCTCGCAGAAACCACTCTTCTTCTTCCTGTCATCTACTATCTTCTTCCCGTCTTCTCCTTGCCGCCATGGAAGGTCTACGCACTCTAGAGACAAGCTTCACTACACATGAAAACAAGAAGATAGACGTTGTCTACACCAACGAGGAGGAGACACTGGTGTGTGTCCTGAGGATGTACGAGGGTTGGCTTGGGATAGACGAGGACAAGTTTGTGGGATTGGACCTCGAGTACACCCCGGAGCACCCATATGAAGGGAGTGAAGTCTCTGTCGTTCAACTGGCCATGCGGAAACACGTCCTCATCTACCACCTCTCCCGGTTTGTAGATCTGCTCTCTGTAGCTATGCGCTTTTAGGGTTTTCTCCTCTTATTCTTTATCTACTTACTCATCTTGTAACTACTGGATTTTATTTAGGACCAAATAAATTAGGGTTTTCCTATGTCTCAATCGACTGAGATTTTCTTTAGTCTCAATCACCTAAGAAAAGTGCAACCATAGTTAAAAGAAATGTGCAACTCGTTCAGTCGACTGAGAAATAGCAAAACCGAATAAATTATGACAATACAATGTTGGGAGTCTTGATCTTGCATTTACTAAACTTTTCAAAATTATATTGAGATGATGATCTTGCATTGACAAAATATTTGTAGTTACAAATTTTGGTGATGATAAACTACATACTTTCAGGACTGGCAGGAAATGTTTGGCGCTATGCCAGTTCCTTGTAGAAAAGGGAATTGTTTTCTACACTTTCGATAAAAGAACAGATTTTTCGAAATTGTATCAAGAGGAAATTATAATTCATGCGCACAAGTGGATAGATATTCAGAGTCTTGTTAAGATCCTAGGGGGCTCGAGGAAGGATGGAATGGCATCACTCGCAACTAGAATCCTCGATGAGTCGTACGACAAAATGAAGGAAGATTTCCCTACGGATAGGCACGATTTCTAGGACGAGTGGCCGTTGTGTGATATAAACCTGAAGTATGCAGCCATAGATGCTTACGTGACCTACCAGCTGTACAAGAAGATCCATTTTTTTCAACGTTACCTCGTGTTTTGCCCTATTTGCAAGAGGGAAGACGAACTTAGGGGAGCCCTTTGTAGAAAATGCGGAATAGCTGAGTTTGAAGCTGAATATGCAAAGAAATTGGCTGCATCTGAAGCAGCTGACAGAGAGGCTGCAGAAGCAGCTGAAAGAGAGCTTGCAGCTGAAGAAGCAGCTGACAGAGAGACTGTAGCTGAAGTGGCAAACAGAGAGGCATCATCTTCTAGCGGCAACAATCAGGCCTGTGATGCACCGCTAATTGTGCTGCAGGATGCTGAAGATAGGAAAGCCAAATCAGATGCCAGGTGGGACAAAGCAGTTCGTGAGATGTGGAGTACCTGGAATGGTCGCAGTTCATCGCCTAGGAACGATGGCAAGCGCCTCAAGTGGTCTGATGAGGAGTGAATTAAATTTTACTTGTCAATGTTATGTTTCTGTTTTGTGGAACTCAGTTAGCTTGCCAAGATGTCTAGCGCCTCAAGTGATACTAGTAAAATAAATTTAACCCTTGTTGTGTTATGTTTATGTATGTGTCTTGTAGCTTGTCAAGATGGTAGCTTCTTAACTAGCAGTTTGAAAGAGTGCCCTTTTCCTCTCTCGCTAAACATATATGTTTCATTTTGCCCAAATTGGTAGCAAATCTAGAGAAGATTCTCACTTTGATATTTCGTTCCCTTTTGGACCTCTTTTTGCCTCCGATCAGGTAGCAAATCTAGAGCAGCAAATCACACCAGGCAGAATACATTCATTCAGAAAACAAAACAAATGTAGATATAGCTGTGCGCAGCTAAATAGGATATAGCGATAGAAAGTAGGTTGCTTAACAAGGTTCGATGCATTCAGCCAGAAATAGGATATAGCTAGAAAGAAGCCCATTATTCCAACGATGGGAACGGTGTTGGATAATTAGGCACAATTTTCATGATTAATTCTAGAATATTAAACATGACAATACCAGCTAAATTCTAAATAGATTAGCCCATTATTTCTAACAAATGGTAGAAGAACCAGGGGAGGGGAGGAAACCCTAGTTACCTCCGACCATAGGTCATCGATGCCAGTGTGATAGGGGTTCAGCGGAGCGATGTACTTATCTGGATCGTAGGTGCCCAAGAAGTGTGTGATCTGCTTGTGACCGGCGGGGGCCTCCTAAGCGGGGGGCTCGTCTTCGGCGGCCCCGTCGGTAGCTGGGACGGGGGCCTGGACGGGAACGGTGGCTGCCATCGATGCCTCGACTAGGGCCTGGACAGGGACAGCGGCTGCTTTCAACGTGTCGAGGGGGACCGGCGAGGAGACGGGGGCCTCCTCGCCGGCGTCCACGGAGGTGACGATGGCCACCTTATCCTCCTCGGCCATCGCTGGCACGGACGGGGTATTCTCGGGAGTTTGCGGATGCTGGTGGGACAGTGGAGAGGGTTGCGTGGGCACAGTGAGCTAGAGTGGGAGTGGGTGTGCGGAGAGGGGCTCTATAGTTAAGGTGAATGGAAGCAAGGCACGTTTCGTTGCACCACTGTGCAACGCGCCGCACAGTCTACTGCACCGTGCACCGCGACACGCGCACGGTACGTCACATTTTTTTCCTGGGCCAATCAGGGCAGTTCTGTATTGAGCCACATGCAAAGGGCGCACACACAATTTCTATGTACGGAGTTTGACACGTCCCTAAAATTGGCGATAGTTAAAAGTGGAAATGTAGAGGGGAAGGTAGGTGGCTGTATGGCGAGATTTGTGGGGTTGTGATAGATTCGGTAAAGGGATGTGTTGATGGCTACGAGTGACTCGATGAACCGGAGACGTTAGGTCTCGCCGAGCTCAGTTGTTCGGCCTCCGGCTAGCGCGTCCAAGCTTCTTACAGTGGGCCCCAGTTGGAAGTGAGATTGAGAGCCGCTGCGTAAAAAAGGGGATGTGTATTATTAAAATCAAGTGGCAATAATCTGCAGCTGTCCATCGACGACCGTGCACTCGATGACGCATGTGTTGTGGCGTAGTAGTAGCAGTAGTAGTGATGAGGACATCCCTACAATTACACCTACCCCAATGACTACTGAAGATGCTACAACTGTTGCAAGAAAGGATCAGTCCAATGAGATTAGAATTGGACCTATTACAAGAGCTCGTGCTAAGCTACTAGAACAACAGGTGAATTTACTCCTAAACGAATCTGGTACTTTGATTGATGAGAACTTTATACTACCTAAGTCTATGCATTTATGTATGATCAGGTTCGTTAGAGAAACAAGCATGGCGCGAGGAGGAGAAGGGCTACAAGAGAAGCCCAACATGATGATCGCCCAAGGATGCGCGAGGGAGGAGCGGGAGGAAGGCGCAAGAGAAGATCATCAAGACGGAGGCAAGAAGATCTGCCATGACCGGAGTGTCCGGCCGGATTCACCCGGACTGTCCGGCCTGGTCGAGAGGCGAACTGGCGTGGACAATCAGTATATCAAATCGGACACTGCCCGGACATCACCCGGAAACTTTGAAGTTTCCGGTCAGACCGGACTATCCGGCACGCTCCACCCGGAGTGTCCGGCCTGACCGGACAGTCCGGCCGATTTTGGCCGGAGTGTCCGCCCGCCGACCGAATCTGGTCCGAGTCGGTTTGTATCAGTTTGAGTCGTTTGCGCGTCGTTTCAGTTTGTGGCTGCCCTAGCTGCTCTTATAAGCCCTGGGACGACCCCTAGTTAGGTTTTAGACCACGTTAAAATATTTTGGAGTTGTTTCTTTCATAGAACCTCTGGAATTACCCTGTGTTCGAATCTACCAACTATAATTGAGTGTGATCTGTTGTTCCATTGGGAATTAGTAGATTGTATACTACCGTTCGTGGTCACAGCTGTGTGCGCAAGAGCGTGGTGTTGTGAATATCCTACAAAGTTCGAGAGCTATTGCATTGGCATTAGGGATCGAGCGGGAGAGTTCATAGCTACAAGCTAGTTATCTATTATCCACCATCATCACCGCCATCCGCTTACTGAGAAGATCGGGCCACCCCATATCATCTTGGTATCAGATTTCAAGTGTTGCCTCGGTAAGCATCCACAAATCCATCCATAGATTAGAGAGTGTTTTTCGTCCTATATAGAAAAAGCCTTACAAAAAGATTTGCCATAGACTAGATTGCATCGTTTTCGAGTTTTAGTTGCTGATTGTATCTTCTCGTAGATCCGATCTGCAGGTTTTCCTCGTAGGAGTCTAGTTTCCGTTTGTGTCTAGGTTTAGGGTTCGATCTTGTTTTCCACTGTTTCCACCGTTACCGTTTCCGCAAGTCTATCATTTATTCCGAGTCCACATACCGTACTTTTGTTTGCAGACCATAGACACAGCCTATCTACAGCATCTGTTCCTAGGAACGTACCCACGAGACTAGTTGCTTTGCTTCGACAGGCTGCTCATTAGGTTTTTGAAGTGTAGAAATTTTCGACAGGCATAACCCGGACTATCCGGCCGAATCAGACCGGACTATCCGGTCCAACCGGAGTCTCCGAGGCATATCAACCGGACTATCCGGCCCAGTTCTATTATAAGTTGCTGTACTCATTTGCATTGAGTAATATAGTTGAAAAATCAAAAAAAAAAGAGAATCAGTATTAAAAAAAGAGAGAGAAAAGAGCTACATGTCTGACAAAAAGAGATATCGAAGTGTGCAATATTGGAGGCCTGGTTGTGTATAGCACTAGTAGATTGAGCAATATTGTGCCTGTTCTATTTGAGCTATTACTAGCGTCTCTCTTGTGCATTGCAATATTCCTTTTCATAAGTTGCTTTGCCACGTCTATCTCCACTATGTGTGTTTCTTGGGTATTTATACAATCATCACTAGGACTTGTTTGCGGTGTAGATAGGATACCATACCTATAGCTCCACCTTTACATAACCTGTGTGTCCTGTGATCATTCTCTATACCTTTGATATTCACTCCATCACATCAAGTGCATCAGTCTTTGATTTCGTTTGGTAGAGCATCTATATTCACTTTGGAACGGTAAGATCTCCTTTCTTATTAGTTGTGAGTGAGTTGTGAGAGTCCCACCATATAGATTTTGATTTTTGCACTAACCTACTAATCATGTCTACTAGTGATGATGATGTTGTGTTGCAGAAAAAGAAGGATGAGGAGCTCGTCAATTGGCGTGAATATGAGGCTTTGAAATCCCACTTGACACGTGTGTTTACTAACACGACAGATGCCATTGACAAGAATCTCCAAGATATGAACATGAGATTGGATCAGCATGTTGGGACGGTTGATACTATCCAAACGCAAGTGGCTACGCTCAATGTCAATGTCACCGCTTTGCAGCAGTCCATTGAGGTTTGACAACCGCATTACATAGAAGGGAAGATTCTCAACATGATGATGCCTTTGATGATTTCGAGGAGGGTAGCGCTGTTGATGCTGCTCCACATGTTGGCAGGGGACGTGTTATTCCCCCTGTCCATGCACCTGCTCCTGGTCGTGGGTTTGCCCACCTTGGGCGTGGTCCACGTGTGCCCACCCAAGCTGCTGATGACGGTTTGGGCAAGCCAAAATTCTCAATTCCTAAGTTTGATGGTTCCATTGATCCTGAAGATTACCTCACCTGGGAGTTGAAGATTGAGAAACTCTCGCGCTTATTTGACTATCCAGAAGATAAGAAGGTCAAACTTGCCGCATCTGAATTTGATGGTTATGCTTTACGTTGGTGGGATGCTCTTGTGCAACATAGGAGGGAGGACAATGAACTTCCTATGAGGGATTGGCGCGAGATGAAGCAAATCATGAAAGCTCGTTTCGTACCAACCAACTACTTGCGATCAGTTTTTGATAAATTGACGCAACTAAAGCAAGGCACCATGACAGTTGATGAGTACTACATGGAGATGGAGATGCTTATGCAGCGTGCTAGAATTCGTGAGTCCATTGAGATGACCATGCAGCCATTCCTAAACAATTTGAAGTTACCAATCAAGAGCATTGTTCGTCATCACAAGTATGAAACCATGAATGAGTTGTTGCATCATGCTAGAGAGGCCGAATCCCAGTTGGCAGAAGAGGCGAAATCACGTGCTCATTTTCCATCCTGCAGCAGATTTTCGGCCAGACCTACTCCTCCTACAGCTACGTCACCAGCTGCTGTTCCCTTTACACCATCGGCCAAGCCAGCAAGTACACCTTCGTTTGGTTCTAATGCTTAGAAACCCGCTGCTCCTGCTGCTAGCTCGGTTTCCAACATGTCTACTGCACGTACTCGTGATGTGGTGTGCCATACTTGTGGAGGTAGAGGTCACTACAAGAAAGATTGTCCAAACAGCAAGGTTATGTTTGTTAATGAACAAGGTGAAGTAGAAAGTGGAGATGAAGCTTCTGATGATGATAGTGATGACGGCGAGGTTGGTGCTGATGCATATGCTAAGCGTGCACCCACTATTGTCGTATCTTCACGTGTACTTAGTGTGCAACCGGTTGAGGAATCCCAACATTGCAACTTGTTCCAAACAAAAGCTCTAGTTGGACCAAACAAAGCTTGCAAGGTAATTATTGATGGAGGTAGCTGCAGAAATCTTGCAAGTAAGGAACTATGTGCCAAACTGAATTTGACATATTTACCTCATCCCCAGCCATAGTACATACAATGGTTGAGCAACAATGGTGAGATGAAGGTAAATCATATGGTACGTGTGCATTTTCAAATAGGGCCATACAAAGATTCTATTGATTTTGATGTGATTCCTATGACTGTTTGTCACCTATTATTGGGTCGGCCTTGGCTCTATGATCGCCATGTGCAACACAATGGCCGAGCCAATACATATCACTTGGAATTCAAAGGGAAGAAGATTACTATGCAGCCAATGACACCACAAGAAATTGTGAATGATTCTCGCCAGAAGATAGAGGTGAACTTGAAGGAAGATACTACCACTCGGCGAGACTGTGTCACAACTTTTCCTGATGTAATTGAGCATAAATTGAGTGATATAACAAAAAGTGAGAGAGTGCCTGGGTTATTGATATTAGCCACCAAGGTGGATATGAGAGAGTTTCGTGAGGATCCTACAGCCATGCCACTTGTGCTCATGTATAAGGGCGAGGTATTGGTTTCTAACGACATGAACCCTATTTCTCTTGGTGTCTCTTCTGTTTTGCAGAACTTTGGGGATGTGTTTCTAGAAGACGTACCCGCAGGTTTGCCTCCATTGCATGGTATAGAACATCAAGTGGACCTGATTCCTGGCGCCACACTTCCCAACCGTGCAGCTTACAGGACTAATCCCGAAGAAACTAAGGAAATTCAAAAGCAAGTACAAGCGTTGCTGGATAAAGGGTACATTCATGTTCCTCTTAGCCCTTGTGTTGTTCCTGTTATTTTAGTTCCTAAGAAATATGGTACTTGGCGCATGTGTGTTGATTGTAGAGCGATTAATAATATCACTATTCGATATCGTCATCCTATTCCACGCTTAGAGGATATGCTAGATGAATTGAGTGGTGCTGCTGTTTTCTCTAAAATTGACTTGCGTAGTGGTTATCATCAAATTAGGATGAAAGAAGGGGATGAATGGAAAACTGCTTTCAAAACTAAATTCGGTTTGTATGAGTGGTTAGTCATGTCGTTTGGTCTTACTAATGCACCTAGTACTTTCATGCGTTTGATGAATCATGTTTTGAGAGAGTTCATTGGTCGTTTTGTGGTTGTTTACTTTGATGATATACTTATATACAGCCACACCGAATCTGAACATTGCACTCATATTAGACAAGTTTTGCAAGTGTTACGTGATAATAAACTGTATGCTAATCTTGAGAAGTGTACATTTGCAAAAGATAATGTCATATTCCTCGGATTTGTTGTTTCTAAGCATGGAGTAGAGGTAGATCAATCTAAAATTGAATCAATTCAGAATTGGCCTACTCCAATGAATGTTAGTCAAGTGCGTAGTTTCCACGGTTTCGCTGGTTTCTATAGACGCTTTGTGAAAGATTTTAGCACCATTGCTGCACCTTTAAATGATTTGACAAAGAAAGGTGTTCCTTTTGTTTGGGGCGTGGCCCAAGACATTGCTTTTGATACGTTAAAACGTTTGCTTACTTCTGCACCATTACTTGCATTACCTGATTTTTCGAAGAAATTTGAAGTTGAATGTGATGCTAGTGGTATAGGCATAGGTGGCGTTTTGATGCAAGAGGGTCGGCCTATAGCTTATTTTTCTGAGAAATTGACTGGTGCTCGTTTGAATTATTCTATCTATGATAAAGAATTGTATGCACTTGTTAGAGTACTTGAGGTTTGGCAACATTATTTGTGGCCAAAGGAATTCATCATACATTCTGATCATGAAGCATTGAAATACTTGAAATCTCAATCAAACTTGCATAGAAGATTAGCTAAATGGGTTGAGTTTATTGAGTCTTTTCCTTACATCATTAACTATAAGAAGGGAAAAGAGAATGTTGTTGTTGATGCTCTATCTAGGAAGAGCATGCTATTAACCAATCTTGATGTTAAAATTCCTGGATTAGAAGCTATTTGTGCACTTTATGCAACTGACCATGACTTTGTTGAACCATATCGTTTGTGTGCTCTTAGAAACACATGGGATAAGTATCATATACATGATGGATATTTGTTTCGAGCTAACAAAATATGTATTCCAGAATCATTGTTGCGTTTGTTCTTAGTGCAGGAATCACATGCTGGTGGTTTGATGGGTCACTTTGGGCGTGAGAAGACGTTGCTCATGCTTGCTGATCACTTTTACTGGCCCAAGATGAGGCGTGATGTGTACAAATTTGTGAGCTGATGTATTACACGCCACAAGTCGAAATCTAAGTTGAAGCCTCACGGTTTGTATACACCTCTCTCTGCACCTACTACTCCATGGGAAGACATTAGTATGGATTTTTGTGCTAGGTCTACCTAAAACTCAGAGAGGTCATGATTCTATATTTGTGGTAGTGGATAGGTTCTCTAAGATGGCTCAT
Source organism: Avena eriantha (assembly GCA_910589775.1). Lineage (NCBI taxonomy): Eukaryota > Viridiplantae > Streptophyta > Magnoliopsida > Poales > Poaceae > Avena > Avena eriantha. The sequence goes on from OU342744.1 coordinate 367,621,869, forward strand.
TTTATTGCCTGACACAAATGCAATGACGCGTCGCATGTTGCTAACCTGTTTTTCAGGGACATCGTGAGATTACATGGAGTACCAAAGACGATTGTTTCTGACCGTGACGTGAAGTTCATGAGCTACTTTTGGAAGACCTGATGGGGGAAGCTAGGAACGAAGCTGATGTTCAGTACTACATGTCATCCCCAAACAGATGGTCAAACGGAGGTGGTGAACCGAACAGTGTCACAGCTGCTAAGGACCATGATTAAAAAGAATCTACAGGAGTGGGAAGAGTGTTTACCACATGTTGAGTTTGCTTACAACAGGGTTGTGCATTCAACTACTCAGCTTTGTCCTTTTGAGGTGGTGTATGGTTTCAAACCATTGACGCCACTTGATATGTTGCCTCTGCCATTACATGAGAGAGTTGATGTGGAGGCATCAAAACGTGCTGATTATGTGAAGAAAATACATGAGAAGACTCGAGAGGCTATTGAGAAGAAAGGCAAGAACATTGCTGCTGTAAGGAATCAAGCAAGGAAAGAAGTGTTGTTCGAGCCTGGAGATATGGTTTGGGTGCATCTACGCAAGGATAGGTTTCCACTACTTCGAAAGTCAAAATTGAAGCCACGTGGTGCAGGTCCTTACAAGGTGGTAGCCAAGTTTAATGATAACGCCTACTCGGTTGATATACCTATTGAGGAGTTTGGTGGAGTTAGCAATATCTTCAACGTTGCTGATTTGTCACCATATGCTGGAGAAGACCTTGGAGCGTCAAGGTCGACGCCTTTTCAAGGGGGGGAGATGATGAGGACATCCCTACAATTACACCTACCCCAATGACTACTGAAGATGCTACAACTGTTGCAAGAAAGGATCAGTCCAATGAGTTAGAATTGGACCTATTACAAGAGCTCGTGCTAAGCTACTAGAACAACAGGTGAATTTACTCCTAAACGAATCTGGTACTTTGATTGATGAGAACTTTATACTGCCTAAGTCTATGCATTTATGTATGATCAGGTTCGTTAGAGAAACAAGCATGGCGCGAGGAGGAGAAGGGCTACAAGAGAAGCCCAACATGATGATCGCCCAAGGATGCGCGAGGGAGGAGCGGGAGGAAGGTGCAAGAGAAGATCATCAAGATGGAGGCAAGAAGATCTGCCACGACCGGAGTGTCCGGCCGGATTCACCCGGATTGTCCGGCCTGGTCGAGAGACGAACTGGCGTGGACAATCAGTATATCAAATCGGACACTGCCCGGACATCACCCGGAAACTTTGAAGTTTCCGGCCAGACCGGACTGTCCGGCACGCTCCACCCAGAGTGTCCAGCCTGACCGGACTGTCCGGCCGATTTCGGCAAGAGTGTCCGCCTGCCGACTGAATCTGGTCCGAGTCGGTTTGTATCAGTTTGAGTCGTTTGCGTGTCGTTTCGGTTTCTGGCCGCCCCAGCTGCTCTTATAAGCCCTAGGACGACCCCTAGTTAGGTTTTAGACCACATTAAAATATTTTGGAGTTGTTTCTTTCATAGAACCTCTGGAATTACCCTGTGTTCGAATCTACCAACTATAATTGAGTGTGATCTATTGTTCCATTGGGAATTAGTAGATTGCATACTACCGTTCGTGGTCATGGCTGCGTGTGCAAGAGCGTGGTGTTGTGAATATCCTACAAGGTTCGAGAGTTGTTGCATTGGCATCAGGGATTGAGCAGGAGAGTTCATAGCTACAAGCTAGTTATCTATCATCCACCATCATCACCGCCATCCGCTTACTGAGAAGATCGGGCCACCCCATATCAAGTAGGCTTTTCAGACTTGATTAAACGTGACATGACCGCTCGATGACTTTTTCCATGGATGGCATCGTGTCCCTTCTTGTAGAGGGAGACGTCAAGATGGGGCCTCGTCAAGATGGTAGCTCGTTAACTGGCAGTTTGAAAGAGTACCCTTTTCCTCTCTCGCTAAACAGATATGTTTCATTTTGCCCAAATTGGTAGAAAATCTAGAGAAGATTCTCTCTTCGATAATTCGTTCCCTTTTGGACCTCTTTTTGCCTCCGATCAGGTAGCAAATCTAAAGCAGCAAATCACACCAGGCAGAATACATTCATTCAGAAAACAAAACAAATGTAGATATAGCTGTGCGTAGCTAAATAGGATATAGCGATAAAAAGTAGTAGGTTTCTTAACGAGGTTCGATGCATTCAGCCAGAAATAGGATGCAAGCAAAATATAGAAAATCAAAAGAAGCTTCTTAGCAGCAGCAGCCGCCGCAGTTGCAGATACATTCAAGGAGACATCCAACCCGTTCATTCGCCAGCGCCTCCACCTCCCTCCGGTGCCTCCGCCACTTCTTGCTGCCCAGTCCCTTGATCTTGGGGGCCTTGGGCCTGATTGGAGGCATGCGACCCTCCTTGATGGCCACCCGCTGGGGGTTTCGGAGGTGAATCCGAGAGCCCGGTGTTCAGCGATGTAGGCGTTGATGTTAACGATCTCACGCTTGCCGCCTTTGTGGATGCCGGAGCCCGTGGCCTTTGCATGCTTCAGTAAGGTGTTGAAGTCGGTGCCGCCGGCGGCGCGACTCGTCAAGCAGTAGGCGATCACCTTGCGGAAGGGGCAGTTGTAGTAGGGGCCCATGAGGTATTCGTCGTACTGGGCGGCCCGCAGCCTCCTCAGCACCTAACGAGCCTTGGTGTGAATGGTCTAGTCATCGCTGCAGACGTCGCTGCCGGAAACCTATTGGAAGAAAAGGAAAATGGGGGAGTAGATGATGTAAGAAGATCGAGCAATCAAAATGCGAACAAGCGAATCCTAATAAATCAAGATCTAGCATCCAACGATGGGAACAGTGTTGGATAATTAGGCACAATTTCCATGATTAATTACAGAATATTAAACATGACAATACCAGCTAAATTTTAAATAGATTAGCCCATTATTTCTAACAAACGGTAGAAGAACCAGGGAGGGGAGCAAACCCTAGTTACCTCCGACCATAGGTCGTCGATGTCGGTGTTGTAGGGGTTCAGCGGAGCGATGTACTTATCTAGATCGTAGGTGCCCAAGAAGTGCGTGATCTGCTTGTGACCGGCGGGGGCCTCCTCGCCGGCGGGGGGCTCCTCTTCGGCGGCTCCGTTAGTAGCTGGGACGGGGGCCTGGACGGGAACGGTGGCTGCCATCGATGCCTCGACTGGGCCTGGATAGGGACAGCGGCTGCTTTCAACGGGTCGAGGGGGGCTGGCGAGGAGAAGGGGGCCTCCTCGCCGGCGGCCACAGAGGTGACGATGGCCACCTTATCCTCCTCGTCCATCGCCGGCACGGACGGGGTATTCTCGGGAGTTTGCGGATGCTGGTGGGACAGTGGAGAGGGTTGCGTGGGGACAGTGAGCGAGAGTGGGAGTGGGTGTGCGGAGAGGGGCTCTATAGTTAAGGTGGATAGAAGCAAGGGACGTTTCGTTGCACCACCATGGAACGCGCCGCGCAGTCTACTGCACCGTGCACCACGACACGCGCACGGTACATCACGTTTTTTTCCCGGGCCATGCATGGCAGTTCTGTATTGAGCCGCATGCAAAGGGCGCACACACAATTTCTATGTACGAAGTTTGACACGGCCCTAAAATTGGCGATTGAGAGCCGCTGCGTAAAAAATGGGATATGTCTTATTAAAATCAAGTGGCAATAAATTGCAGCTGTCCATTAACGACCGTACACTCGATGACCCATGCGTTGTGGCGTAGTAATAGCAGTAGTAGGCTTTTCAGACTTGATTAAACATGACATGACCGCTCAACGACTTTTTCCATGGATGGCATCGTGTTCCTTCTTGTAGAAGTCTCGCTCATGGAGATGTCCGTGTTGTATCACGCTGTACTGTGAAGGGCACGACGTGTGCAACGATCATCGTTGGATCGTACAGAATCAACGGTTGGTGCGCATGATCCGCGTGACAACTGTGATAACCAATCAGGGAGTAGCAGACAGGGTGAGCACAGGTTTGTGCATCTACGAAAGATAGAGAGAGGGAGGGGCAAAACTGAGTAGTACCACATAAAACCAAGGGTGACACTGAGTAGTATAAAAATGGAAAGTGAGTGTCTTGTACAATGAAATACATCGTGGCATACATCAAATTATGCCAAGATGGATCCACTAGAGTTCGTTGGATGTGTGTTCTTCTCATAAACCACGAAAGGATCCACTAGAGTTTATTGGATGTGTGTTCTTCTCACAAACCACATATCACCAGTGCCATTGCATGTGTGTTCTTGCCACAGACCACACATGGATCCACCAGTGTCATTGCATGTGTGTTCTTCCCATGAACCACACATGGATCCACCAGTGTCATTGCATGTGTGTTCTTTTCACATACCACATATGGATCCACCAGTGTCATTGCATGTGTGTTGTTCTCACAAACCACGTAAGGATCCACCGGCGTCATCGCATGTCTGCTTTTTTCATGAACCACAGTTAGAGTCATCGCATGTCTGCTCTTTTCATGAACCACAGCTAGAGTCATTGCATGCGTGTTTTTCTCACAAACCATATCATGAACCACACCCAGTGTCATTGCATGTGTGTTCTTCTCATTAACCACACATGGATCCACCGGTGTCATTGCATGTCTGCTCTTTTCATTAACCACAGCTAGAGTCATTGGATGTGTGTTCTTTTCACAAACCACATATTAGCAGAGTCATTGCATGTGTGTTCTTCCCACAGACCACACATGGATCCACCAGTGTCATTGCATGTGTGTTCTTACCATGAACCACACATGGATCCACCGGTGTCATTGCATGTCTGCTCTTTTCATGAACCACAGCTAGAGTCATTGCATGTGTGTTCTTCTCACAAACCACATATCACCAGTGTCATTCCATGTGTGGTCTTCCCACAGACCACACATGGATCCACCAGTGTCATTGCATGTGTGTTCTTCCCATGAACCACACATGGATCCACTAGTGTCATTGCATGTGTGTTCTTCCCATGAACCACACATGGATCCACCGGTGTCATTGCATGTGTGTTATTGTCACAAACCACGCAAGGATCCACCGGTGTCATTGCATGTGTGTTCCTCTCACAGACCACACATGGATCCACCGGTGGCATCACATGTCTGCTCTTTTCATGAACCACAGTTAGAGTCATCGCATGTCTGCTCTTTTCATGAACCATAACTAGAGTCATTGCATGTGTGTTCTTCTCACAAACCACATATCACCAGTGTCATTGCATGTGTGTTCCACACATGGATCCACCAGTGTCATTGCATGTGTGTTCCACACATGGATCCACAAGTGTCATTGCATGTGTGTTCTTCCCATGAACCACACATGGATCCACCAGTGTCATTGCATGTGTGTTCTTTTCATGAACCACATATGGATCCACCAGTGTCATTGGATGTGTGTGATTCTCACAAACCATGTAAGGATCCACCGGTGTCTTTGCATGTGTGTTCCTCTCATAGACCACAGATGGATCCACCGGTGTCATCGCATGTCTGCTCTTTTCATGAACCACAGTTAGAGTCATCGCATGTCTGCTCTTTTCATGAACCACAGCTAGAGTCATTGCATGCGTGTTCTTCTCACAAACCATATAATGAACCACACCCAGTGCCATTGCATGTGTGTTCTTCTCATTAACCACACATGGATCCACCGATGTCATTGCATGTCTGCTCTTTTCATTAACCACAGCTAGAGTCATTGTATGTGTGTTCTTTTCACAAACCACATATCACCAGAGTCATTGCATGTGTGTTCTTCTCACAGACCACACATGAATCCACCAGTGTCATTGCATGTGTGTTCTTACCATGAACCACACATGGATCCACCGGTGTCATTGCATGTCTGCTCTTTTCATGAACCACAACTAGAGTCATTGCATGTGTTCTTCTCAGAAACCATTTATCACCAGTGTCATTGCATGTGTGTTCTTCCCACATACCACACATGGATCCACCAGTGTCATTGCATGTGTGTTCTTCCCATGAACCACACATGGATCCACTAGTGTCATTGCATGTGTGTTATTCCCATGAACAACACATGGATCCACCAGTGTCATTGCATGTGTGTTATTCTCAGAAACCACGTAAGGATCCACTGGTGTCATTGCATGTGTGTTCCTCTTATAGACCACACATGGATCCACCGGTGGCATCACATGTCTGCTATTTTCATGAACCACAGTTAGAGTCATCGCATGTCTGCTCTTTTCATGAACCACCACTAGAGTCCTTGCATGTGTGTTCTTCTCACAAACCACATATAACCAGTGTCATTGCATGTGTGTTCCACACATGGATCCACCAGTGTCATTGCATGTGTGTTCTTCCCGTGAACCACACATGGATCCACCAGTGTCATTGCATGTGTGTTCTTTTCATGAACCACATATGGATCCACCAGTGTCATTCCATGTGTGTGATTCTCACAAACCACGTAAGGATCCACCGGTGTCATTGCATGTGTGTTCCTCTCATAGACCATACATGGATCCACCGGTGTCATCACATGTCTACTCTTTTCATGAACCACAGTTAGAGTCATCACAGATCTACTCTTTTCATGAACGACAGCTAGAGTCTTTGCATGTGTGTTCTTCTCACAAACCATATCATGAACCACACCCAGTGCCATTGCATGTGTGTTCTTCTCATTAACCACACATGGATCCACCGATGTCATTGCATGTCTGCTCTTTTCATTAACCACAGCTAGAGTCATTGGATGTGTGTTCTTTTCACAAACCACATATCACCAGAGTCATTGGATGTGTGTTCTTCCCACAAACCACAAATGGATCCACTAGTGTCATTGCATGTGTGTTCTTACCATGAACCACACATGGATCCACCGGTGTCATTGCATGTCTGCTCTTTTCATGAACCACAGCTAGATTCATTGCATGTGTGTTTTTCTCACAAACCACATATCACCAGTGTCATTGCATGTGTGGTCTTCCCACAGACCACACATGGATCCACGAGTGTCATTGCATGTGTGTTCTTCCCATGAACCACACATGGGTCCACTAGTGTCATTGCATGTGTGTTATTCCCATGAACAACACATGGATCCACCAGTGTCATTGCATGTGTGTTATTCTCACAAACCACGTAAGGATCCACCGGTGTCATTGCATGTGTGTTCCTCTCACAGACCACACATGGATGCACCAGTGGCATCACATGTCTGCTCTTTTCATGAACCATAGTTAGAGTCATCGCATGTCTGCTCTTTTCATGAACCAAAACTAGTGTGATTGCATGTTTGTTCTTCTCACAAACCACATATGACTAGTGTCATTGCATGTGTGCTCCACACATGGATCCACCAGTGTCATTGCATGTGTGTTCTTCCCATGAACCACACATGGATCCACCAGTGTCATTGCATGTGTGTTCTTTTCATGAACCACATATGGATCCACCAGTGTCATTGGATGTGTGTGATTCTGACAAACCATGTAAGGATCCACCGGTGTCATTGCATGTGTGTTCCTCTCATAGACCACAGATGGATCCACCGGTGTCATCGCATGTCTGCTCTTTTCATGAACCACAGTTAGAGTCAACGCATGTCTGCTCTTTTCATGAACCACAGCTAGAGTCATTGCATGCGTGTTCTTCTCACAAACCATATCATGAACCATACCCAGTGCCATTGCATGTGTGTTCTTCTCATTAACCACACATGGATCCACCGGTGTCATTGCATGTCTGCTCTTATCATTAACCACAGCTAGAGTCATTGGATGTGTGTTCTTTTAACAAACCACATATCACCAGTGTCATTGCATGTGTGTTCTTCCCACAGACCACACATGGATCCACCAGTGTCATTGCATGTGTGTTCTTACCATGAACTACACATGGATCCACCGGTGTCATTGCATGTGTGCTCGTTTCATGAACCACAACTAGAGTCATTGCATGTGTGTTCTTCTCACAAACCACATATCACCAGTGTCATTGCATGTGTGGTCTTCCCATAGACCACACTTGGATCCACCAGTGTCATTGCATGTGTGTTCTTCCCATGAACCACACATGGATCCACTAGTGTCATTGCATGCGTGTTATTCCCATGAACCACACATGGATCCACCAGTGACATTGCATGTGTGTTATTCTCACAAACCACGTAAGGATCCACCGGTGCCATTGCATGTGTGTTCCTCTCACAGACCACACATGGATCCACCGGTGGCATCATATGTCTGCTCTTTTCATGAACCACAGTTAGACTCATCGCATGTCTGCTCTTTTCATGAACCACAACTAGAGTCATTGCGTGTGTGTTCTTCTCACAAACCACATATCACCAGTGTCATTGCATGTGTGTTCCACACATGGATCCACTAGTGTCATTGCATGTGTGTTCTTCCCATGAACCACACATGGATCCACCAGTGTCATTGCATGTGTGTTCTTTTCATGAACCACATATGGATCCACCAGTGTCATTGCATGTGTGTGATTCTCACAAACCACGTAAGGATCCACCGGTGTCATTGCATGTGTGTTCCTCTCATAGACCACACATGGATCCACCGGTGTCATCGCATGTCTGCTCTTTTCATGAACCACAGTTAGAGTCATCGCATGTCTGCTCTTTTCATGAACCACAGCTAGAGTCATTGCATGCGTGTTATTCTCATAAACCATATAATGAACCACACCCAGTGCCATTGCATGTGTGTTCTTCTCATTAACCACACATGGATCCACCGATGTCATTGCATGTCTGCTCTTTTCATTAACCATAGCTAGAGTCATTGGATGTGTGTTCTTTTCACAAACCACATATCACTAGAGTCATTGCATGTGTGTTCTTCTCACAGACCACACATGAATCCACCAGTGTCATTGCATGTGTGTTCTTACCATGAACCACACATGGATCCACCGGTGTCATTGCATGTCTGCCCTTTTCATGAACCACAACTAGAGTCATTGCATGTGTGTTCTTCTCACAAACCATTTATCACCAGTGTCATTGCATGTGTGGTCTTCCGACATACCACACATGGATCCACCAGTGTTATTGCATGTGTGTTCTTCCCATGAACCACACATGGATCCACTAGTGTCATTGCATGTGTGTTATTCCCATGAACAACACATGGATCCACCTGTGTCATTGCATGTGTGTTATTCTCACAAACCACGTAAGGATCCACCGGTGTCATTGCATGTGTGTTCCTCTCATAGACCACACATGGATCCACCGGTGGCATCACATGTCTGCTCTTTTCATGAACCACAGCTAGAGTCATTGCATGCGTGTTCTTCTCACAAACCATATAATGAACCACACCCAGTGCCATTGCATGTGTGTTCTTCTCATTAACCACACATGGATCCACCGATGTCATTGCATGTCTGCTCTTTTCATTAACCACAGCTAGAGTCATTGGATGTGTGTTCTTTTCACAAACCACATATCACCAGAGTCATTGCATGTGTGTTCTTCTCACAGACCACACATGAATCCACCAGTGTCATTGCATGTGTGTTCTTACCATGAACCACACATGGATCCACCGGTGTCATTGCATGTCTGCCCTTTTCATGAACCACAACTAGAGTCATTGCATGTGTGTTCTTCTCACAAACCATTTATCACCAGTGTCATTGCATGTGTGGTCTTCCGACATACCACACATGGATCCACCAGTGTTATTGCATGTGTGTTCTTCCCATGAACCACACATGGATCCACTAGTGTCATTGCATGTGTGTTATTCCCATGAACAACACATGGATCCACCAGTGTCATTGCATGTGTGTTATTCTCACAAACCACGTAAGGATCCACCGGTGTCATTGCATGTGTGTTCCTCTCATAGACCACACATGGATCCACCGGTGGCATCACATGTCTGCTCTTTTCATGAACCACAGTTAGAGTCATCGCATGTCTGCTCTTTTCATGAACCACCACTAGAGTCATTGCATGTGTGTTCTTCTCACAAACCATATATAACCAGTGTCATTGCATGTGTGTTCCACACATGGATCCACCATTGTCATTGCATGTGTGTTCTTCCTGTGAACCACACATGGATCCACTAGTGTCATTGCATGTGTGTTCTTTTCATGACCCACATATGGATCCACCAGTGTCATTGCATGTGTGTGATTCTCACAAACCACGTAAGGATCCACCGGTGTCATTGCATGTGTGTTCCTCTCATAGACCATACATGGATCCACCGGTGTCATCACATGTCTGCTCTTTTCATGAACCACAGTTAGAGTCATCGCATGTCTACTCTTTTCATGAACGACACCTAGAGTCTTTGCATGTGTGTTCTTATCACAAACCATATCATGAACCACACCCAGTGCCATTGCATGTGTGTTCTTCGCATTAACCACACATGGATCCACCGGTGTCATTGCATGTCTGCTCTTTTCATTAACCACAGCTAGAGTCATTGGATGTGTGTTCTTTTCACAAACCACATATCACCAGAGTCATTGGATGTGTGTTCTTCCCACAGACCACACATGGATCCAGTAATGTCATTGCATGTGTGTTCTTACCATGAACCACACATGGATCCACCGGTGTCATTGCATGTGTGTTATTCTCACAAACCACGTAAGGATCCACCGGTGTCATTGCATGTGTGTTCCTCTCATAGACCACACATGGATCCACCGGTGGCATCACATGTCTGCTCTTTTCATGAACCACAGTTAGAGTCATCACATGTCTGCTCTTTTCATGAACCACAGCTAGAGTCATTGCATGTGTGTTCTTCTCACAAACCATATCATGAACCACACCCAGTGTCATGGCATGTGTGTTCTTCTCATTAACCACACATGGATCCACCGGTGTCATTGCATGTCTGCTCTTTTCATGAACGACAACTAGAGTCATTGCATGTGTGTTCTTCTCACAGACCACATATCACTAGTGTCATTGCATGTGTGTTCGTCCCATGAACCACACATGGATCCACCAGTGTCATTGCATGTGTGTTCTACCCATGAACCACTAATGGATCCACCGGTGTCATTGCATTTGTGTTCTTTTCACAGACCACATATGGATCCACCAATGTCATTGCATGTGTGCTATTCTCACAAACCTACATAAGGATCCACCGGTGTAATTGCATGTGTGTTCCTCTCATAGACCACACATGGATCCACCGGTGGCATCGCATGTCTACTCTTTTCATGAACCACAGTTAGAGTCATCGCATGTCTGCTCTTTTCATGAACCACAACTAGAGTCATTGCATGTGTGTTCTTCTCACAAAATATATCATGAACCACACCCAGTGTCATTGCAAGTGTGTTCTTCTCATTAACCACACATGGATCCACCGGTGTCATTGCATGTCTGCTCTTCTCATTAACCATAGTTAGTGTCATTGCATGTGTGTTCTTCTCACAAACCACATATCACCAGTGTCATTGCATGTGTGTTCTTCCCACAGACCACACATGGATCCACCAGTGGCATTGCATGTGTGTTCTTCCCATGAACCACACATGGATCCACCATTGTCATTGCATGTCTGCTCTTTTCATGAACCACAGCTAGAGTCATTGCATGTGTGTTCTTCTCACAAACCACATATGACAAGTGTCATTGCATGTGTGTTCTTCCCATGAACCACACATGGATCCACCAGTGTCATTGCATGTGTGTTATTCTCACAAACCACGTAAGGATCCACCGGTGTCATTGCATGTGTGTTCCTCTCATAGACCACACTTGGATCCACCGGTGGCATCACATGTCTGCTCTGATGTAGCCCAACATATGGAAACCACCTTTGGTCCACATCATGCCACGCTAATCATCACTCTAAAGGTGAACTCCTTCCATGCTTTGCCTTTCGTTGGTTATTGTGCGAATGGAATCCTACTTGAGACAAATGCCCATAATGTGACTAGGCCCATGAACATGATGCCCAGGAGATGTAGCAAGGATGATTCTGGAGCCAAGACACCCATGCAAGAGGCCTGGAAGAGAAGATGCAAGAAGCTGCTAAAGCAGGACCGAAGTCTCCGGACCAGCAGACCGGAGTCTTCGGCCCATCTCCGGACCGAACCCCGAACCTACACCTGGGACAGTCTGAGACCCCCTCCAGAGGCGACACCGGAGACAGACCGGAGTCTCCGGCCTACACCGGAGTCTCCGGACCCCACACTTGAGTCTCCGGACCGAGCATCATGGGCCTGCGTGCCTTAAGCTGGGCTTGGCCCATGTAACGCCCTAAACTGCCTTCTTATGCCTGTTTTACCCCTAGCTCGTGGCTGGCCTATATATATGCCCCCACCCCCTCCTTGAAACCCTAGAGATGATGATGAATTGAGGCATGTGCCAAACCCTAGATGGGAACCCCATCTCATTAGTAAATCTATGAGTTGTACAAGGCCTTGGAGTCGGTGCCCTTCTCCAAGTTGTCAAGACCCTCCTCAAGTGTTTGGTCTCTCCCTATCAAGGATTCTAGTAGTGCTTGGTCTCTCCCCTTTGGGATTCTACTTGGTTGCTACTCTCTCCTTGATTTGGATTCTACCATCCGCTTGCCGATCTCTCCTTTGGTGTTTCTACCGCAAGGTCCCTCGCCGAGGATTCTATTGGATTATTGTTCGAACCAACGGGAGCAAATCGAATTGGGTGTGATTTGGCGTGTGTTTGTATCTTTACCTTGCATTAGAGTTGTGTTCATTGTGTTCATCGTGTTTTCCCTCACTTCTGCCTCAAATCCATGAAGATCGGGCCACTCCAAGGGTAGATCCACAAGGAGACCCATAACAACTGGTATCAGCAGCTTTTGGTTGCCACGGATTTGACTTCGCCCTTCGATTCCACCATAAACTGAAAAATACCAAAAATATAGCCCCAAATTTCTTTTGGATCGATCTCTAGTTTTGGTGAGTTGATTGTGGTTTTAGTCCAATAGAAACTTGTCTTTGGAGTTGGTCTACTTGAGCTCTGCATTTCCCAGCCCAATTTGGTCGAAATTTTCTGGATTTGAGGGTTCAAGGGCCGAATTTCCGCTCAATAACACGAGTTGTTCGTCGTGCAGGCTCTAGACCGGAGTCTCCAGACCGGTAGACCGGAGTCTCCAGACCGGTAGACCGGAGTCTCTGACCCACACCGGAGTTTCCGGACCAAAAGACCGGAGTCTCCGGCCTACACCGGAGTGTCCGGACCAGCAACACCGGAGTCTCCGGCCCTGACAAATTTTTTGACCCCTTTTCCTTTTTTGATTGATTTCCTTTTGACGTTTGTGTTTCGTGTGCATGTATGTCAACTAACAAAAGCTTCCGCAAAACCTCGCACTCGACATCGACACCATGGAACTCAAACCATCCCTCCACCAACGGTTGCAAGTGCGACATCACCACAGGGTATAACTTGCACCACCCTTGTTAACCCCTTCTTCCAATTTTTGACTTGGTGAGGCAAGGTAGCACATACCATACCACCAATACCATCCTCGTTTCACTTGTGGTCACATAACATGTCTAGGGAAAGCGGAGAAAGTGGAGATGGCAACTTCAACAACCAAGATGGCTTTGCCACGCGCCACAACTTATGGGTGCAACACCAAGAATTCAATGCCCAATTTGAGAGGCTTGAGAATCAGCTCGACGAAACTTTTCGAGAATTCGACTACCGTAACCGGCAACGCCAAGTGGAGCACAATGCTCAATTACAAGCTCTTCACCAAGCTATTGCCAACCTCGACAACCGTCATGGACACCACTCAAGCTCGTCAAGTTCGTCTCACGCGCGCTCCTCAAGTCATCATGGCGACCCCTCGCGCTCCCATTCTCATCATGGAGAACCCCACCACCACAATGGGGAACATCAAGCTCGTCATCCCCATGAACAAGTGGTTGAGCAACAACATCAACAACCGCACCACGCAAGACGTCATCGACACCATCATCACCAAGCGCATCCACAACACCAAGAAGAACATGGTTGCCCTCCACAACAAGCTATGGTACAAGCGCCACCAC